>OZ037784.1:3590000-3992500 GCA_964035525.1 Porites cylindrica
ACCTGAAAATCTTCTTTGTATGGGCGAGACCCTAAATAAATATAACACGTTTCAACAGCTACGAAAAATAGAATCTATCACATGGTTCAAATATTGAGGGTTTCTTCAACTGAGAAGTTTATGATCTGCTTAATAAATAAGTGCAGTTTTATATTTCTCAAACAAAGCAAATAAAACGGAATTTTCACAATTGCATTAAAATGAAATACAAATTTAGATGTCATAACATAACATAACATAAAATATGTTATATAACATAACATATCATGTGTTATATAACATAACATATCATGTGTTATATAAGATAACTTATCATGTGTTATATAACATAACATGACATGTGTTATATAACATAACATAACATATCAAGTGTTATATAATATAACATATCATGTATTATATAACATAACATACCATGTGTTATATAACATAACATATCATCATGTGTGTTATATAACATAACATAATCATGTCTTATATAACATATCATGTGTTATATAACATAACATAACATGTGTTATATCACATAACATATCAAGTGTTATATAACATAACATCATGTGTTATATAACATAACATATCATGTCTTTTATAACATAAAACATGTGTTTTGTAACATAACATCATGTGTGTTATATAACATAACATAACCATCTGTTATATAACAAATCATGTGTTATATACCATAACATAATCATGTGTTATATAAAATAAAATATCATTTGTTTTATAAGATAACATAATGTGTGTTATATAACATAACATACCATGTGTTATATAACATAACATATGTGTTTTATAACATAACATCATGTGTGTTATATAACATAACATAATCATGTCTTATATAACAAACCATGTGTTATATAACATAACATATCATGTGTTTTATAACATAACATCATGTGTGTTATATAACATAACATATCATGTGTTTTATAACATAACATCATGTGTGTTATATAACATAACATAATCATGTCTTATATAACATATCAAGTGTTATATAACATAACATATCATGTGCTTTATAAGATCACATAATGTGTGTTATATTTTATAACATAACGTGTTATATAACATAACATATCATGTGTTATATAACATAACATATCCTATCATGTGCTTTATCACATAACATCATATGTGTTATATAACATAACATATCATTTGTTTTATAACATAACATATCATTTGTTTTATAACATAACATCATTTGTGTTATATAACATAACGTATCATCTGTTATATAACGTAACATATCATGTGTTATATCACATAACATATGAATGTTATATAACATAACATAATCATGTGTTATATAACATAACGTAACATGTGTTATATAACATAACTTCTCGTGTGTTATATAACATAACATAATCATGTGTTATATAACATAACATATCATGTGTTATATAACATAACATGTATTTTATAACATAATCATGTGTTATACAACATAATATATCATGTGTTTTATAACAACATATCATTTGTTATATAACATAACATAACATGTGTTATATAGCATAACGTGTGTTTTATAAAATAACATATCATGTGTTATATAACATAACATGTCTTATATAACATGTAAGCGCCAGGAATGTTTTCCGTTACCTTTATAGTATTTTTATGTTCGCCGCGTTTTTAGTTATTTTCGTGTTCGCGCCCTTAGTGCTGTTGCTTGGTTCATTAGTTTTTCATTGTCCGCGTAGCTTTGTCCTTCGTGTTAGGTATTTTCTGCATATCGTATATTTAGCCTTTATTGTAATTTTTCGCGTCAGTTCTTCGTTTAGGTGCGCGTGGTCCGGTTTACCGTTTAGTGTTTGGGTTTTTGCTCGTCCTAGTTTTTCGTCCTTATCTCGCTATCGTCTTGTAAGTATCTCGTTTGTTTCATTCGCTTTTCTAGATTGCCTTATTGCTTTCGTTCAGTTTGTAGGTTGTTTTATCTTGACTTTGTATTGGTTTAATTGTTATTTTTCAGTACCGTTGTACTTCGCTATACTTCGTTATACTTCACATCGGTTCACTTGTTTCCCTTCACCAGTTGTAGAAGTTCTAGAATAAAGTTTGTGTGTTAAAACCTATAGCGCATAAAGGCTGCGACTATATTCGTAAAGACGAGAGTTGTTTGACTTTGGACGATGTCTCATGTGGTTCAGGAAGCCAATTTGTCGTGTTCCGCCGGGAAAAATGGTCAAAGTGTTCGTCGTTCAAGTACCCGTTCGCGGAAGCCTAATTCTTCGCTGGATCAAGAAGCAGTTACAATGGAAAGAATCCTAGAACTTAGAAAGAGAAGAGGCGGAGTGCTCTCTGCCCTGACGGCCAAGCGTAAAGAAATTGACAGCTTATTAACGGATGAGAACAATCTTGAAGCAGTCAAGGTGAAACTGACAGAGATTACTTCCCTTTTTCAAAGATTTACAGATGCACACGTGGAGTATAATGCTGCCCTAATCGATGAGAGCCAAAGACAGGAATCAGTAGCTTACTTCACTGACATTGAGTCGAGTTTGAATTTCTTCTGTCAAAAGGTTAACGACTGGTTACGTGTAACGGAGATCGGGATTCATGACCTTGATGTTACTCCCGATGACATTGTCTCACAGACATCGTTCCTGTTAAGGAACAGGAAACGATCCGGTTGTGGTTCGGCGCACAGCCGATCTTCTCGAGCTAGTTCCATTTCTGTTGCCAGGGCAAAAGAAGCTGCGAGAATTGCAGAGCTTCAAGCCGAAGTGAACGCCCTAAAGCAGCGTCAGCTCATTAACGAATCTGAATTACGGCTCAAAAAGGAAGAACATGATCTCAAGTTTAAAAGGGATCAATTAAAACTTGAAACGGAATTTAAGAAAGCAGTAGCCAGGGAAAGTGCGTATGCGAAAGCTGATTCAGAAAGGGACACGCGTGTGGCGTCTTCCTCGCTCACCTCTCGCGCTCCTCGCGTGGATCCGCGCGCGACAGCCATTTCTGATAGTTTTTCTGTAGATTTAAAGCAGGAATCATCTCCGGTCTTCCATGATGCCAATTTCAGACCTAAAGAACACAAGACTAAACACAAGGTTCAAGTCAGTCCAGTTCAGACTCTGGTGAGCAGTCTGGCCTTAGTGACAAAGCCTTTCACATCCTCGAACAGCAGAATCGTGTCATGGAGGAGTTTGTGAATCAGCAGCAGAAAAACACGCTACCCCGAAGGCAGGTGCCTATCTTTGACCCGAATCCACTCAGCTACTGCACCTTTATGCTTACCTTTGAGACTGTAATCGAGAGTAACGAGAGTGATAGCGGTGGGAGACTGTACTATCTTGAGCAGCATACGAGTGGAAGAGCGCGGGAGATCGTGCGGAGTTGTATGTACCTAAACCCAGGAGAAGGCTACTCTAAGGCGAAGAAGCTGTTGGAGGCTAGATTTGGCCAAAAGCACAATATCGCGATGGCTTATGTCGACCAGGTAACTAATGGTCCCTCCATCAAAGCTGAGGACGCCGAGTCACTGGAGGGTTTCTCAATTCTTCTGTCAAGTTGCACAAATACACTGAAGACTATGGGATACTTAAACAAGATTGAAGGTCCGGACAACATGAGAAAGATTATCGAGAGACTGACACCTAAACTGCAGAGTAGCTGGCGGGACCATGCTGATCGTATCCTCAATGCGGACAAGGGAGAAGTTTGTATCGAAGACATTGCGTCATTCGTTGAGGAGAAGTCACGTGCCCTAAGTAATCCAATCTTCGGAAAACTTCCCTTCTTGGCTAAGGATAAGAGGAAGAGCCAGACACGAGGGACGAAATCAAAACCCGAGGGTTCTGGGCCTGGTCCTAGAGAGCTTAGTAACTTCTCCACTTGATCTCAGAAGAGTCCCATGGATCAAAACAAGTCTCAGGAGAAGAAGTCTGAAGATCTCTCGAAAAGGAGTTGTTTGTTTTGTCGTCAGATCCATAATCTCGTAGACTGTCCAGCGTTTGCTAAAATTCCCGTCGGTGAGCGTTACGACTTTGTGATGAAGCAAAGACTCTGTTTCTCGTGTTTGAGAGGGGGTCATCAATCAAGGGGATGCTACAAGAAGAAGCCGTGTTCACACTGTTACGGAAGACATGCTTCGCCTATGCACTCTGATTCTTCAGAAGATAAGCACGAGCAGCCGACATCTGAGAATGCGAATCAACAACCTGCAAGAGCTAAAGAGAAGGAAGATCAGAACAGATCCCAGCAAGGTGTTAATCAGAAGAGTTTATTAAGTGATGAGTCAAGTGGCGTAGAGCGAGTCTGCAATTTGACGATCACAGTGGGTCCTGCGACTGCTTTGCCAATCGTACCAGTAAAGGTCAGAGCACAAGGAAGTCCTTTTTGCATCGAGAATTACGCCCTCCTAGATACGGGTTCTAATTCCACTTTCTGCTCTAACATGCTTTTGAATCGTCTTGGCGTTAAAGGCAAGCATTTGAAGTTGAAGTTAACTACGATGGGTACGGCAGAGGAGGTTGATTGCGTCGTGGCCAGCGATTTAATGGTGTCGGACTTGGATAAAAATGTTGTTGTCCCATTAAGAGAGGTTTATTCCAGACCTACTATGCCTGTGTCTAAGGATGAAGTCCCCAAACAGGAAGATGTAGATAGATGGCCACACCTTAGAGGCTTCGTCTACCTAACTGAGCTGAACTCTCAAGTTGATCTATTAATTGGGTCAGATGTCCCAGAAGCTTTACAACCGAAAGAAGTTATTCCAGCTGTCGGAGGAGGCCCCTACGCTAGTAAGGTGGCGTTCTGTTGGGTAATCAATGGCCCAACAGGAAGAAAGCCAAGATATGTCCCTTCTGCTTGTTACCTCATCAAGTCTATTGACGTCCATCCTATGTGCGTGGCGTGTGCTGAGTTTGCGGATGCGTGTTTAAATGACGGCACAGGAATGTCTCGTGAAGATATGAAGTTCATGAACATTGTGGAAGACTCTGTTATGCAGATGGCCATTACCAAGTTCGTTTTCCCTTTCGTAATCCAACTTTGACGTTGCCTGCTAATAGATGCCAAGCCGAGCGCAGAGCCCTCTCGCTGAGACGTAAATTCATTAAGGATGCCAGATTTCAGGAAGACTACGTTGCATCTCTTGAAAGCGTAATCCAAGAAGGTTTCGCTGAAAAGGTTCCCTCTGAAGATTTGTGTAGAGCTGACGGAAAGGTCTGGTATATTCCACACCATGGGGTGTACCACAGCAAGAAACCTGAGAAGATAAGGGTCGTCTTTCATTGTTCCGCTCAGTTCCAAGGGATGTCTTTGAATAGCGAATTGCTGCAGGGTCCTGATTTGACCAACAACCTGGTTGGAATACTGCCTCGTTTCCGACAAGACCCAGTGGCTGTAATGGGAGATGTACAATCTATGTTTCACCAAGTGCGTGTTCCTGTGGAGGATCGTGACTTTCTGCGGTTTCTCTGGTGGCCCGGTGGTAATCCCGCTAAGGGTTTGGAGGAGTACCGAATGACCGTGCATCTTTTCGGTGCAGTTTCGTCGCCTAGTTGTGTCAATTTTGCCATGCGTCGAAATGCTGAAGATCACCAGCACGAGTTTTCGCCTGAAGTCGTTTCTACTGTTCTGAAGAATTTCTATGTCGACGACTGCTTGAAATCTCTACCTTCCAGTCATGAAGCAATTAAGCACGTTTGTGATCTGCGCAACCTGATGAATAAAGGAGGCTTTAACTTGACGAAATGGGTCAGCAACGATCGCCTGGTATTAGAGTCCATATCTGTCGAAGATAGAGCGAAAGGAACTAAAGAGCTTGACCTAACCTGCGATGTTCTTCCAGTAGAGAGGGCCTTGGGTGTGTCATGGTTCGTGGAGGCTGACCAGTTTGGCTTTAAGGTGTTCATTACAGATAGGCCGTGTACTAGGCGTGGCATACTTTCAGCGGTCAGTTCGTTATATGATCCTCTGGGTATGGCAGCTCCTTTCATTCTTCCCGCAAAGCTTCTCCCACAGGATTTGTGCAGACGGGATTTGGGGTGGGACGACGAGGTCCCAGATCTTCACTTGACCCGCTGGCGAGCGTGGGTAGACGATCTACCGAAGATTTCCCGAATTGCCATTGGAAGCTGTGTCAAACCTGTCAAGTCCTCGGATATCGCTTCATGTCAGATCCATCATTTCTGCGACGCCTCTCAGGTTGCCTATGGCGCCGTATCATATCTTCGCTTAGTCGACATGCAAGGTCGGATATTCTGTTCATTCCTCATTAGCAAGTCCCGCCTGGCTCCCTTGAAGGTAACTACCATCCCCAGATTGGAATTGACGGCTGCTACCGTATCGGTCCAGCTGAACAAGATTTTGACGAAGGAGTTGCAGATACCCATCGATAAAGTGACCTGTTGGACACATAGCATGACCGTCATACGATACATCGCGAATGAGTCGAAGCGTTTCCATACCTACGTTGCAAACCGCGTTGCCTTCATCAGAGAGGAATCCTGCCCGTCCCAATGGAGATACATCGACAGCAAATCCAATCCCGCTGATGAAGCCTCGCGGGGCGTTACGGCAGACGTGTTTGTTCGTAATGGCCGTTGGTTAAAGGGGCCGGTCTTCCTTTTAACAACCGAGACTGAGTGGGTGGACCATGTCCAAGAAAGCGCAGAGCTGACCAAGAATGATCCGGAAATCAAGAAAGAGCCAAAATCATTCGCTGTATCCGTCAGCGAAGTTTATGCAAGCATTGTTCGTATCGTGAAGCGTTTTAGCTCCTGGATGAATTTACTGAAATTTATTGCAGCGTGTGTTCGCTGCCAGAGAAGATTTCGATTAAGAAAGAGAGAACCTAGCCCGAATTGTCACGGAAATGTTGGTCCCCTCAGCCTGGAGCCTATGTCTTGTCAAGACTTAGACTTTGCAGAAAGAGAACTAATTATGTTTGACCAGAGGAATGCATTTGCTGAGGAAATTAAAACCATCAAGAAAGGAGGCTGTGTAAAGAAGTCAAGTTGCCTCGCAAAGTTAAGCCCAGTCCTAATTGGTGGTGTACTTCGCGTTGGCGGACGAGTTAGCAGAGCTCCTTTATCTGACGAATCAAGGCATCAGATAATTATCTCCAAGGATTCTCCACTTGGTGTACTGCTTATCAGGTTCTTTCACGAGAAAAGTGGTCACTCTGGGAGAGAATACGTGCTAGCCCTCTTGCGCGAGCGATTTTGGTTGATTAGAGCCAACACAACGGCAAGAAGTGTACTGTCGTCCTGTTTCCGGTGTAAACGTCGCCATGGCCCCGCTGGAGAACAGAAAATGGCTGACTTACCTCGTTCCAGGGTCACTCCAGATCAACCCCCTTTTACATGTGTTGGAATTGATTACTTTGGTCCTTTCCTTGTCCGCCAAAAGAGAAGCTTGGTAAAGAGATATGGAGCTATTTTCACATGTTTGGCTTTGAGAGCAGTCCATCTGGAGATTTCCCACACATTGGACACGGATTCCTTTATCTTAGCTCTTAGAAGATTTATTGCCCGCAGAGGTCAGGTTAAAGAGATTCGTTCAGACAATGGTACGAATTTCACGGGAGCTGAAAAGGAACTTCGCGTTATGATCTCAAGTTGGAATCAGGCCAAGATTCACGACACCCTTCTACAGAAAGGTATCAAATGGCTCTTCAATCCTCCAGCGGCCTCCCACCACGGTGGAGTCTGGGAAAGACTTATCAGATCCACTCGCAAGATTCTTGGAGCCTTGACCAAGGAGCAAGTCCTTGACGACGAGTGTCTTCAAACCTTATTGTGTGAAGCTGAGAGTATCATTAATGGAAGGCCGCTGACCAAGGTCTCCGACGATCCTATCGATTTGGAGCCTCTTACGCCGAATCACCTCCTACTACTTCGCCAAAACGAATCTCCACCACCAGGGCTATTTGAAAAGAACGACACTTATTCCAGGAGAAGATGGCGTCAAGTGCAGTACTTGGCAAATGTGTTCTGGGGTCGCTGGAAACGAGAATATCTTCCTTCGTTGCAGGAGCGCCAGAAATGGTTTCGACCGAGAAGAAACTTCAATGTTGGAGACACGATTATCGCTGATGAATCGACGCCCATGAACGTGTGGCCGATTGGTCGAATCACAGAAGTGTTCCCAGATATAGATGGTTTCGTGCGTCGCGTAAGAGTCAAAACCAAGACCTCTACTTTGGAGCGACCCATTACGAAGTTATGTTTGCTGGAATCAATTGAACATTGAAAGTGTCCTGTTTTCCCGGATTTGTTCAAGAGACTTTGCGTGACTTTCACTGAGCTTACGTGATGTTCTATCAAGTTTGAACAATGAAGCCTGTTGAGGCACTTAGGCCTTCGTGACACTATTTTTCGCTTAAGGAGTTTGGCGTTAAAGAAGATTATTGTTTTCGATAGTTAATTTTTTGTGCTAGTTCCTGGCTCCTTTTTCTATAATATTAGGTAAATACAAGCGATTTGTATTTAGGGGCCGGAATGTAAGCGCCAGAAATGTTTTCCGTTACCTTTATAGTATTTTTATGTTCGCCGCGTTTTTAGTTATTTTCGTGTTCGCGCCCTTAGTGCTGTTGCTTGGTTCATTAGTTTTTCATTGTCCGCGTAGCTTTGTCCTTCGTGTTAGGCTTTTTCTGCATATCGTATATTTAGCCTTTATTGTAATTTTTTGCGTCAGTTCTTCGTTTAGCTGCGCTTGGTCCGGTTTACCGTTTAATGTTTGGGTTTTTGCTCGTCCTAGTTTTTCGTCCTTACCTCGCTATCGTCTTGTAAGTATCTCGTTTGTTTCATTCGCATTTCTAGATTGCCTTATTGCTCTCGTTCAGTTTGTAGGTTGTTTTATCTTGACTTTGTATTGGTTTAATTGTTATTTTTCAGTACCGCTGTACTTCGCTATACTTCGTTATACTTCACATCGGTTCACTTGTTTCCCTTCACCAGTTGTAGAAGTTCTATAATAAAGTTTGTGTGTTAAAACCTATAGCGCGTAAAGGCTAAGACTATATAACATAACGTGTGTTATATAACATAACTTATCATGTGTTATAACATAACATATGTGTTTTATAACGTAACATATAATGTGTGTTATATACCATAGTAGGTGTTATATAACAAAATAATCTTGTGTTATATAACATAACATCATGTGTGTTATATACAACATAACATGTGTTATATAACATAGCAAAACATGTGTTATATAAAAACATAACATCATGTGTTATATAACATAACATATCATGTGTTATATAACATAACATAATCATCTGTTATATAACATCATATATCATGTGTTTTATAAGATAACATAATGTGTTATATTTTATAATAACATGTGTTAAATAACATAACATAACCTGTGTTATATAACAACATATCATGTGTTATATAACATAACATATCATGTGTCATATAACATAACATATCATGTGTTTTATAACAAAACATAGCATGTGTTATATAACATAACATATCATGTCTTTTACAACATAACATATGTTTTGTAACAGCATCATGTGTGTTATATAACATCACATAATCATCTGTTATATAACATATCATGTGTTATATAACATAACATAATCATGTGTTATATAACATATCATGTGTTATATAACATAATATATCATTTGCTTTATAAGATAACATATCATGTGTTATATAACATAACATACCATGTGTTATATAACATAACAACATGTGTGTTATATAACATAACATGTGTTAAATAACATAACATAATCATGTGTTATATAAAATAACATAATCATGTCTTATATAACGTAACATAACATGTGTTTTATAAGATCACATAATGTGTGTTATATTTTATAACATAACATATCATTTGTTTTATAACATAACATCATGTGTGTTATATAACATAACATATCCTTTGTTTTATCACATAACATCATGTGTGTTATATAACATCAAATATCATTTGTTTTATAACATAACATCATGTGTGTTATATAACATGACATATCATTTGTTTTATAACATAACATCATGTGTGTTATATAACATAACATATCCTTTGTTTTATCACATAACATCATGTGTGTTATATAACATCAAATATCATTTGTTTTATAACATAACATCATGTGTGTTATATAACATGACATATCATTTGTTTTATAACATAATATCATGTGTGTTATATAACATAACGTATCATCTGTTATATAACGTAACATATGTGTTATATCACATAACAAATAATGTGTGTTATATAACATAACATAATCATGGGTTATATAATATAACGTAACATGTGTTATATAACAGCATATCATTTGTTATTAAATATAACTTATCGTTTGTTATATAACATAACATAATCATGTCTTATATAACATATCATGTGTTACATAACATAACATATCATGTGTTTTATAAGATCACATAATGTGTGTTATATTTTATAACATGACATATCCTATCGTGTGTTTCATAACATAACATCATGTGTGTTATATAAAATAACATATCATTTTTTTTATAACATAACATCGTGTGTATTTTATAACATAACATCATGTGTGGTATATAACATGACATATCATTTGCCTTATAACATAACATCATGTGTGTTATATAACATAACGTATCATCTGTTATATAACATAACATAATCATGTGTCATATAACATAACGTAACATGTGTTATATAACATAACATATGTGTTATATAACATATCTTATAGTTTGTTATATAACATAACATGTGTTATATAACATTACGTGTGTTATATAACATAACGTTTGTTACATAAAATAACATATCCTGTGTTATATAACATAACATATGTGTTTTAAAACAGAACATATGTGTGTTATATAACATAACATACCATGCGTTATATAACATACCATAACATGTGTTTTATAACATAACATATTATGTGTTTTATAACATAACATATAATGTGTGTTATATAACATAACATACCATGCGTTATATAACATACCATATTATGTTTTTTATAACATAACATAATCATGTGTTATATAACATAACATATCATGTGTTATATAACATAACATAATCATGTGTTATATAACATAACATATTATGTGTTATATAACATAACATATCATGTGTGTTATATTTTATAACATAACATGTGTAATATAACATAACACAACCTGTGTTATATAACAACATATGATGTGTTATATAACATAACAATATGTGTGTTATATACAACATAACATGTACTATATAACATAGCAAAACATGTGTTATATAACAAAACATCATCTGTTATATAACATAACATATCATGTGTTATATAAGGTATCTTATCGTGTGTTATATAACATAACATATAATGTGTGTTATATAACATGACATATAATGTGTGTTATATAACATAACACATACCATGCGTTATATAACATACCATATCATGTGTTATATAACATAACATAATCATGACATAACATATTTTGTGTGTTATATAACATAGTATGTGTTATATAACACTATAATCGTGTGTTATATAACATAACATTATGTGTGTTATATACAACATAACATGTGTTATATAACATAGCAAAACATGTGTTATATAACAAAACATTATCTGTTATATAACATAACATATCATGTCTTTTATAACATCATTTATCATGTGTTTTATAAGATAACATAATGTGTTATATTTTATAATGTAACATGTGTTATATAACATAACATAACGTGTGTTATATAAAAACATATCATGTGTTATATAACATAACATTGCATGTGTTATATAACATAACATATCATGTCTTGTATAACATAACATATGTGTTTTGTAACATAACATATCATGTGTTTTATAACATAATCATGTGTTATATAACATAACATCGGATGTGTTATATAACATAACATATCATGTCTTTTATAATATAACATGATGTGTGTTATATAACATAACTTAACCATCTGTTATATAACATATCATGTGTTATATAACATAACATAATCATGTGTTATATAACATAATATATCATTTGTTTTATAAGATAACATAATGTGTGTTATATAACACAACATACCATGTGTTATATAACATAACATATCATGTGTTTTATAACATAACATATCCTATCATGTGTATTATAACATAACGTATCATGTGTTTTATAACATAACATCATGTGTGTTATATAACATAACATATCATTTGTTTTATAACATAACATCATGTGTGTTATATAACATAACGTATCATCTGTTATATAACGTAACATATCAAGTGTTATATCACATAACATATAATGTATGTTATATAACATAACATATCATGTGTTATATAAGATAACTTATCGTGTGTTATATAACATAACATATCATGTTATATAACATAAGATATCCTGTGTTATATAACATGACATATGTGTTTTATAACATAACATATAATGTGTGTTATATAACATATCATGTGTTATATAACATAACATACCATGCGTTATATAACATAACATAACATATCATGTGTTTTAAAAGATAACATAATGTGTTATAAGATATAATGTGTGTTATATAACATAACGTAACATTTGTTATATAACGTAGCATATCATTTGTTATATAACATAACATAACATATCATGTGTTATATAACATAAGATATGTGTTTTATAACATAACATATAATGTGTGTTATATAACATAACATAATCATGTGTTATATAACATATCATGTGTTGTATAACATAACATATTATGTGTTATATAGCCTATATATAGCCTGTTATATTTTCTTCTTTTCGCGAGTGAAATCGCTTTAGTTTGTTTAGTTGTTATTGACACAAATAAACCCTAAATTGAACTATCCTCGAAGAACGAAACAATAATTTTAAAATCGTTTAATCACGGTTAAACGCCGATTTATTAGCATTTTTGAACAATAAACATTTTAATTTTTACCAGTTGAAAAGTGCTCCCGTTTAGAAAAAGCGGAAGATGATAATTTTTGCGTAACACTTTAAGTGAATAGTGCGCGAAAGTTTATTCAGGTTTCCAACGCAGAACCTCATGGTGGTTATTTGTGTCACGAATCGTTTGAACAAGATTTCAAACATTTAATATGTTTTATAACATACAATCTACTGACACTAAGATTTAGCCTCATTTTAAGGTATTTTTCCTTATTCAACATAAATTCACACTATTATCGTCCTTTGTGTGAAATATCACACCATTTACAATCGTGAGATAACTAAACAGTTGAACTGAAAATATTGCCTCCTGATTTAAAGTTTAGTTAACATTCAATGAACGACATTGATACATTTTACCAAAACTCAACTTAAAAAAGTAAATGAACACATTAGCAGCTTTCGGAAAAAAAAACATTTTAATATTTCAACTGCAGTGGTTTTCTTATAAAAGAAACAATAGAAATTGTGCCAAATAAAATCGAACCATGAGGCACTGTTTTTATCCTACAGACCTCGGACAGATCACAATTTTGCAATAAAAATTGTACTCATTCAACATTCAGGTCGATCGAAGCAGACGTGGGCTTTTACCGAAACCGTTAAAAAAAATTCTAAAATCACCTATCACTTTTGACAAGCGCCAAAGTCCACTGTTTAAATCAAGATTAATAGAGTTATACGCTTTAACATGATAAAAAATTTATTATGTTTATTTCTTTATTTAACGGTTTTATAACTATGTGTAATCTTCAAAAGCGTTTGATACACGCGGCATTTTGACTACTCCTGCAAGCGATGTTCGTGAGCGACTGAAAACAAACGGCACAGCGATTAAAATTGCAAAAGAGACTACTGACAATCAATAAAAGGATAATAATTCGGTGAAACATATACAGAGACAACCATTTTCATTCACGAAGACAAGTAAAAGGTGTCTCTGAAAATCCTTGTTTATGTTTTAAGCCGGCTTTCCGGCGTTTGCTTTTTTCAAAGATGAACTCGAGGCAAGAAAATCGCTCAAAGCTTTCTTTTACAGCGAGAATTATAACTAAATATTCTTTGGAACGTTTTCTTTCTATTTGCAGTGAGAAAATGTCTAAAGGCTTTTTAAAGTTCTATAAGCTTATAATCAAAGCTGATACTCGGTCAGATCGATCATTGTCTCAAATCTTACAAACGTGCATAAACTAAATAGCCGTATAAACTACGCCCGACTTCATTAAATTAGGTATAAAAAACAAACATCAAATACAATAATTACTCAGGCTTACCATTCGAGGTGCTCTGAAAACTATCAAGTAAGGCCAGAATCGCTTCAGACTTTTCAACCGTCTTACGCATCAAGCAAGGTGAAAAACGAAAACGATGCCATCCGAAATCGGATTTCCCACTTTGACAAGCGACGTATTTCTCAACCAAAAACCCAATAAACAAACTAGCTATGAATAACAGAAGACTCTTGATAGCAACAGAATTTCATTTTGTACATTCAGCGGAGAAAGACAGTTAAAAACATCACAAGTTGACACAAAACTCTGTCAGCTTCAGCTGTCAAAGTAAACAAGTTTCAAGATGCTGCATAAATTTTCTCAAGGAACTCAACTGTCAAATTTTGACCAATCAGAGCGTAAAAATTGGACGTAAAGCGTGACCAACGCGTGACCTTGTTGAAAAAAGTCAAAAGCAACTGGCATGTCTTCCCTGCCTGTAAAAACTGGCTGAATTTTAGCTTCCGAGGTCAGTTTGAAATCAACATTTTAATTGTGCGACACATATAAAACACAACATATTTCATATGAATTAAAAAAAAATAAACTTGAGCCTGCGATCATTTGAAAACTAGTAACTTGTCAGCGGATAACTTCAAAAAGATACTCGACCTCGATGGGTCGACACCTGAGCCCGCGATAAGGTCAGGTGATACTGGTCAGCGAATACCCTGTTTTGACAGCTGTCAATTGATCACAACATTGATGTACAATATGCGTGCAATATCAGTCTTCCTGTGCTACCAAACTAGCTAGAACGTGTGAGATTGAACATTGGTTTTCCTGTGGTGCAGACGGACGGGCGGGCGGGCTGCGGGCGGTGTACGGTCACGTGATCACCAACTTTTCTCGGATGGGTAGATTTACTTACCCATGGTGGTCCGCAGGTGCGCTTCGCGCGCCAGAGCTCCGCTAAAAACCTTTCTAGACTATAACAAAAATTTGACTTTATTGGGTAGTCGGCAGCAGTGGATCATTTAGGTCAAGAATTTGAAATTTCTTAATTTTTTGTTTAATGGCAAAATAGTCATAGCAATATCTTCTTGCTACGTTGTCTTTGGACAAAAATCATTTGATTGAGGTGAAAAATTTGAAATTTATCGATTGTTTATTTTACTGATTGCTGACATAGAAATAATGTTCTGCGTAGATAAAAACCTACTGTAGAAAAATATGCGATTTCAGATAGTCGAGAAAATTGGATTTTTTCAAAGGGGTTAACCCATGATTTAGCATACTATATGTTAATCAACAATTATTCCACGAGTGTGCGTTGGATATGAGCTGGCTAGCTGTAATCATTTCATTTCCAACAAGCGCGAGAGGAATAATTGTCTTATTAAAAACGCCCACGAAATATCGAGAATTCTTCCCGACTTTATTTGTAAGAACAACCAGTCAGTTTCAGCTTGTTTTTAATTTTGAGCAGACGCGTACAGTTACCATATTTGGAGAACATGGCATAATGGCTCATATACCATGATGGCTAAGCCAATCAGAGCTCTAGAATTGCATTATCCAACGATTCAGATTTTAATCATGACGAATATACTGACATTTTGGTTACAAAGGAAGATGTAAAAATAAATGCACTTTATTTGAGTGTCGATGTATTTCCAAGCGCAAAAGTACTAATTTGCTACTTTAGAAACCAGAAAGAAACTGCTCTAGTTAATTAAGGCATGGGTCCCCAGTTGTTAAGTCGAAAAGTGAAGATGTGGTCTATCTTTCGAATTGCATTAGCAGCAGCAGGTTGAAAACTTGTCAGACACATACAATGCTATTTTTGTCTATTTGACCTACACCAAACCTGCAAATGAGGTCACGTGACTCGCCACGCCCAGAAAAGCTTTGAACTAAAGTGGGCACACTTTTTCTTGCTTCCTAAGTTTTTCTACTAGTTTCATAATTTTAAGGCCGTTAGGTATGTCATTTCTGCGCCTGGCAATGTCAAGTTTTTTCAACGAAAAAGCATGTTATAATGATACACTTGTGTTCAGAGACTGGGTACCAGTCAGAAAACGCGTTTATTTTCAAAATAAACGAGATATTTGAAAGTTTCCAAGCGCAGTGTTGTAGCGGCTTATATTTTGTATTTTCTTGTACCAGTTAAGTAAAATAAGCCTTGCTAAAAGTTGTGCCTATTTCTTCTTAAAGATTTTTTGAGACTTGGTGGAGCTGTAAGGTCGCGGACCCAATTTGCATAATATATATATTTTCTTAAGTATAATTTTTTCTGTTTATAATATTTTTTGGTATTTTGTGCTTCACAGTTACTTATTACAGTTCACATTATTGACCACCCCCTTCATTTTTACGCGAAAGTAGCTGGTGACCCATGCCTTAAGTCACTTGAGTGGGACGAGCCTTTTTGTTTTTGTGTTTTTTGGGGGGGCAATAACTTCTGGGCCCGTTACTAAGGACAGGGAAAAACTTTGCCAATAGTAATCTCGTACCCAGATCTCACTCTGTTTTACACGTGGGAGGTCTGGGTACGAGATTAGGCCAATAACTGACCGACGCATGCTCGGTAACGATTCCAGAAACAATAAACCATTTCCGAGTTCCAAAAAATCTCACTTTCAAAACGAGGCTAAGTGCGAAACCTTTGTTGTGAAAATGAGTTTTATTTGCATCATAATTAAAAATTATTTTCTAATCAATGGCTTCACACTTAGCCTCGCTTTGAAACAGAGCCTTGAGGCAAATCGGAAATAGCCTATTTGGACACATTTCGACACCAGTCTCCTTCTCGTTTTTAAAGTGTCGAATTGGGGACAAAAATGCACAAAGAAAATCTGCTGAACAATTTTAAATACTCTTTTATTTATTCATTCTCAGATAAATAAAACTTTTTTTTAAAAGTCACTCAGTTTTGTTTCCAGAGGCAAAGGATCTGCAAGAAATCAAATACGAACTTAATACCAAGTCAAAGAGATTTCCGTGAAAGATAACCGCCTAATTTATCTTTTTTTGCTTAACTGCAATACGTAAACATTGTCCTGTCTTTGCAGCTAACTCCTATTTTAATAGCAAACAAGACAAAGTAAAAGTCCATTGCCAGTTTTGGTGTAAACTTATCCCCTGGAATACCCTTAGGATAACCCCCATCAGGTCAAGACATGAAAAAAAAACGAAGTAGAAATACAAAGGAAAGGAAATAAACAGAAAGCAAGGCGGTAAATACAAGTTGGTAGAATTACCCATGTAACGCCACTTAACCTTAACTTTTAATGACGACATGTTAGGAAAAGAAACCAGTCGAAATACGCCTGTACCATTGGGGAAAAATTGGCATGTAAATTTTTCTTACAGCCGACTTTTGGTGCCGCTACCACTGGTTTCCCCGCCAAATGGCGTCTGAGAAACGAGTGCAGAAATTCCATACTGATGATGCGTCACTGGCCAGATCTGGGTAGTGACGCGTCATCACTATGGAATTTCTGTGCTCGTTTCACAAAATCATCAGGCGGGGAAAACAGTGGTGGCGTCACCAAAAGTCGGCTGTTTTCTCAGGCTACTTAGAAGCAAATTTAAAAAGTCGTATTCTATGCTCAATCCATTTCTTAAGGCCACTTATTGGATTCACTGATCGATCACTAATTGGAAACACTGTAGTCAGAGAAATTGCAGATAAAGCATTTTAATTCAGTAAAGTAGTCTAAAATGAATACTAACTTGCCACCTCTTTCGTGTGCTTAGCACAGATTGCAGGTCTTTTTGCATCCTGCTTTTACGTTTTTGCTCAAGCTGCAAAAATTCTTCCAGTACCGGCAAAATAAGCTCGTGTCTCTGCAGCTAACTCCTATTTAATAGCAAACAAAACAAAGTAAAAGTCTATCGCCAGTTTTGGTGTAAGCTTATCCCCTGGAATACTCTTAGAATAATCCCCATCAGGTCAAGACATGGAAACAAAAATAAATAAACGAAGTAGAAATACAAAGCAAAGGAAGTGAACAGAAAGCAAGACGGTAAATACAAGTTGGTAGAATCATCCAAGTAACTCCACTTAACTTTAACTCCAGTCAATTAATTGCATTTTTTTTATGAAAAATACAGTGTTTTCCCCAACCATGCCACACGCAAAAGCCACGCGTTACCTCAAGTCCAAGACTAAGGTGATTACATCACCATACTGACAGGAAAGCAAAAATTTAATGATGTCACCGGCATGGAAACGACGTGAGAAAAAGGGATAGGGTTGATTTGGAAAACTCTGAGTAGTGGTAGAGGGTCAGAATTAAGCCCCGTTGTTGCCTTCCGCATGCCTTCCCTTTATCAATATGTACAAGTGTACGTGTCTTCTTGCATACTAATTTAGTGCCTTCCGGGTGCCTTCCTGCATACTAATTCGGTATAGGTTTATTAATGAGCGTCTCCCTTGTACAATAGGCACAATAGACTTGCCCAGACTTGCCCGGTCTCTTTTAACCCTGGTTGGCTCATGTGGAATCTGTTAAGTGTCCAAAATAAAAGCGGGCAGTTTTTGAAAGCGCTATCTTTCTTGCAATCACTTTGCTAGGAAACAATTTGTTGCAGTTCGCTTTTTTGGAAAATTCTGTTCACCTTTTATCACCATGGCTTTCGTTAACCCTAAACCTTAACCTAACCCTAACCCTAAGTCTTGTAGTTTCACGCGCCGTTAGTCAGTTAGTTATGCGAGGTCACAAGCCCACCGTTGAATACAATTTAGCTCTACAGTAAAAATCCCAAGGGAGAACCTTGACGTATTATTATAAAAACAATTAATAACTTAACAAGGATCAATTGAAACATGCGACTAATAATTACTAGCAATAAAACCAGACACGAGATATACAACGCGATTTTAAAGGAATGAAGAATTAATCCTCGTCTTCTTCGCCCATGGAGTACGAGTAAGATTTGACTCGAAATTTCTTATGCCGACTTCGTTTCCTCAGCTGTTTGCCATAAGCATTATGATCATCCAAATAACTTAAAAATTGAATCCAACGCCTTTTTCGCTTCGAGCCTTTTTGTGGTGTGGTTTCTACTGTGGGGGAAGGGGTCAGGAAAGCAGGATTTAAGGGTGGTGGTGGGGTGAAGCTTTCTTTTTCAGGTTTTTGAGAGATAACCGCTTCTGTTAATTCAGGCGTTACGTTGAAGGGGTTGAGGTCGTTGCTGTCGAAGAATCTTGTGTGCTTGATGTTAAGTCTGGAACACCGCTGATTATTTCTGCCGGTCGTGTTCTTCTATTTAATTTTTCTGTAAAAGCCAAGTATCTGCTTTGTAACTGAAAGCATCGCTTAGCTTTTTCATCGGCTTGAAGATCGTTTCGAGAAAGCACGTCATCCATGTTTCCCTGTATTTCTTGCATAGCTGGGAGAAGCGGGACAGGCGAAAGATTTTGCTGCTTCAGATATTTCAGAAGCTCTTGAGGAATATTTTCTTGAAACCACGCTTGGTTAAAACCTTCTTCGCTGGGCAGGACGTTTGTTCGCAGTCGCCAGTTTTCAGGGGTAGTAGTTCAGATCAATCAGTTGATTACCAAAAGATCTTTTTACAACCTCTTCCCACGTTTGAGAAGAAATACGACTTTTGGGAACTCTTTTGTTTATTAACTATCGAATTCTATTTAAAAAACGTAATTTTGAAGACCATTTCTCCGTTAACCACAAACCGCAATTTGTCGTTTGTAGTAATGAATGACCAAACCTCGATCTTAAGGTCTCTAATGCCACTTACCTCCACCACCACCACCAAGGTTTCACCGTCACGGATTTAAAGATTTGTTTTTACAGAGGAATTTAAGCCGCTGACGAAACGAGGACATCATTCTTCCAAGACCACAAACGAATTTTATCAGAAACTCCATATGTTATAGAGAAGCAATCGCATGGAACAGTTTAACGAACAATTAGGGAATAACGGCAAAACCTTGAAAGAATTTAAACGCTGTCTTGCAGAATTTGACACTGATAAAATGAATTTCGAACCTATTTTAGCTGCAACCAAAAACATAGATATCCGTTACAAATATTCTTAATAGTTTTTAATTTCTAATATAATTGTAAATTTGTTTTTAGTAATTCTTATTTTTCTCGTAACTGTTGTATGACTCCACCAGTGATGCTGATGTTCTTATCGTGTAAAAATAAAGTTCTTATTTTATCTTACTCACCGCACTGTGATTTGTAGAGGAGGTTCATTTGCTTCGCGTCTGTTGCACTGATACCCTTCCGCTGACCAAGGGTAACCTGTTAAAAAAATTCAAAACATCATCAAAAACCAGATTGCAACCTTTACGCAATACACAATTTTTTAATGGAAACAAACTGGTAAAACTGGCGTTCTAAACTGTTCCAAAATTAACAGCTATCGGACAAAATTTGCATGTTCCGCTGTTAAGGACTACATATTTTAGGGCAATTTTTTGCGTAGACGGAGCGATCATGTAATCGGGCTTCTGGAATTCGGAGAATTTTGGCCTGTGGAATCGGGAATCTTGGGATTTCAGCTCTTGGAATCCGGAACTCCACTTACGATTGGAATCCGGTATCCAAGTTCCATTGACAAGGAATCCAGAATCCGAGACTGTTGTGGATTATCTTACATGCATGAAGGAAGCGGTCTCATTTTTAGCGAAATTCGTTGTAGCGCGCTGGGCATTTTCCAAACTTCGAAGGGATTTTTGATTTTCTGTTCCGTCAATCATCTTAGCGGACCTGTTAGGAAACAAATGTTTACTTGCACGAGTTCAAAAGGCCATGGTTTGCGATTCGGGATAGGTGGATTTCGATCCGTTTTGTTTGTTTCGTGTTTCAAAGTTCGTTGCTTTGTGATCGTCCTGTTTCGGGCAATAATCGACCAGTTAAGATTGCTTCGCAGATTTTTCTGCTCTTTCTCATTCTTGTCACTTGCAATAATAAAGCAACGTCACCCTCCTTCCTTCGAAAAAAATCCACGCACCATCGCGATTTCCTTCGCTATTCTTGAGCAGTCTAGTAAGAGTCATTCTCAGCCAAGCTGGGAGAACGTGTTACATTGTGATTTGCATTAACCCCGCCTTCAGTAAAATAATTGATGGAAAGAAAAAACCCAAAATCCCTTCGTATTTTGCAATACGCGCAGCGCGATACAACGAATTTCGCTGACGAAATAAGCAAAACACCATTTTCATTAAAAAAAATTAGACCTAGCATTTATTTATTATATGCTACGAATGCAATAAAACTGACATGAAGCTCGTTTACTAGTTCTTAATCAGTGATGGTTAGTTAGTCTGAAGGCCATGTAAAAAACTGACTGATTTTGTTCCACAGCTAAAAGTTCGAATGACTTCCTACCTTATAACTAGTCTTGGCGACGATCGTAGGTTTTCCATTTTTGCTGAAAGCTTTGCTCCCATAATGCATCACGCTTCCATAGTCATATGGACTTCCCAAAGAGTCTATTGTTCCGCGGTTGTACTTTCTGAATTGTTTACTCTCACCTAAAGGTTATTATATTTCGATTAAAAAGAAATATCTTTACTTAAAACATATATAAAGTATCATTAATTCAGTCAAAAGTAATACCTCATAATGTAACTCAAAAAAATCAAATTACTTCGATAGAAAGGAAGCTTGGTAATAATTTGAAACCTCGGGACGTACCAACCCTCAATGAGTTTAAATAATTAGATAAAGTATAGTAATAGACTAGGACAAGGAAAGAGAAGTAGACCAGGTCAGCTTGTTAAACATGCAGAATTGATGTAATTACAGCAAAAGTTCCTAAATAATACGTTGAATCCACGGGAAAAGAAAAAGCCTTGCCCTACTGTTGATGTACCAATGCTAGGATCACATAAAAGTGTAATCTATTTCTATTTCTTTAATTAGAATACACATTAATTATGACTGATGCAGAGCTACAAACGTTGCCTTTTTAGAAGAAGTTGAAATATTATATTTTTATCAAGGAATTCACTCGACTAAATCACATAATGTAAACTACATGACATGCTATTTTGTTCCAACTTACCTGCTTTGATGTTGTCAGACAAGACAGTGACGTAATCATCCCTGTCAGGCCGTGACTGTTCGTGATAGAATCCTAATGCGTGCCCTGAAAGGAAACGATCAAAATTGATTCCTCATCATTAGGGACATGCATAGCATACGCGTACAGCGGTCACATTTGTCCGCAGGAATTTTTATTTCATTACTAGAAATACGTCTATCGCAGAACCTTGCAAAGTTCGGGGGAGGAGGCCCGTAAAATTTCAGGGATGGTAGGACGGGACTGGAATTTTAACACCTGCTCTGATATTAGAACTGCGATGTACTCAATCTCCATTTGGTTGGAATTAATTCGAGCCCAGTGCCCATCTGGGATTTAATTGGGGTTGCTGTTGTTAAGGAATGGTAGCCAAAATTGCATTGCATATGTGAAGGATGTCATTAGTAGTATCGGCTTTAGCCCTCAGATGCAAATTAAAATGTACTTGTTTTTGGTACTGCGGAAAAAATGAGTGGATGAAATGGTAGGAGGTAATGCTGCAGTGAAAACAACAAGAAAATGCTGGTTATTGGACAAAAAATTCTTTTTTTTGTCAGTGAACTAACAGCAATTAGAGTTTTTATACTTGTTTTATACATAATCACACTTCACAAATATTGTTTGGAACAGTAAGCTGCAAACATAATCACTGAAATAGAATTACATGTAGCAATCTCATTAAGGATGAAGTTCATGAGAATTATGAAAGTGATCAAGACTTATGATTATTTAATATGCGGGCATTCATCAGCACTGAATCTCTGTAAAAAGTACCACATCGTTTATGCAAGTGTACATAGTTATTTGTATGCATAAGAAACAAACCCATGCAAGAGTGAATTTGTATGAAATGTCCACATACAAGTCATGTAGAGGTGATCGGTATCTCAATTCTCAAAATGCATGAGCTTGGTCAGACCTAGTTGCCACAGCCATAGGTTTTGAAATTCCCAGACTCTGTCAAATGTGCACTTTCACTGACCAAATAAATTGACAATTTGTGCTGATAATGGCCTCCAAACCCCCATAAGAGCCATCCTCTCCACCCATTTATTACATGGATTTATCCTTAATGTAAAGTGCACAAAATGGTTTGATCTTATAGGAAACTCTATATCTGCTTGTCGTTTTCCTTGAAACAATATTCTGCCAATCGAACATGTTTATCTTCTGTGAATGCTATGTACCGAACAATTTTTCATATTTGAAAACAATGAAAGTAGAAGAAAAGAACAAATGAATGATTGTTAAATTTCACCTCCCTCTGACTTCCTTGAAAGAGTTAATTTGTTAAAATGTCTCTTAAAGGGAAAAATTAACTTTCCTGTCATGGTAACTATGGCACACACAAATATTTATTATTCTGAGGTGCCGAAATACAGATGTTCTTTTCAAATAATAGGATCCGAATAGAAGGCCAGCAATAATAAATTTTTGTTAGGTTTGAGTTACAACACACAGTTGTGTTTATGAATAAGGCTGCTACTTATATATTACATTTTACTTGCGATGGCTTTGGGAAAGTAAATGTAATGAAAATTGTAGACGAAAATTTTTTTTAAATATTAAATTGGGCTTTGTTTACAAAAGTAACGCTTTCCTACGTGTCACAAATCGCAGAGAATACCAACAGCTTTCGATATTTGCCAGATTGATCTCAATCAGTACTGGCGTAAAAATAAAGTGATCTTAGACGGAGAAAACGGGAGAGAATGGGGCTTTGAAAAAAGCGGAGTGCTGGTCAGCGGACTTTTCTTTTGCTCATGCTCATTGCGGTCGTTCTTTTCGGCGTTTATTAACAAAGGCGTTTAGGAAACGAAAAATCAATCTCTCAGAAGCGACGTCGCGGACGACAGGCAACAGGACGTTCTCAAGAGTCTTTGGACATACAGAAGCTTAGCCGATCGATCTGGTATGGTTCTAGGAGTAGTGTGTGGCTTACGAAAAGAATACACGACACTTGGAAAGTGGTAAAGGCACGAATTTGTTCAACTCTGATTTGATTTTTGACTCCGACCCATAGTTAAACCGAAAAGTGCGCAACAGGCCGCGCGATCTTCACCGATCTGGTACACTTGAAATGTTCTTTGTATCTTTGCAGTATGATCGTAAAATTATGTTTAAGAATTGATGTTTTTAAAATTAATTATTGCCTAAATATTCTGTCTATAATCTGGTTTCGTTATATGTTCTACTCGATAACATTTGTTTTGCGGAACAATGACCCGAAGCAACGCGAATGAATTTTTTCATTTGCTGATAAGCGATTAAAATTTATGCTCAATTTAGGATAATCTTTATACTCATATGTTGTGTGTTTTTATGACCGCTCAGGCGCTATTTGCCGGTATTCCTAGGTTTAAATAAAGCGAACAGAGAGATCAGTAATAAAATGTTTGTTTACAAATTTTGTTTGCCGATCGACGACTGTTTAGTTAGCGTGGGTACGTAGGTACACGTAAATACACGTAGGTAAATGTTTGTTTCAAAGTAGGACAGGGCTGTAAATCTTATTCTTACATATCGTCTGCAACATAGATCTGAGGAATAGCAAAGAATAAATATGAATTATGGGGATATATAAAATCGAACCAAATGCCCGGAAATACTCCCGCGTCGCCAACAATGAATTTGAATTACGTAAATTTCCTTACGTGCGTCTAATTCGTTTCCGATTGGTTTAAAAACAATTAGTTACTGTCAGAACTCACACATGCGCAGTATCGTGAACCCGTTCCTTTGAAAAGCCGAAGGCCGGACTAGAATAAGAATAAGTCACTGATAAGTAAATTTTCTGTAGATGTTTTGAAATCATTCGTATCTTATAAAGTTCAGAAAACTTTGCCTTCATGCCTCATGCTCTAAACAGTTAATTTTTACAGTTTTCGACTATGTCGTCCATGTTTTTCTACACTCACCGATTTCATGAGTAACAGTGCCGCGGGTCCAGCAGCCTCGGGCGAGGTTGATATGTTGGGGACCGCCAAGTCGTCCAACAGAAGATGAACAGCTGCATGACAATGAAGCAAAAGCCATTACAACCGCGCATTAAGAATATTATTACAATGACTATAAAATTACTGAATACGATGCAACGTAGAGTACGTATTTACCCTGAGCCAAGCTTAAATTTAACGTAAGCCCTCTCATTTGTTCTTTTCTTGAAGCGTATGCAAGTTTTGCTTGACCATTCCGTCATTCCTTGTCCGATGGCTTTCAGGGCTTTGGCCTCCTTAGCTGAATGGAATATATATTAAAAAAAGAAAACAACCATGACCAATTCAACTACCGCAGAAGTTGTTAAGTCTTGTCCTTTATACACTCTTTCCCCTATTCACAGGCACTCACGTATTAGCCAATTAATAGGCCTGATTCAAACGTGGTGCTTCTTCCGTGCCGAAATCAATTCATCGAATTAAATTGGACTTAAGCAAGCCGGGCAGTAGCACAACGTTTGAAACCGGCCTTACGGATACCTCTTTATTCTGGAGTGAGACAGTTTTCTTTTCCCAGGGGAAAGTCCTTATACTAATTGCCTCTAGATTCAACCAACTTCCAAAATGACCTTTTCAATTACTAAGGAATCTCACGAAGACTGCCGATGTAGACACGCACCAGACCTACAAAATCAAGGGCCGCGCTAGCAAACCATTGGCCAGCCTCCTAGATCGATCCGATTTTGGTGGAAATTTTCTGCTTCAAAACACTTACGAATAAACAAATAAATGGAATAGCAATCTACACGGTGCATTTCCTTCAGAAAAATCGCGGTGCTACGCTAAATCAGGAATATTTGGCCCTACACGGGATTTCAGGGAATAAGGTGAATGCACGGGCACGCGTGTCATGACACGTCACGATTTCCGTGTTACAATGTCACGGATATGCGTATATTTGACACACTTGGGCTTTTGTTTAAAGCAGCGTGCCCTATAACACCGCACGCGTGTCATAGGGCATCGTGTCGTAAGACATACCGTAAAATTCTGAAAATAAGCATAGGCATAGGCATAGGCGCATGGCCATTGCATTTGCCCTTTGGAGTGAGTTAATATTCTTTATTATTTTAAAGCTGAAAAACAACAACAACAAATATCCTGCGGGGCAATAAGGCTATGAATCCACCATAAGAATGTGGCTTATTAGCCTAATGAATTCCTATTTTATTTGGCTTTCTCCTTTTTCTTTTTGGAAATTTCTGTGACAACGTTATAGCAATTAGGTGTATCTAAAATGTTCACGTACACTAAATCTCATAAAATGACAATACTACTGTATAACGCTATGCACATATATAAAGTATGACTCATGTTTTGGACTTTGATTTTACTTTATGTTTAGAGCGAAAGTTAAAGAATCTAACCATAAAATTCTGCACGTACACAGAGGGTCCCCAACAGGCCTTACGGGATCAGGGATTTGCCTTTAATTTGAAGCTCGGGATTCGGGATTTTAAAGCAAAATGAGGGCGAGATTGGGGATTGAAAGTGTACGCGGAAGGTGGGATGCAAAAAATAACTCTCGGGATTACAGTATTGCACGAACGTTTGGCTCGGGATTACGAGATTGAAAACCCCGTTGGGAACCCTCTAACCATAGAGAAGCTCAAAGAGCCAGAGTTGAACAAACAATTC
The DNA here is from genome assembly GCA_964035525.1 of Porites cylindrica. NCBI lineage: Eukaryota > Metazoa > Cnidaria > Anthozoa > Scleractinia > Poritidae > Porites > Porites cylindrica. The sequence goes on from OZ037784.1 coordinate 3,616,839, forward strand.
CGATATTAAAAACTTACCGAGGTGAGGTGCAATTTCATACACTACCACTCCATTAGGCCAAAGCCCTCCACCTTTCCGTGCGCCCCTTTTCCGATTGCCACCGAAATTAACATCCATTCCATGCTCGGCCCTGTAGCGCTGTTCTGGGGTCAGAATCATGTCTCCTTCGAACAGGTTCGGATCATTAACGCCTTCATTCTCTATAAAATGAGAGTAGCAGTAGAGTGAGAAAACAACCGTCATATTTCACGACGCCCAAACTGATTTTCGCGCGAAATCTCGTCTGAAGAACGAGCACAGAATTTCATAATAATGACGTATCTGGGAAGTGCTTCTGATTGGTTTTGCTTCGTCGGAAATTTGCTTCAATCGATCATCAGAAGCGCAACCGCGTCCTGGTTAGCTCAGTTGGGAGAGAGCCGGTTTGCTGAGCGGGAGGTGGTGGGTTCGGATCTCGGCCGGACCAACACTCGGGTCTTTAAAAAACTAAGAAGAAAGAGCTGTGTTCGTAATGACATCAGCAAATAGTTAGACTTTCTAGTCTTCTCGGATAAGGACGAACCCACACCACCAATATTGTAAAGAGGGCGTGTTTGTTGTTCTCTCATCCATGACGCCTTCCTTCCTTCCTGCCTTCCTTCCTTCCTTCCTTTACCCAGATTCGATTTGGATGTTGGCTTCTCAGTATAGCGTTTGTTCCTCAAACGCCTAGCCTACTTTTTTTTTGAATAAAGGGAACCAAATTGCTCCTAGAAAAATTTACACGGTCAAACCATTATTCGAATTTTGCTTACCATCCGGATTATGATCAGCACAAAACACTGCGTTCACCAAGAACAGAAGAGTAAACCACTTCATTTTGATCATCTCATGATACTTCTCTCGAACAAACTCAAAGACAGACACTGACCTAAAATAACACTCAAATGAGAGCTGTCTATGTCTTATATGTATTGTTGTTGGTCAATATTTATGAAATGACTAAAAACAAGGTTTACATTTATGTGGTATTCAATATTTTAATGTGTCTCATTGACAAACTCCAATCTGGAAATATGCACTCACATATATGTTACTTCCATTATTTGCACAAGCCAAAAAGAGAGACACCTAAAATAACCCTCAAATGAGAGCCGTATAATTGTTAAGTGTATTTAAAGTTGGTCAATATTTATAAAATGACTAAAAACAAGGTTGACATTCTTTGGCACTCCATATTTCAATGGTGTGCATGTGTCGACATTCACAATCTATTCTGGAAATATGAAAATATATGATAGTTCCATTGTACAAATCAAAAAGAGAGATACCTAAAATATTTGTTGTCTAATTGTTGTGGTTTGTCAACATTTATCAAACATTTAAAACCAAGATTTACAATTTTTTAGCACTCAATATTTATATTTACTGGTAATATGAGAATATATGTATCCGGCTTCCTGATCAAAATGTGCTCAGTGCAAACCTTTCAATAAAACTTCAAACTTCCACTTCAGAGTGGCTCGTGTTGCTTCTTTAAACTCAAGAAAATTCATTTTCTTGCTTACTTTATAGCAATTCATAATTTTCTTGTCATTTCTATTAGTTCTTAATTCATGATGTCCGTTCGTGCAATTTGCGCACTAGACTTTAAGAACTTCCTTGTATAGAGATTTCTATTTTAGAGCTTTCTAATTTAAGATTATTTTCAAAATAAGACAATATCGACGAATCAGACTTTTTTATATTTTTCCCAGTGGAAAAAACAATTTTTTTACTATACTCAAATTAAAACAAATTGGTTCAATTGCGATTAATTGAATTTTATTAAGCTGTAGGAACAGCATGAAATCAATCAGATTGCTTTTTTGTGGGGGGGGGGGGGGGGGGGGGCATAAAATTGTTTTTGTTTTAATGTTTTCTTTTCTTATTTTTATTTTTATCATTACTTTGTTTTGGTGTTGTTAATATTGTTGTGTTTTCCCTTCTCCCGAAACCAACATATAAAATCACACACTTTGGGCAAGAATTTTAAGGGGGAACCTAGCTAATTGCCACATACTAATTAATTGCCACCCTATTATAAAGCACAATCCTTACGCTATGAGCAGCATACTTATCATGCTCGTAGTGCATTATCAGATCATCTAGTTACTGAATCTTTCCGCACAAACCTAAGGAGATTTTCTTCAAGTACAAGTAAATCGTTTTGGAACAACATTCCTTCGTCCATCCGTCAAAAGTCTTCGAAAATAGAATTTAAATGTATATTGACAAGTTATTATGCCGCTCAGTACTAACATTGCTGTCGTAAGTTTTATTAATATCTATACTGTATCTATCTTTCTTGGTCATAATATACAATTTTACTAAGGGGCGTAATATTAGTCTTCCTTGATGTGCCCCTCTCCCAAGGACTGTATCAAAGCTGTGGAAAAAAAGAGAAAGTTGTTGTCTTGTGTTCCCGTCCTCGACAAGGCGTGAGGCACTTTCACGTCAGGCGTGCAACGACGGCAGAGAAATGTACAAAAAAAGCGTGCGTGCAAAGTTGTTGTTTTAAAAATCTAAACGTATTGCTTTTTTGCCGTTCTCTCGTTGCCGTCCCCGTCGTCGTTTCTTAAGCTCCCTAATTACCAAAAGGAGTACGTATATTAGTGCGCATGCCCACTGGCAGCCACTGGTTAAATATCTGACTCCCCTAAGCCCTCAGCCATACGTTTGCTCGTCATACTGACCATCTAAAATTAGTCTTCAACAAACAACCGTCACTCAGTCTATTATTAGTTACTTGTCTGTACTTGCCTGGCCAGTTAATTTACAGAGCGTTTCTTTACTAAAATCAAAGATAAGTAAAAAATCCGGCTCCTTAGGATTTTACGTTGAGAAAAGAAACGATTTATCCAAAAATTAAACCGACCATTTTCAATTCATTTTCATTAAAACAAACCACCGTCAATATCGACTGTGTCATCATGCTAACCTAGAATAGATTTTCACTGAATATTTACAATATGGAACAAAAACCATTAAGACTATATGTAATATCAGTTGTCATTGTTTCTGGCAGTTTCATACTGTTATTGATAAACATTCAAGTTTGCAGCCTCAAGTACTAAAATAACAAAATGGCAAAATCTATAATTGGAATTTTTACGTATTTAAGATATCACATATTAGTTGGGAATATGCTGAAACAAATATTTATTCCAATATATCTTAAACGTAAGATAAATACCCTGAAATGAAACTGTTGCATTCCGGATGTATTCCTTGATGCCTTGAATTGACAGGGATGATCCAAAAATGTAATTTTTAATTTGAAATTTTTGATAACAGGATTTTTTTGGGTTGGAAAATTTGGTAAGTATGTTTTTGGGTGGCTTGATTTACGTAGGATTTTTTTCTTTTTTTTTTTTGGCATATTCAAAACAATCTGAAGTTACAGTCTTTCTGTGTAATGTTATTGATGAAACAAAATATGTTTGTGAGTGTCTCGATTGTTTCGGCATGCGATTTTTTTTTTTTGTGGGGATGATTTTTGTCCAGGGATTTTTTGTTTGGTTTTGTTGAAAGCCCTAGGAATTTATTTGCGTTTTGATTTTTGTCCCCGGCTATTCGATCATCCCCGTCACTTGAAATCTTGCGTATCCTCCTGGGGTCTTGACTCCTGCATCGAGGATACCAATTATAAAAAAGATTTGCTAGTAAAGTGAGCTAAAGTGAATGTTTTAGACCAAGAGAATCTCCAAATGTAGGTAAGACGTCTTTTAAATTGTCTGATTCAAAATTTGGGATAAGCTGTGCCACTTAGACTCAAATTTTTACCCATCATGTAATATATTTAAGGACACTGCACAAATATGTCAATTGAACAATACCTCTTCTTAGCCTATAAACGATTACTTATTATCCTTTATCCTTTCATTTTAAATTCTTTAAATGCCCTATATAGTAGTATAATTAAATGTAGAATTGACTGGGATAGGGACTCCAGGCGAACGATAAACACGGCTGCTAACATGCTGCAATTGCTGATCCTTCATTCTGGATGTAATATCCCGTAGAATTTCCAAAATATGCCCCTCCATGTATAAGCCCCTCCAAATATAAGCCCCGCAAACTCGTAACGCAAAAAAACCCTTCGTTAAATCGCCCCTTGATATATATAAGCCCCCTGGGGGCTTGTACTTGGAAATTGCCCTCAAATACATAGCAAAACAAAGCAAAAACGGTAAATTTCCATCCAACTATGAGGCTAGCCCAATCGATCTTGAAACGTAAATTTCCCTCCACACATAAGCCCCTCCGAATATAAGCCCCTTCAAAAATAGGCCCCTCAAAAAGGGCCTTCGAAAAATATAAGCCCCGGGGCTTATTTTCGGAATTTTACGGTATCAAGCATGAGAAACAGTGATTCATCACCAGATGAAACAACGAGAAGATAAGAGAGTCCATGATGCTTCTTTGCAGATGAAGATGGTGACACTTATTTTTGTATTTTATTCCAGTTTTAATACCGAACCTATCATTCCATCTGTTCAACTGTGCAAGTATTTTCTAATTCGGTTGGTCAAACCACCGAAAAAGGTAAATATTTCAGAGTGGAGGCCGTCAAGTATTCTTTTGTATTTACGTGAAAAAATAAACACAAGTAAATGGAACAAGCTGATAACAGAGATGTTCAACACCGCAAGAAACACTGGGAGAAGCAGCTGTAGCAGCTTAATAGACAAGAACGGAAGTATTCAGGAATGTATCAAGAAATAAACTGACAAAACAGAATAAACAAAACCAGGTGAGCAGCAGTGTAAAAATACTCCGGACGAAGCAACTGGTTTCGAGGTATGTTTACTTTCAATTCTTTTGTCTGGGTAAAAAGTTGGCTAAACATAACAAAGGATGAGAAATTTATAGAGCATCGTGTTGGGTTACAGTGTGAATTCTGCTTCCTTCCCATCTCGGCCCATGAAAGTCCCTCAGGTAACTAACAGATGAGACGGAATTTTTTTTTACTTTAGTATCATTTATTTAAGACAGCGTGAATACACGGTCAAAGTCATGTGAAAAGCCTACTCAACAGTGCTCAACGAGAACGTCTTGAAAGTATATACCAGCAGCAAAGGGCCTGCAAAAGATTAAGTAAAAAATTAAATAAGAAAGGGAACCTGAGCAAAAAAGAAGTAATTAATGCAAAACGAAAAGGAAAAAGAGAAAAGGGTTGAAAGAACGGCACGCCGACAATTTTGTTGTGTCCAAGTCATAAATTCCCCCTAGCTATAATAGTTTTAAACTGGAATGGTTATGAAAACCGTTAGACTCCTTTTTTACGTGTTTTTCGTACCGTTTTTGGACCTGACCGTGCACAACGTTCAATAGCGTTCCTGTCATTTTAAACTTACTGACTAATAGAAACATCGCGTTAATATATTCGGCAGCCACAATGTATGAACAAAAAACAAAGGATTGTGTACGGTCAGGGAGCTTCCAACATAAACCACAGCACCGATGTTTTCAACTTTGATGTTAATTAATTTGCCTGTTTTGATTAACCAGCTCCTCTACTAACTATGCCCTAGCAAAGCAGTAAAAATATTACATGTAGGCATAGGCATAGCAAAGATGAACTGTTTTTTTCTACGATTTTTTTTTCTAGTAAAAAAAGGAAAAAATTTTTGCTTTGTCGAAAAAGGGGCTACCACGGATATAGGCTGAATAAAAGTCAAATCAATTCACATACAAGTGGAGTAATAATGGAGTATCACACTCAACGTTGAAACTCGAGGGTAAACAAACTTGTAATACTGAGGTTACCGTTACCCTCATTTATATTCTTCAGCTTTTTCATAAATTATGCAAAGCTTACATGAAAAGTTGCAGACTCAGGCAAGAGTATAGCACCCTATATAATTTTGATTGAAGTAAGCTTTGACCACAGAACAGGACCACAAACTTTATGTCACCTCTTTGATCAGCATCGGTTGCAGGTCCTCTTGCAGTTATCGATTACGTATTGTTGGTTTTTGCAATGTCTTGTCCAATATTTGCACCATCGGCTCTTGTCCACGCAGGTACTTCCTATTAAAGGAGGAAAGTACGATTATCTTGAAGTTTAGTTATAGCCTGCGTCGCAGACGTAATTCAACATCGGTGAGTAACGTCGGCGAAGCAGTGCCGGGATCCTTGTTCTGGGCACCCAACGGACTCAACGAGTTACCGGAAGTGGGTTTCGAATAGGCAAATCGACAATGGCATTTTAAACAGACCAATCATGGCGCGTACTAAAATCTGGGTACACAGGTGGACGCCCAGAACAAGGATTTCGGCGCTGTTTCGCAGATGGACTTGGCCAGAGTTTAGTTTCCTGTGTTAAACAAAGCCTCATGATTGTGTTTTTCTCATCGATTCCTGTCATCTTTGGGCACGATATATGAAAGGAGCCACCAAAGCAGTCACCAAAGGCGGTCATTTTTAACAGATATATTTACCCAAAGTGATATCTTCTCCTACAACGTTTACCTTCTTAGGCGGTATCACGCAGAACACCTTAGTAAGTTCCAAGGAGGAAGTGCTCCCCCACCCTCCGCCCTGCAAACGCCCCCCCCCCCCACCTGCCCCAGCCCCCTTCGTCCTTCATGTCCATCTTCAACTAAAATGCTGCAAGCTTGATGCTACCTACCAACGCCTCCGGTATAAGCTCCACCACACTTGTAAAGGCGATTCATTTGTTCTGCGTCTACTGCACTAATACCTTCCCGCTGACCAATTGTAACCTAACAACAAGAAGAAAGGGAAAACATTGGCACGATGAATACTGACGTTCACTTCTTTTCTTTGATATTTACATGTATGAGGTTGTCTCTTCATATAACTATTTGTAACACAGTCTAGCGTTTCAACTTATTTTTAGTTTCCTTCATAATGACGTTTTTTATGAATCCTGATGCTAAACAGACCAGGTTATGAACACAAGATTAATTTCAGGTGAATTTCTTTGGAATGATCAGAATTATGGTTTAGTCATGGTGCATCAAAGTTACCGAAGTATCTTTGTCCAGTCTGTATTTGAGTTATCAAGATAGTTCATGTAACACAGAGGGAAACGCCCCCACAACATGACTGCTGAGCGTAAGACATGTTACAAGAGGTCAGGATGACAGCGATAAACTACAAGACGCAAAGCTGATTCAACAGGGTAAAATATTGATACCCAAACCATTTAACATGGCACCGAGAATCCGCTTAGTGCATTGAAATAATGTTTTTAACCAGTTATACAGACCTGCTAATTGCTCTAGTGATCATGGCTATTTACAGGTGTAAAGGAATTACAACCTACCCCAGATTGCTTGGCGACGATCGTAGGTTTTCCATTTTTGCTAAAAGCTCTGCTCCCATAATGCATCACGCTTCTGTAATCATACGCGGTTCCCAGCGAGTCAGTTGTTCCTCGGTGGTACGTATGGAAATTAAACTTGTATCCTAAAGGTTGTTCAACACTTTGATGAGACAGTTAAATATTTTTTGTTCCTTCATAAAACTGAAGTAAAATCAACTCACACACTCAGGAGGTGCTCAACAAGGCTTTTTGTTTTTACTGAGAGGCTTCACCTCCAGATCTAACCCGTTACCCTTTTATATAAAGTTTTTGTCAAAAGAGGCGACCCTTGTGATATGTATGCTATTGACAAATGGTACACCTCTCTCAGACCTAGCCTAGAACTTTGCAACCCCTTGAAATATATGTCTCCCCCTGTTGCGGACCGAAATGACGGATTTCCCTATCCTTTCATGTCCTTCAACTAGAGAAATCCCTACCCTTTCATGAACCTGAGGTCTAAAACAGGTACCCCCCGTATAGGCCACGAAAGCCCCCCCGCCCACGAATTCACAAGCTCCCTACTGAACAGACCAATATGAGGAATGGGGAAAAGGCTAAGCCATTTCAGCTTTTTCACATGCACAATTGACCTTCAATGATGTTGTCCCACATAATAGTGACGTAATTATCCCTGTCAGGACGTGACTGTTCGTGATAGAATCCCAATGCGTGCCCTGAGGAAATTAAAAAAACGATGAAATGGAAACAGTCAGAACAGGCCAATTCCGAGTTCCAAAAAGTCTCGCTTCGAAACGAGGCTAAGTACTAAAACCTTTCTCATGTGAAAATGAGTTTTAAAGAGAGTAAAAAATCATTTTCATATCAATGGCTTTGCACTTAGCCTCGCTTTGAAACAGAGGTTTGAGGCAAATCGGAAATGGCCCATTTCATAGGCAGCTAAAAACGCATGAATAATTCATGTCCAATACAGAAACTGAATAAACCAATTCCGAGTTTCAAAAACTCCCCCGTTCAAAACACGGCTAAGAGCAAAACCTTTGTTGTGAAAAGGAGTTTTGTTTGCATAAGAATAAAAAAAACACAGTTTCATATCAATGGTTTCGCACTTAGCCTCGCTTTGAAACAGAGGTTTTGGACAACTCGGAAACGGCTTATTACTAATATTTTTAAACTTCCAATATAGAAATGCAAGAAATTTACCTCCAATTTTTTGCCCCAAAAAGATTGTAGCAAGAATGAACCCATTTTTTATAACTGTTTTCAAAGCAGATCTATAACTCCTCGCAGCTCTAGTCTTCTTAAAATTCAGTTTAAATTAACACTCGGCTGTGCGAGGTATTTTAAACGTGGGAAAGCACGCCTACACTGAGAATTGAGAAAATCACAGAATTATTCGAAGCTATAAAAGCTTTGTCCTCACAGTAGTGTGATTTAGTCTGTGAAGTTGTCGACTTTGTTTCATTAATTACTCATTTATTTAGTTATTTTCTACACTTACCGATTTCATGAGCAACAACTCCCCGGTGCCAGCACCCACGGGCGAGGTTTATATCCTGACGGTAACCAGTTTTTCCAACATAAGATGAGCAACTGGAAGGAAGATGAAGCAAATACCAGGTTTCACGTACAAAGTGTATGACTCACCCATTACAACCGCAGATAATTAAATGTGTTGGTGGAAAAAATTTTGATGGTAGTTTTTTACGCTGGGCGGCAGGAAAACCAATGGGGACGAGGCTGACCTTCCTTGTGTCAAAAGCGAAGTATACGCAGAGGAAATTCGAGTCGATATTTGAACTCATGTCTTTTAAAATTAAACTGGACATAAAACTTTACTGTTGTTGAGACGCAAGCGATTGTAATCTTCACACAATTACAGACGAATTGGGGATTAAATGTCGGTATAGCGGCTTATCTACGAGATCATCCTCCCCCCCCCCCCGCCCCGCTGCTCCCCCAGGTCGGTTTCACTAGTGCGATACCACGTAATTACCCTGAGCCAGGTTTAAAATAAACATAATTCTTCTCATCTGTTCTCCTCTTGAAGCGAATGCAAGTCAATGTCGTCCATTCCTCCATTCCTGCTCTAATGGCGTCCATGGCTCTGGAATCTTGAGCTGAATAGAGTATAGACAAAGAAAAAACGTGATTAATATAACTGCAGTATTGCCCCGTGTAAGGTAATCAGGATTCCAAAATCCTGGAAATTTTTGCTGGTGGTATCTGGATTCCGGGAAATTTTCAGATTCCGGAATTCAGCGAAAGGAATCCGGAATCCTGCCTATGATTAGAATCAGGAATCCAAGTTTTACTGACAAGGAATTCACAGCGTGCCATCTAAAATCCAAGCAGTATATATTATCAACAAATTTTGTATCTTTTATAGTCGTTTAGCCTGAGTTTGGTAGTTTTCTTTTCTTATTTATTTCTTCTTTTTGGAAGGGGGGAAGGCGGGTGGAGGGAGTGGAGGGGAGCACTGGAACTCGCTTATGGTGGTAGACGCGTGATACTCACTCTTCTGATGGAGCTTTCTACTTTCCCCAGTCCCTCCGGCTTTGCCTTTACTTAAAATTAAAGATGGTGATCGACTGCATGAAATTTTTTTTGTAGACATATAGAGTTTTATTTAAGAAAGTCTGACTGTATAGCTATATAAAAATAAATATGGCTTTCCATTCCAATACATCCTCACGCAAGGTGCCTCACTTCTTCAGAAAATGACCAACTACAGATTGATGATAATGATGATATTACTTTTTTATTCATGAAGTCTTTTTTTTTTCAAATTTTTTAATTGTAGGGGCTATCTATAGGACTGCACTGTTCTGAATAATCAATTACCCTTTTTTTTTTACAAATCAATAATTTAAGATTAAACTGCAGTTGTTCGTCGCTTCATTGTTCGATCCACCACACTTTAATGGCAATTTTTTTGTCCCAGATCAATTTTATATAATGGAAAAACTAATGACCCAGCACTTCTCTTTCAAAAAAACGTGCTATATCAACTTTAATATTAATAGAAATATTTTTCTGTAAAGAAACAAGAATTCAGACGTACCTAGACTTGGGTCGATGGCATAAACCAACTTGCCGTCAGGCCACTTTCTGTTTTCGCTCAAGCCTCTTCCCAAGGGATTGTCTACATCCAGTCCCATTTCTGCCGCCATGCGTTGATCAGGCGTCAGAATCATGTCACCTTCATACAGGTCTGGATTATATACACCCTCATTCTCTACAACGCAAAACAAAAAACAAAAGCGTGAAGCATGAAGACGGAGCATGAAATCCTGCCTAAAAAGCTGATAGGTGCACACGATACAATGAGATAATCAGGTTAGTAGAATACTCTCATTTATAAACGCTCTATGTTCTTTCTGGGTGCCAATTACGCAATCTAAAGCCTTAAACTAACAATAAGAGAAATTATAGTTATAGTTACCGTCAGGTGTTTCGGATGCGGCAGCAAAGGCTACGTACAATGCAAAAACGTACAGCCACTTCATGGTGTTCGATGTTTCTTCAAAGGTGGAAGTAATATGTGGTTTATTCGCTGAAGGACTAGAGCATTTATTGGAAAGGCAATGACGCCGTACGTGTGCAAATGTTTGAGTTGTCTATTTGATGTTTGCGATTATTGTTTAAAAGTGAGGCATATTACATTGGCATAAGACAACAAATTATGTGTATTTTTGAACATATGCTCCATCCAGATAAAACTCGATGAATTTTGAGCCTGATTTCACTTTCCCCCAACTACTTTGACCTTAATTTCAGAATACTACTTGACTTCCAGAAAGATAGATTACTTAAAATTAAGTCATCAACTGTGCTTGACAGTGACCAGGACGGTCCCAAAAGGTAAAACGGAGAAATTTCTTTGATCTAACTTTGTATTTAAATTAACCCCTCTCCCAATAAGAACAGTTCATAATTTGTTTCCAGTAAAAGGACCTGAACAAGCTGCTGGAGTCCCCAGGTCATATCTCATTTATCATTTCACTTTTTTAACCAGCCTGCGTACGTATATAGATATTTTCTTCTGTTCGCGAGTAAAATCGCTTTAGTTTTAGATGTTATTGACACAAATAAACCCTGAAATTGAACTGTCCTCGAAGAACGAAACAATAAATTTAAAATCGTTTAATCACGGTTAAACGCCGATTTATTAGCATTTTTGAACAATAAAAGTTCTATTCTTACCAGTTGACAAGTGCTCCCGTTTCGAAAAAGCACTAGTCTTACAGAAGATGATAATTTTTGCGTAACACTTTAAGTGAATAGTGCACGAAAGTTTACTCAGCTTTCCAACCGAGAACCTCATGGTGGTTATTTGTGTCACGAATCGTTTGAACAAGATTTCAAACATTTAATATGTTTTATAACATACAATCTACTGACACTAAGATTTAGCCTGATTTTAAGGTATTTTTCCTTATTCAACATAAATTCACACGATTATCGTCCTTTGTGTGAAAGATCACACCATTTGCAATCGTGAGATAACTAAACAGTTGAACTGAAAATATTGCCTGATTTAAAGTTTAGTTAACATCCAATAAACGACATTGATACATTTTACCAAAACTCAACTTAAAAAAGTAAATGAACACATTAGCAGCTTTCGATAAATACAAAACCATTTTAAAATGTCACTGTATCAAATTCAGATTCATGCTGAATATTTTTGTAGGTACTGCAGTGGTTTCCTTATAAAGAAACAATAGAAATTGTGCCAAATAAAATCGAGCCTTGTTAAAATTTGACCAGCTTAAACTTTCCGCATTAACGTCCATTGACAACGAGTAAATCTTTAGAACACAGTGAACAATTATTTACAGAAGCGAAGATTAACAGCAGTTTACAGGGAGTGACTCTATAAGATGATGTTCTCCCTCGCTCTCTCCCTTTCCCACCAGTAAATTTTTGGAAAAGTTCATCAAAGATACGCTAACATCAGGAAAAACGCAGTAAAATAAAATGAATGCAAAAGCGAGGACTCAGTTTGCGTTTTGCTGTTGAAGGTGACCTCGTTCATGGGGCATGGATACTTTCTGTGTATATAAGGAAAGTCGCGCACGAAATGCGAGAAAAAGGCAACACACGTGAACGAGTTTAAAGCTTTGCCACCCTTGAAAGTCTCTTGGAGGTCCTAGTTATTTGTTATCAAGATAAATCCTTATGAAAAAGTTTTCATTTAATTGTGTCGATTCCGTTGACAACTGCAGAGGTACTGATGAGCTAATTGGTATTTTGGCTGTATGACGGATTTATTTAAAGGAGTCAACCTCTGATTTATTCGAAATTTCCTCATTGTTTGTATTATGGCAAAATCGTAATAGATAAAACTTTTTATGTTTTGTTTAGACAAAAAGCTTTTCTAGGCAGGCTATATAAAAATTTCTCGATTGTTTACTTTATTGCTAAACAGGCATAGAAATGACGTTTTTTTATGTTCTGTATAGATACAATCCCTTCCGAGACTATAAATTATATAAACATCGATTTTCACTGGGTTTTAGATAGTCGACGATATTGAATTTTTTCAAGGGGGTTAACCCATGATTTAGGTCAAAAATTTGAAATTTCTCGATCGTTTATTTTACTGATTGCTAAATAGGAATAGAAATAATTTCCTTTATAGATAAAAGCCTTTCGAGACTATAAAAAATTGATTTTATTAGGTATCGGCAGTATTGGATCTTTTGAAAGGGGGCAACCCATCATTTAGGTCAAAAATTTGAAATTTCTTAATTTTTTGTTTAATGGCAAAATAGCCATAGCAATATCTTCTTGCTACGTTTTCTTTGGACAAAAATCATTTGATTAAGGTCAAAAATTTGAAATTTCTCGATTGTTTATTTTACTGATTGCTGACATAGAAATAATGTTCTGCGTAGATAAAAACCTACTGTAGAAAAATATTCGATTTCAGATAGTCGAGAAAATTAGATTTTTTCAAAGGGGTTAACCCATGATTTAGTATAGTGATATGTTAATTAACAATTATTCCACGAGTGTGCGTTGGATATGAGTTGGCTATAATTGATTTCATTTCCAACAAGCGCGAGTGGAATAATTGTTTCATTAAAAACACCCACAAAATATCGAGAATTCTTCCCGACTTTATTTGTGAGAACAACCAGTTTTTCAGCTTGTTTTTAATTTTGAGCAGACGCGTACAGTTACCATATTTGGAGAACATGGTATAATGGCCCATATACCATGATGGCTAAGCCAATCAGAGCTCTACAATTGCATTATCCAACGATTCAGATTTTAATCATGACGAATATACTGACATTTTGGTTACAAAAAGGAAGATGTAAAAATAAATGCACTTTATTTGAGTGTCGATGTATTTCCAAGCGCAAAAGTACTAATTTGCTACTTTAGAAACCAGAAAGAAACTGCTGAAGTTAATAGGACAATTGCACGACGACGTCATTTTACTACAACTACCAGAATCCTTGAGTTTGTTGTTTTCTTGTGCAAATTAAGGCTATTGTTCTTTAATCCTCAGCGGGATTGATAAATTTAAATGACAAAGCAAAACCGAAATGAATTCTGGTAGGTAGTTGTAGTCAAATATCGTCATCATGCAATTGTCCTATTAAGGCATGGGTCCCCAGTTGCCAAGTCGAAAAGTGAGGGTGTGGTCTATCTTTCGAATTGCATTAGCAGCAGCAGGTAGAAAACTTGTCAGACACATACAATGCTAGTTTTTGTCTATTTGGCCTACACCAAACCTGCAAATGAGGCAACATGACTCGCCACGCCCAGAAAAGCTTTGAACTAAACTGGGCACACTTTTTCTTGCTTCCTAAATTTTTCTACTAGTTTCATAATTTTAAGGCCGTTAGGTATCTCATTTCTGCGCTTGGCAATGTCAAGATTTTTCAAAGGAAAAGCATGTTAAAATGATACACTTGTGTTCGGAGACTAGGTACTAGTCGGAAAACCCGTTTATTTTCAAAATAAACCAGATATTTCAAAGTTGTTAAGCACAGTTTTGTAGCGGCTTTCTTCTACCAGTTATTAAGTAAAATAAATCTTGCTAAAGAGTGTGCCCATTTCTTCTTAAAGAGACTTTGTGGAGCTGTTAGGTCACGGACCTAATTTGCATAATATTTGCGTTTTCTGAAGTGTAATTTTTTGTAGTTTATAATATTCATTTTGGTATGTTGTGCTTCATGATAAAAAGTTACCATTATCGACCACCACCATCATTTTTATGGGAAAATAGCTGTTGACACATGCCTTCATTCACTTAAGTGGGTCGAGTCTTTTTTTTGTGGCAATAACATCTGGGACTGTTACTAGGGACAGGGAAAAACTTGGCCAATAGTAATCTCGTACCCAGATCTCACTCTATTTACACGTGGGAGATCTGGGTACTAGATTAGGCCAATAGCTGACCGACGCATGCTCAGTAACGATCCCAGAAACCATTTCCGAGTTCCAAAAAATCTCACTTTCAAAACGAGGTTAAGTGCGAAACCTTTGTTGTGTAAATGAGTTTTAGTTGCATCATAATTAAAAATCATTTTCATATCAATGGCTTCACACTTAACCTCGCTTTGAAATAGTGGCTTGAGGCAAATCGGAAATAGCCTATTTGGGACATATTTCGGCACCAGTCTCCTTCTCGTTTCTAAAGTGTCGAATTGGGGACAAAAATGCAAAGAAAATCTCCTCAAAAATTTTAAAAGCTCTTTTATTTATTCATTCTCAGATAAATAAAACTTCTTTTTAAAAGTCACTCAGTTTTGTTTCCAGAGACAAATGATCTGCAAGAAATCAAATACGCACATTTATTGAACTATACCAAGTCAAAGAGATTTCCGTGAAAGAAAAGCGCCTAATTTATCTTTTGTTGCTTAACTGCAATACGTAAACATTGTCTTGTCTTTGCAGCTAACTCCTATTTTAATAGCAAACAAGAGAAAGTAAAAGTCCATTGCCAGTTTTGGTGTAAACTTATCCCCTGGAATAAATACTGATGACGCGTCACTAGCCAGATCTGGGTAGTGACGCGTCATCAGTATGGAATTTCTGCGCTCGTTTCTCTGACTTCATCAGGCGGAGAAAACAGTGGTGGCGTCACCAAAAGTCGGCTGTTTTCTCAGGCTACCCAGAAGCAAATTTAAAAAGTCGTATTCTATGCTCAATCCTCTTTTTAAGGCCACTAATTGGATTCACTGATTGATCACTAATTGGAAAAACTGTAGTCAGAGAAATTGTAGATAAGCATTTTAATTAAAGTAGTCTAAAATGAATACTAACTTGCCACCTTTTTCGTGTGCTTAGCATTGTTTGCAGGTCTTTTTGCATTTTGCTTTCACGTAACTGCTAATGCGGCAAAATAACTTCCAGTATCGGCACAAACTTGTCTTGTCTTTGCAGCTAACCCCTATTTTAACAGCAAACAAGACAAAGTAAAAGTCCATCGCCAGTTTTTGGTGTAAGCTTATCCCCTGGAATTAGGATAATCCCCATCAAGTCAAGACATGAAAAAAAAAAACGACGTAGAAATACAAAGCAAAGGAATTGAACAGAAAGCAAAACAGGAAATACAAGTTGGTAGAACTTCTGTCACTTAATTGCACTTTTTTTGAAGAAAAATACAGTGTTTTCCCCAACCATGCCACTCGCAAAAGCCACAACGCGTTGCCTGAAGTCCAAGACTAAGGTGATTACATGACATCACCATACTGACAGGAAAACAAAAATTTGATGATGTCACCTGCATGGAAGCATCGTGAGAAAAGAGATAGGGTTGATTTGGAAAACTTTTAGTAGTGGTGGAGGGTCAGAATTAAGCCCCGTTGGTGCCTTCCCCTTATTAATACGTATAAGTGCCTTCCTGAATATTTGTAGTGCCTTTCGAGTGCCTTCCTGCATACTAATTCGGTATAGGTTCATTAATGAGCGTCTCCTTTACACAATAGGCACAATAGGCTTGCCCAGACTTGCCCGGTGTCTTTTAACCCTGATTGGCTCATGTAGAATCTGTTAAGTGTTCAAAATAAAAGCGGGCAGTTTTTGAAAGCGCTATCTTTCTTGCAATCACTTTGCTAGGAAACAATTTGTTGGAGTTCACTTTTTTGGAAAATTCTGTTCACTTTTTATCACCATGGCTTTCGTTAACTCTAAACCTTAACCTAACCCTATCCCTAAGTCTTGTAGTTTAACGCGCCGTTAGTCAGTTAATTATGCGAGGTCACAAACCCACCGTTGAATACAAATTAGCTCTACAGTAAAAACCCCAAGAGAGAACCTTGACGTATTATTATAAAAACAATTAATAACTTTACAAGGATTAATTGAAACATGCTATTAATAATTGCTAGCAATAAAACCAGACTCGAGATATACAACGCGATTTGAAAGGAATGAAGAATTGATCCTCATCTTCTTCGCCCATGGAGTACGAGTAAGATTTGACTCGAAATTTCTTATGCCGACTTCGTTTCCTCATCTCTTTGCCATGAGCATTATGATCATCCAAATAATTTAAACATTGAATCCGACGCCTTTTGCGCTTCGGGCCTTGTTGTGGTGTGGTTTCTACTGTGGGGGAAGGGGTCAGGAAAGCAGGATTTAAGGGTGGTGGGGTGAAGCTTTCTTTTTCAGGTTTTTGAGAGATAACCGCTTCTGTTAATTCAGGAGTTACGTTGAAGGGGTTGAGGGGAGTGGAGAATGCTGGAACACCGCTGATTATTTCTTCCGGTCGTGTTCTTGTATTTAATTTTTCTGTAAAACCCAAGTATCTGTTTTGCAACTGAAAGTATCGCTTAGCTTTTTCATCGGCTCGAAGATCGTTTCGAGAAAGCACGTCATCCATGTTTCCCCGTATTTCTTGCATAGCTGGAAGAAGCGGGACAGGCGAAAGAGTTTGCTGCTTCAGATATTTTAGAAGCTCTTGAGGAATATTTTCTTGAAACCATGCTTGGTTAAAACCTTCTTCGCTGGGCAGGACGTTTGTTCGCAGTCGCCAATTATCATGGGTAGTAGTTTTCAGATCAATCAGCGGATAACAAAAAGATCTTTTTACAACCTCTTCTCACATATGAGAAGAAATACGATTTTTGGGAACTCTTTTTCTTATTAACTATGGAATTCTATTCAAAAAACGTAATATTGAAGACCATTTCTCCGTTAACACCAAACCGCAATTTGTCGTTTGCAGTAATAAATGACCAAACCTCGATCTTAAGGTCTCTAATGCCACTTACCCCCGCCACCGTCGCCTCCACCACCACCAAGGTTACACCGTCACAAGATTTGTTTTAACAGAGGAATTTAAGCCGCAAACGAAACGAGGACATCATTCTTCCAAGACTACAAACGAATTTTATCAGAAACTCCATATGTTATAGAGAAACAATCGCATGGAACAGTTTAACGAACAAGGGAAGAGAACGGCAAAACCTTGAAAGAATTTCAACGCTGTCTTGCAGAATTTGACACTGATAAAATGAATTTCGAACCTATTTTAGCTGCAACTAAAAACATAGATGTCCGTTACAAATATTCTGAATAGTTTTTAATTTCTAATAGTAAATTTGTTTTTAGTAATTCTTATTTTTCTCGTAACTGTTGTATGAACCCACCAGTGATGCTGATGTTCTTATCGTGTTAAAATAACGTTCCTTTTTATCTATCTAACTCACTGCACTGTGATTTGTAGAGGAGGTTCATTTGCTTCGCGTCTGTTGCACTGATACCCTTCCGCTGACCAAGGGTAACCTGTTAAAAAAATTCAAAACATCATCAAAAACCAGATTGCAATACACTATAATGGAAAGAAACTGGCAAAATCGGCGTTCTAAACTGTTCCAAAATTAACAGCTATCGGACAAAATTTGCGTGTTCCGCTGTTAAGGACTACATATTTCAGGGCAATTTTTTGCATAGACGAAGCGGTCATGTAATCCGGCTTCTGGAATTCGAAGAATTTTGGCCTGTGGAATCGGGAATCTTAGGCTTTGGATTCCGGTTTTCAGCTCTTGGAATCCGGAACTCCGCCTACGATTGGAATCCGGAATCCAAGTTCCATTGACAAGGAATCCGAAATCCAGTAGCTGGAAACCGGAATCCACAGCGTGGGATCCAGAATCCGACACTGTCGTGGATTATCTTACATGCATGAAGGGAGCGGTCCCATTTTTAACGAAATTCGTTGTATCGCGCTGTGCGTTTTGCAAACTTCGAAGGAATTTTGCATTTTCTGTTCTGTCAATCATCTTAGAGGACCTTTTAGGAAACACATGTTTACTTGCACAAGTTCAAAAGGTCATGGATTGCGATTCGTGATTGGTGGATTTCGATCCGTTTTATTTGTTTCGTGTTTCAAGGTTCGTTGCTTTGTGATCGTCCTGTTTCGGGCAGTAATCGACCAGTTAAGATTAATTGATTCACAGATTTTTCTGCTCTTTCTCCTTCTTGTCACTTCCAATAATAAAGTAACATCTCCCTTCTTCCTTCGTCAAAAATCCACGCACCATCGCGATTTTCTTCGCTATTCTTGAACAGTCTAATAAGAGTCATTCTCAGCCAAGCTGGGAGAACGTGTTACATTGTGATTTGCATTAACCCCGCCTTCAGTAAAATAATTGATGGAACAGAAAAACCCAAAATCCCTTCGTATTTTGCAATACGCGCAGCGCGATACAACGAATTTCGCTGTCATTTGCTCTCTTTGACAACAAGAAATTGGGCATCAAATCGATTTAGCGTCAGTCACTGACGAAATAAGCAAAACACCATTTTCATTAAAAAAACAATAGACCTTAGCATTAGTTTATTATATACTACGAATGCAATAAAACTGACATGAAGCACGTTTAATAATTCTTAATCAGTGATGGTTAGTTAGTCTGAAGGCCGTGAAAAAAAAACTGACTGATTTTGTTCCACAGCTAAAAGTTCGAATGACTTCATACCTTAGGATTCGGCTTGGCGACGATCGTAGGTTTTCCATTTTTGCTGAAAGCTTTGCTCCCATAATGCATCACGCTTCCATAGTCATATGGACTTCCCAAAGAGTCTATTGTTCCACGGTTGTACTTTTTGAAATTATGACTCTTACCTAAAGGTTACTATACTTCGATTAAACAGATTAAATATAAAATAATCTATTAACTTAAAACATAAGGTATCATTAATTCAGTCAACAGTATGTGACACCTCATAATGTAACTCAAAAAAATCAAATTACTTCGATAGAAAGGAAGCTTGGTAATAATTTGAAACCTCGGGACGTACCAACCCTCAATGAGTTTAAATAATTAGATAAAGTATAGTAATAGACTAGGACAAGAAAAGGGAAGTAGACCAGGTCAGCTTGTTAAACATGAGAATTGATGTAATTACAGCAAAATTTCCTAAATAATACGTTGAATCCACGGGAAAAGAAAAAAAGCCCTGCCCTACTGTTGATGCGGTACCAATGATAGGATCACATAAAAGTGTAATCTATTTCTATTTCTATTGCTTTAATTAGAATACACATTAATTATGACTGATGCAGAGCTACAAACGTTGCCTTTTTAGAAGAAGTTGAAATATTATATTTTTATAAAGGAATTCACTCGACAAAATCACATAATGTAAACTATATGACATGCTATCAGTGTTCCAACTTACCTGTTTTGATGTTGTCCGACAAGATAGTGACGTAATCATCCCTGTCAGGTCGTGACTGTTCGTGATAGAATCCTAATGCGTGCCCTGAAAGCAAACGATCAAAATTGATTCCACATCATTCGGCACATGCACAGCATACGCGTACAGTGGTCGCATTTGTCCGCTGGAATTTTTATTTTATTACTAGAAATACGTCTATCGCAGAACCTTGCGAAGTTCGGGGGAGGAGGCCCGTAAAATGTCAGGGATGGTAGGACGGGACTGAAATTTTAACACCTGCTCTGATGTTAGAACTGAGATGTACTCAATCTCCATTTGGTTGGAATTAATTCGAACCCAGTGCCCATCTGGGATTTAATTGGGGTTGCTGTTGTTAAGGAATGGTAGCCAAAATTGCATTGCATATGTGAAGGATGTCATTAGTAGTATCGGCTTTAGCCCTCAGATGCAAATGTACTTGTTTTTGGTACTGCGTAAAAAATGAGTGGATGAAATGGTAGGAGGTTATGCTGCAGTGAAAACAACAAGAAAATGCTGGTTATTGGACAAAAAATATTATTTTCTTGTCAGTGAAC
This sequence comes from Porites cylindrica, assembly GCA_964035525.1. Classification (NCBI taxonomy): domain Eukaryota; kingdom Metazoa; phylum Cnidaria; class Anthozoa; order Scleractinia; family Poritidae; genus Porites; species Porites cylindrica. The sequence continues at coordinate 3,637,383 of OZ037784.1, forward strand.
TAACAGCAATGAGAGTTTTTATACTTGTTTTATACATAATCACACTTCACAACTATTGTTTGGAACAGTAAGGTGCAAACATAATCACTGAAATAGAATTACATGTAGCAATCTCATTAAGGATGAAGTTCATGAGAATTATGAAAGTGATCAAGACTTATGATTATTTAATATGCGGGCATTCATCAGCACTGAATCTCTGTAAAAAGGACCACATCGTTTATGCAAGTGTACATAGTTATTTGTATGCATAAGAAACATAAACCCATGCAAGAGTGAATTTGTATGAAATGTCCACATACAAGTCATGTAGAGGTGATGTTGGTCAGACATAGTTGCCACAGTCATACGTTTTAAAAATTCCGAGACTCTGTCAAATGTGCACTTTCACTCAGCAAATTAATTGACAATTTGTACCGATAATGGCCTCCAAACCCCCATCACAGCCATCCTCTCCACCCACTTATTACATGGATTTATCCTCAATGTAAAGTGCACAGAATGGTTTGATCTTATAGAAACTCTATATCTGCTTGTCGTTTTCCTTGAAACAATATTCTGCCAATCAAACATGTTTATCTTCTGTGAATGCTATGTACCGAACAATTTTTCATATTTGAAAACAATGAAAGTCGAAGAAAAGAAGAAATGAATGATTGTTAAATTTCACCTCCCTCTGACTTCCTTGAAAGAGTTAATTTGTTAAAATATCTCTTAAAGGGAAAAATTAATTTTCCTGTCATACACAAATATTTATTATTCTGCATGAGGTGCCGAAATACAGATGTTATTTTCAAATAATAGGATCCGAATAGAAGGCCAGCAATAATAAATTTTTGTTAGGTTTGAGTTACAAGGCACAGTTGTGTTTATGAATAAGGCTGCTACTTATATCTTATATTTTACTTGCGATGGCTTTGGGAAAGTAAATGTAATGAAAATTGTAAACCAAATTTCTTTTAAATATTAATGGCTTTGTTTACAAAAGTAACACTTCCCTACATGTCACACATTATTGGTGTTCTAAACTGTCCATTGTAAAATAAAGCTCACTGTAACAGACTGAACTATAAGCACCTTGAAATAAAATACCTCGTGACCTTGTTTAAGTCAAGCCTGGGTCAGTGCTGAACACTGATTACGCGAACTTAAATTGAAACATTAATGGGCTTTGTTTACAAAAGTAACGCTTTCCTACATGTCACAAATCGCAGAGAATACCAACAGCTTTCGATATTTGCCAGATTGATCTCAATCAGTACTGGCGTAAAAATAAAGTGATCTTAGACGGAGAAAACAAGAGAGAATGGGGCCTTGAAAAAAGCTGAGTGCTGGTCAGCGGACGTTTCTTTTGCTCATGCTCATTGCGGTCGTTTTTTTGGCGTCCATTAATAAAGGCGTTTAGGAAACGAAAAATCAATTTCTCAGAAGCGACGTCGCGGACGACCGGCAACAGGACGTTCTCAAGAGTCTTTGGACATGCACAAGCTTAGCCGATCGATCTGGTATGGTTCTAGGAGTAGTGTGTGGCTTACGAAAAGAATACACGACACTTGGAAAGTGGTAAAGGCACGAATTTGTTCAACTCTGATTTGATTTTTGACTCCGACCTGTAGTTAAACCGAAAAGTACGCAACAGGCCGCGCGATCTTCACCGATCTGGTAATGATCGTAAAATTATGTTTAAGAATTGATGTTTTTAAAATCAATTATTGCCTAAATATTCTGTCTATAATCTGGTTTCTTTATATGTTCTACTTTGATATCATTTGTTTTGCGGAACAATGACCCGAAGCAACGCGAATGAATTTTTTCAGTTGCTGATAAGCGATTAAAATTTTTGCTCAATTTAGGATTATCTTTATACCCATATGCTGTGTGTTTTTTGTGACCGCTCAGGCGCTATTTGCAGGTATTTCTAGGTTTAAATAAAGCGAACAGAGAGATCAGTAATAAAATTTTTGTTTACAAATACTCCCGCGTCGCCAACAATGAATTTGAATTATGTAAATTTCCTTACATGCGTCTAATTCGTTTCCGATCGGTTTAAAAACAATTAGTTACTGTCAGAACTCACACATGCGCAGTATCGTGAACCCGTCCCTTTAAAAAGCCGAAGGCCGGACTAGAATAAGAATAAGTCACTGATAAGTAGATTTTCTATAGATGTTTTGAAGTCATTAATTCGTATCTTATAAAGTTTAGAAAACTTTAAATTTTGCCTTTATGCCTCATGTTCTAAACAGTTAATTTTTACAGTTTTCGACTATGTCGTCCATGTTTTTCTACACTCACCGATTTCATGAGCAACAATGCCGCGGTACCAGCAGCCTCGGGCGAGGTTGATATGTTGGCGCCTGCCAAGTCGTCCAACAGAAGATGAACAGCTACATGACGATGAAGCAAAAGCCATTACAACCGCGCATTAAGAATATTATTACAATGACTATAAAATTACTGAATGCGATACAACGTAGAATACGTATTTACCCTGAGCCAAGCTTAAATTTAACGTAAGCCGTCTCATTTGTTCTTTTCTTGAAGCTTATGCACGTTTTGCTTGACCATTCCGTCATTCCTTGTCCGATGGCTTTCAGGGCTTTGGCCTCCTTAGCTGAATGAAATAAATATTAAAAAAAAGAAAACAACCATGACCAATTCAACTACAGCAGAAGTTGTTAAGTCTTGTCCTTTATACACTCTTTCCCCTATTCACGGGCACTCACTTATTAGCCAATAGGCCTGATTCAAACGTGGTGCTTCTTCCGTGCCGAAATCAATTCATCGAATTAAATTGGACTTAAGGTGGCTCGATTGGATTTTTTGAGGGGGATACCTCCCAAGTTTGAGCATTAACTACGTCGGCATGAGTAAAGATATGGAAAAAAGATTACCACAACTGTATTATATAAAGACGAAAATTTCTTATGATCTGGGTTTTATTGCAATCGGAGTCGCCATGGCAACGTAATGACGCCATTACGTTTTTCATTTATCGTTGTGTTTCTCTGTGCCAGGAGATTTTTGAGGAAATCGCTTAAAGGAGTATGTACCTGCCATAATTTCCTCCATTATGGCAAAGTTTGAAGAAATTCTATGAGAGCGTTTTCGAAATATTTTGAAATGCAGTTTTAAGAACCATCAAAGCAGTGAAATAGCATGCTAGCCGCAAAATTCGCTAATATTTTAAGAAAATGATGAGCTTTGGAATCGCAGCCTCATCTCATAGTGGTTTGATTCCATTGAAAACTGCATACAAAAAAAGAGGGGAATTGCTCTGGGCGATCGCGAGTAAGAAGAATTTTATTAACTTGCATTCAGCTGCTTTTGATACAGTTTTTGGAGTTAATTTGGTTCATGCCTAAAAATTTCGGATTTTTCCAAAAACCGCTCGATAAATTTTTTTATAAATTCGACAATCCCGAGATCAATCGTCAAGAAATATTCCCTGGAAGTTTTAAGAACATTGAAAACAGGGAAGGCTTTTAAATAGGGCCTCAAATATAGCCAATTTTTCCCCCAGATTTTGTGTTTACAAGCGAGTGTCCTCATTATTCACTGGCATTGTTTCCAAGTTTCATATACACGTGCACATTTAGCAAAAAGATAGAATTTGCATCAAAAAGGACCCTCGGTTAAATCTCCAGGATATGCTAATTAACGGCTAAAGAGATTAGTGATACATTATATAACATCAGAGCAACTCTTTGTGAGAGCTTCTGTGATGATAATCAAGTATTGCATCCTACACGATGAGCCGTGACGTTCACCGTTTCGCTCTCACTGCTATCTGTAACGACAAGCCAATTGTTAGCATATTCCGGATATTTCTTCGGAAAGTAATCGAGAGTTTTTTTTGATGCAAATTTATATCTTTTGCTAGTTGTGCACGTGCATATGAAACTTGAAAACAATGCCAGTGAATAATGAGGACGCTCGCTTGTAAACACAAAATCTGGGGAAAAATTGGTTATGTTAGAGGCCCTATTTAAAAGCCTTCCCTGTTTTCAATGTTCTTGAAACTTGCAGAGAATATTTCTTAACAATTGATCTCGGGATTGTCGAATTTATAAAAAAATTTATCGAGCGGTTTTTGGCAAAATCCGAAATTTTTAGGCATGAACCAAATTAACTCCAAAAACTGTATCAAAAGCAGCTAAATGCAAGTTAATAAAATTCTTCTTACTCGCGATCGCCCAGAGCAATTCCCCTCTTTTTTTGTATGCAGTTTTCAATGGAATCAAACCACTATGAGATGAAGCTGCGATTCCAAAGCTCATCATTTTCTTAAAATATTAGCGAATTTTGCGGCTAGCATGCTATTTCACTGCTTTGATGGTTCTTAAAACTGCATTTCAAAATATTTCGAAAACGCTCTCATAGAATTTCTTCAAACTTTGCCATAATGGAGGTAATTATGGCAGGTACATACTCCCTTAAGCGATTTCTTCAAAAAACTCCTGGTACAGAGAAACACAACGATAAATGAAAAACGCAATGGCGTCATTACGTTGCCATGGCGACTCCGATTGCAATAAAACCCAGATCATAAGAAATTTTCGTCTTTATATAATATAGTTGTGGTAATCTTTTTTCCATATCTTTACTCATGCCGACGTAGTTAATGCTCAAACGTGGTTGGTATCAACCCCAAAAAATCCAGTCGAGCCACCTTAAGCAAGCCGGGCAGTAGCACGACGTTTGAAACCGGCCTTACGGATACCTCTTTATTCTGGAGTGAGACAGTTTTCTTTTCCCGGGGAAAAGCCCTTATATTAATTGCCTCTAGATTCAACTAACCTCCAAAAATGACCTTTTCAATTACTAAGGAATCTCACTAAGACTACCGATGTCGACACGCACGAGACCTACAAAATCAAGTGCCGCGCTAGCCAACTATTGGCCAGCCTCTTAGATCGATCCGATTTGGTGGAAATTTTCTGCATCAAAACACTTACGAATAAGCAAATAAATGGAATAGCAATCTACACGGTACATTTCCTTCAGAAAAATCGCGGTGCTACGCTAAATTAGGAATATTTGACCCTTCAAGGGATTTAAGGGAATAAGGTGAATGCACGGGCACCCGTGTCATGACACGTCACTATTTCCGTGTTACAATGTCACGGATATGCGTATATTTGGCACGCTTAGGCTTTTGTTAAGCAGTGTGCCCTATAACACCTCACGCGTGTCATAGGGCATCGTGTCGTAAGACATACCGTAAAATTCCGAAAATAAGCCCCTCCATGCATAAGCCCCTCCAAATATAAGCCCCCCAAACCGGTAACGCAAGAAACCCTCCGTTAAATCGCCCCTCCAAATATAAGCTCCCGGGGGGGCTTTTACTTGGAAAATTGCCCTCAAATACAAAGTAAAACAAAGCAAAAACGGTAAATTTACTTCCAACTATAAGGCTAGCCCAATCGATTTTGAAACGCAAATTTCCCTCCGAATACAAGCCCCTCCAAAACTAAGCCCCTCAAAAAGGGCCTTTCAAAAATATAAGCCCCGGGGCTTATTTTCGGAATTTTACGGTATTTGTTTAAAGAAACTGAGAATTCAAACCGTACATAGACTTGAGTCGATGACGTAGACCATGACGCCGCCAACACCGCGGCAAAACGTCTACGCATGCGCCAAGTTGAGCATTTCCGGTCTCTTTTTCAGTCACACTTTCCAGTCAAAGTCTCCCGCGCGCTTCATTCTGTGTGCAGCTTGTGGTTCAGTTGTTCTGCTGTATGCTGCTCGTGTTTTTGACTATTTTGTAGTTATTGAAATTGCTTTTATGGATAACCAGGCCCAGATCACTGAAACAATTAGTCGATTAGATTCAGAAAAGGTAAGATGATAATAACTCAGTGTGTAATTTTGGCTAGAGCGTCAGGTAAACTGATTTTCATTCACGAAAATAAAGTTTTTGACTGTTATTTTTCACTTAACCTGGCTTAAACTAAGATATAAAATTAAAACGTTATCATTGCAAGCTTGTGTATTGTAGTTCTAATTTTCAGTTCTTCAGTTTCTCAGTCTACATGTGTTAAAGCCGATTCAAACTTTATTTGGAAAACGACAACACACAATCGCTTTGTAGTTTTGTTTACCAGTGGGTTTTACCGTGTTTTAAAACGAAACTCTTCTGGGTTGATTGCCATGAAACATAAGCTTAATTATACTGTTGAGCCGGTTGGCAGCAAGTTGACAACTCTATTTATTTATTTTTCCATTCTCAGAATCAGAGAGCGAAAGCTGGTTCAGTGGCTTTTAGAAGTCGAACTTTTCATGCCATGTATTTACTAATTTAGCAGCTAGAAGTTTCGTGTTTGCATGAGATGCAGCCGAGCCGCACAGTCTGAAATTATTGAAGTCTTCAACAAAAGAACAACCATGTAAAAGAATTAAATAGGCATTTTCTTGAATGAAAGCCATTTATAGGCATGTTTAGTTTCCCGGTGACTGCAGTCATCAAAGTCAAAGTTGTTATTAAATCCTGCCCATCTTTTGTTTTGAGTTCTTGTTTTCTCTGATAATAAAACAAATTATTGAACGGACTAAAATTTTATTTCCTGGTTTTAGTGTTTTTCATGATAATGATAACGTCTTTATTTTGGTTTCTTTCATAAGTATTGTTATTCTTTTGTTAGTTGTCGCCTTCTCCCAAATTAACTTATGCCAAACCAGTAGCATGCAAGAAAGCCAGTAAAAACAAATTCGTCTTGTCGAGCGCTCGCGACCTGCAAACTTCAAACATCATTTTCACCGTTGGTGCAAACAGATAACCATGTGGTGCAAAAGTTTGAGAATAGAAAAATATATAAGCTTTCGAATGAAGTGATTTTTTTGGCCCCCTTTTTTGTCTGTTTCGCCCTTTTTGCTTTTAAACCTGGCGCGACGGCAAAGTTATGCTTACTCTATTGGTTTATATACTAGACCGGAAATAAAAAGCTGACCGGATATTAAATTTTGTGCTCATGCGCATTGCGTTTTGCCGCGGTGTTGACGCCGCCAGGCCACTGTCTGTTTATAGTCGCGCCTCTTCCTAGTGGATTGTCCACATCCAGTCTCAATTCTGCCGCCATGCGTTGATCAGGCGTCAGAATCATGTCACCTTCATACAGGTCTGGATCATACACACCCTCATTCTCTACAACAAAACAATAAAATTCTGAACGAATAAACCAGCTCAACTGACCAACATGAGGTCACCGATCAGAACCTTTCCGGTCCCAATTTATTTCCATCCTCGGAGACCCAGGGGCAGATAGTGGGGGCGAGGGAAAGTCTAAAAGGGAGGAAAAATATGGCACGAAGAAAAGTAAAGAAGGGCGAGAAGAGCCCCTGGGGACAGAAAAGTTTTCTGGCATCAATCAGAAGCCAGAACGGCGGCGACCGTTTGGAACTGGTCTGGTAAGACATTGGGCGCTTTCCATTTAGTCAAAATTTCCGGAATTTTCGGTTCGGCCGCAAATAGAACACGTTTCGTCGGTTCGTCCCACTGGAAAATTCCCAGAAAAAGTGGAAAATCTAAAAAGGTGGACCCGTTTTCCCGGTTGGAATTTCCGAACGGAATGTCGTGTTCCATTTACGTTTCTCGTAGTTTGTACCAGTTCCAGGTCCACGGTCGGGCACCGCGACGTACCGGGGTTTACGACCAAATGGAACAACTTTTTACCAATCGGAAATTCCACTTTTGCTCCCACCGAAATTTCCGGTTTTTTTTCCTAAATGGAAAGCGCCCATTGTCCCCAGGGGCTCTTCTCGCCGTTCTTTACTTTTCTTCGTGCCATATTTTTCCTCCCGTTTAGACTTTCCCTCGCCCCCACTATCTGCCCCTGGGTCTCCGAGGATGATTTATTTCCGGAGATAAGCGAAATTACGATTTGGAAATAGCTGGATATACTAAACATTTCCCCTCTATACACCCGTCCCAGTGCTGGATGTTTCGTCCATAGGCATACTGTTTCTACTGTTTCTGTTTCTACCCGGCTATTCCTTTGCTTCCCTGGTCACTGTCGGGCGTGTTTTTACATACGCGGCTTATTTTTTGTTTGTTTGACGCAAGCAAAAAGTCAACATCGATTAAAAGACAGGACAGAAGGGGCTGAAGTTTCAGGAGAGTGATACACAGGATTCCTTTGTTTATTGCAAAACTGTTTTGAAGTTTTACTTGATGTTGTAGTTGTTGTTTGTTTGTTCGTTGTTTTGTTTTGTTTTTGTTTTTGTTTTTGCTTTTTTTTTGCTGGGCTCTGGGAATGATTAAGTAAAATAAAAGGAAGAAACTTACTTACTTTAGTTGCAACTCTCTACAACAGTTCTACATTCCTGTCTGAATTAAGGCATTGCTTCCTGTCATGGAAATTTAGATAATTGACGATAGCGGATACTGAGAAAAAGCACTATGGAAAAGTCGAGAAAATTAACCGAAATAGGTTTTTTTTTCCCTCCGAAAAAGCGGTGAATGTCGATTCCACTGCATGGGTCTGTTACAGAGGGGGGTTATGATTTAGCCGCTTCGCGCTCTTTTTGGATGTCTAGATTTTTAACGTAATCTTAAACTAGAAAGTAGGGAACTAAAAAACGTGATACAAATTTGTAACTTACCCTCTGGATTTCCGGACGCAGCGAACTTCACACACAATGTCAAGGCCACATACAACCACTTCATGGTACTCAGCGTTCAGTCTTATTCACACCAGGCTGAAGCAACTTGTGGTTGATCCGCTAAAAGACTTGAAACTTTATCGGAAAGGCTTTCATCTCACCTGTGCAGATGTGAAACTTATCTGTTTGATGTTTGCGTTTGAAGTTTAAATGTGGTACAAATTGCATTAGCATGAGAAAAATAAGTAAAGTGTATTTTTGAACATATGCTCTAGATGAAAAGCCACATTCGTTAAATTCCCTTCACTACGGTAGTTTTACACAAAATCTTAATGAAACTTACTGGGCGTAAGGTTTTGGGGAAATTTAGAGGCTGGAGAATAGGAGTAATTCAAATATATAGCTCTTAAATAGTGGGTGGACAGGGGGGTCCAAGCCTCCCGCCCCCTGTACCTTGCACTCCTGGATCCTACCCCTTTTTTCTTGGCTTCCAAAATTAAAACCTTTTAATTTTCCCCTATTTCTTCCGCTTTCTACCATTTTAGAACCCACACCTCCCGCTCTTTTCTCTACCCTCTTTTGTATCCCCCTTCTGCCCCCTATTCTCCAAGACCCTCGCGCTGTGCCCCTGCTCAAAATAACCATGGGTGTATATAAACAGGAAAAAAAGTATTAAAATTTAAAGTATTGCACTCCAGAGATTTAATTGAGCGCGGGAGATATTGCACTCCGATTGTTTATTGGGTGACAACGACCAAAAAATATGGACGTCCCCACCCTGAACCCCCTTCTCCCCCCACCTACCCTGACCTTAATCACTATTTTACAGTTTTGTTTTGTTTTTTTTTTTTTCAAGTCAATCTAGGTAACTATTCAAAGAAAGCTGCTTTAGTTTGTTTAGCTTATTGACATTAAATTTCGCTTATTGACATAGAAAACCTTGCGCGTGAGTGCTGATGCGTACGGACGTGTTTCCCTGTGCATTAGTTTGTTTAGCTTATTGACATTGATTAGAAAAACGTGCGCGTGGGTGCTAATGCGTACGGAGGTGTTTTCACAGAACTTTATTTAGATGGTGAAATTGATAAAGTACAAGTACAGACTACCTGCAAATAGCGAAGCTAATCGAGGCAAGTAGTATATGGAAACGTATCGCTTACACTTAAATTACAATATTAATACAAAGAAAGTCACAGGATAATAAATATGATATTACAGATTAAATACAATAATTTCTATAAATATATTAATCATAATTAAGAGGATAGAGAAAGGATAAAAAGACGTAGGAATACTGGCTTACTATGACGAGTAACAGTGAGAATTGTGTTTCGATGGAATTTGTACAGGTCTTTATTGCTCTCATATAAAAGCTTATTTTTAGTTTTTATAGATTTCCGTATGCTCGAATGGGGCGGAAAGGTGTCAATGCAGCGTAAGACTCTGAAGCTCATCAATTGTATATTCTAGTTTAAGCAGCCGTTCTTCGATGTTTGTAAGAGATGCCCCCTTTTTTTTCACCGCGAAGCTATCACTGACATTTCTCACACTACGTTCTTGCTCTGAAACCCCGTTACTCCAGTTTCTTCAAATCTATCTTTGCTTCCCCGAGCTGCCTCTTTAGCTCTCCAATGCTTTTTTTCGGGGATTTTACAGGCATTAGAAATTCGAAAATCTTTCGTCAGTAACAGGTAAAATAAAGAGACGCGTTCTGCTAGCACACGCACACACGCAAAGAAGATGAAATCTTGTTTTAAAAAACCGTTATAATCGTTATCTCCTCAAGTCAACAAAGTCTTTTGAGTTAAAATATTTATTATTTATGTGTAGCTCTACTTGTTATCGAAATTTGTGTAATTACGGTGAAAAAACGTCCTCCTAAACAAGCCAAACACCTCATGGCCGCTCATGGCGCTGAACATGGCGCTAGGTACAACCACTTCATGGTACTCAGCGTTCAGTCTTATTCACACCAGGCTGAAGCAACTTGTGGTAATGATTCGCTAAAAGACTTGAAAATTTATCGGAAACGCTTTCATCTCACCTGTGCAGATGTGAAACTTATCTGTTTGATGTTTGCGTTTAAAGTTTAAATGTCGTACAAACTGCATTAGCATGAGAAAAATAAGTGAAGTATATTTTTGAACATATGCTCTAGATGAAAAGCCACATTTGGTTAAATTCCCTTCGCTACGGTAGATTTACTCAAAATCTTAATGAATCTTAGGGGCTTAGGGTTTTGGGGAAATTTAGAGGATGGAGAATAGGAGTAACTCAAATATATAGCTCTTAAATAGTGGGTAGACAGGGGGCGGGTCCAAGCCTCCCGTCCCCTGTACCTTGCACTCCTGGATCCTACCCCTTTTTTCTTGGCTTCCACCCTTAAAACCTTTTAATTTTCCCCTATTTCTTCGCTTTCTACCATTTTAGAACCCACACCTCCCGCTCTTTTCTCTTCCCTCTTTCGTATCCCCCTTCTGCCCCCTATTCTCCAAGACCCTCGCGCTGTGCCCCTGCTCAAAATAACCATGGGTATATATAAACAGGAAAAAAAGTATTAAAATTTAAAGTATTGCACTCCAGAGATTTAATTGAACGCCGGAGCTATTTCACTGCGATTGTTTATTGGGTGGCAACGACCAAAAAATATGGGCGTCCCCACCCTGAACTCCCCTTCCCCCCCCCCTCCCCCCCCCCCCCCCACCCTGACCTTATTCACTATTTTACAATTTTTTTTTTTTTTTTTGTTAAGACATTCTGGGTAAATATTCAAGGAAAGCTGCATTAATTTGTTTCGCTTATTGACATTAAATTTCGCTTAATATAGAAAACCTTGCGCGTGAGTGCTGATGCTTACGGACGTGTTTCCCTGTGCATTAGTTTGTTTAGCTTATTGACATTGAAAAACGTGCGCGTGGGTGCTAATGCGTACAGACGTGCGTACAGAAGTGTTTTCACAGAAGTTTATTTACATGGTGAAATCGATAAAGCAGGGGCACCCAACGAGGATATAGTTCAAAACCACTTAACATAGCATTGTTGAACGTATTTTAGTATTTAAACGGTAGATATAGGCATTTTTTTATCCCCTAAAAACTTTTCATCTGTTCGGATTTCCTAGCTGAAAGTCTAGTGATCCGAAAATTATAGGGATCAAAACTTACCTTTTCGAAAATTTCAGCCAGGAAAAGGCTCCCGAAAATTCTAGGTGGCCTTTTTTAGGGTCAAAATCCGTTAAAAATGAGTAATTATACCATTTTGTAGATGTTCGAAAATCCTAGGAGAGGCAGGCAAGCAAGAAATTTTACAACAAATGTTCCGAAAATTCTAGTTCTCAAATCGTCTTCCGAACAGATATTTTCCCGAAAATTGCCGTTGGGTGCCCCTGATAAAGTACAAGTACAGACTGCCTGTAAATAGTGAAGCTAATCGAGGCAAGTAGTATGGAAACGTATCGCTTACACTTAAATTACAATATTAATACAAAGAAAGTTACAGGATAATATATATGATATTAAAGATTAAATACAATAATTTCTATAAATATATTAATCATAATTAAGAGGATAGAGAAAGGATAAAAAGACGTTGGAATACTGGCTTACTATGACGAGTAACAGTGAGAATTGTATTTCGATAGAATTGTACAGGTCTTTATCGCTCTCATATGGAAGCTTATTTTTAGTTTTAATAGATTTCTGTATGCTCGAATGGGAAGGAAAGGTGTCAATTCAGCGTTAGAGTTAAAAAAAATGTCATGAAGGCTAAGCTAACATTCCAAATACTTTTTAGTTGGGAGATTATTAAACGGGATGATGTTGTTGAATTGCCCATGGCACATAGTATAATATTATGTCCAGAATAAGGCAATTCGCGAAGCAAATTTTTGTTTTGCATTGCTTGAGTTAGGGATGACATTGCAAAGATGATATTGACAAACAATCATTAATACATAAATTGCAGAGACGATCAGAAATACAGGCGAGACGTTCCTAACCCTGTAAGGGCTGGAATCGGCAAGCAGGCGGAGAAGGATAGATCCACTCTTCATCCAACAGAATGCAAAGTGACATTCATTGTTGATAGCCACTGCATCCACATAGAGTTTTTGCATCCTGGGAGTTAGATGATCAACCACCTTTGCGTTTGCAAAGTTTATGTTTTCGTCTAAACCGATAGCCGTCGCGCTGACCTTGCTGGCCTGCACACCGCCATATTATATTTCTTCCGATCATTCTAGCCAATCGCCTTGTAAACTTACATACAATTGATTTGGGGCCTTCCCGCGTTGAATCTCGAAGTGGGACGCGGTGAGCAATGTCGATGTCGTTTAAAGATACAGACGCACCCATAGCGTTACATACTCTATCACACAGTCTGCTGGCAATTCTGCTGCGCTCTCCGAGTCGTCCAATTCTGGTAAGCCCCACGTTGAACAGGGGCACCCAACGTCAATTTTCGGAAAATACTATACCTTTTCGGAAGACGAAAGACGATTTGAGATATAGAATTTTCGGAACATTTTTTGTAAAATTTCTTGCTTGCTTACCTCTCCTAGGATTTTCGAACATCTAAACAATGGTATAATTACCCATTTTTAACGGAATTTTACCCGGCTATAAAGGTCACCTAGAATTTTCGGGAACCTTTTTTCTGGCTGAAATTTTCTAAAAGGTAAGTATTTTTGGATCACTGAACTTTCAGCTAGGAAATCCGAACAGATGAGAAATTTTTAGGGGATAAAAATATGCCTATATCTACCGTTTAAATAATGAGATACGTTTGTAGAAGGCCTAAATGTAATAAACGACCCTAAATGTAATAAAGTCCTAAATGTAATAACATTTTGTCCTAAATGTAATAACAATTTGCCTTAAATGTAATAAACTCTTAAGTTACCAATTACAGTAGTTACTCGAATAAGTGCCGCCCTCAAATAAGCGCCGCATTTAGGGGGTTAATTAGCTTCGCGGTGCTTATTCGTGTAAATTCGGTACATTTCCTTATGCACAGCGAGACTTAACGTTTACAAATAAATTGAATTGCTTGTAACGACAAAGTAGCAGTATTTTTCTGAAAAAAGCAATATTTAAGCAAGAGACAGTTAATATATGCAAACCCTCGACTTAATTCGCCTCGGGTTTGCATAACTGTCAAGAATTCTCCCAGCCCCTCGAGTGTTTATATCAGGCTATGCAAACACAGGAAAAAGTTTTCTATTGCTTTTATAAACTAACTTTCCCGAGAAAAAAGAAAAACTCTTTGTTTAGGTTACTGATTAAAAGAGAAATTCTTACCAGTCGCGAAGTCTTGTACACGAAGCTTAATGTACGTGTAATCAGTTCTCTTTTTTTTCAAAAAAGTGTTTTTCTCGCTTAAAATTGGCACAGCGTGTTTGTAAAGATTTTCGAGGTTTCATCCGACGAGGGAATGGGTAAATAAAGTAAATTTGTCGAGTTTTCATCTCAAAAACATTTTAAAATTCGGGCTTGTGTGATTAGCGTGCGAAGAGCAAAACATCTTGACTCCACAAATGTTTATATACTCTCATGCAAACACATCTCTCGGCCAATCAGAGCGCACGTGTACTATCTTAGTTATTTATAAACGTTGTTATAAGTTCTCGTTTTTTGTTCTTAATATTTTAGCTGATTTATAGATGTCTTTTCTAGAGATTCAACGATGACAAGCAACAGGATCTTCGTCCACGGTTTTTGCAGTAAATTTCTTTAACAAAAATGAAGTATGAAAAACTTTTAAAGGCTGACAAGTTTTTTTTGTTTTTATTTTGTCCCTTTACAAGCAATTTATTTGTGAACGTCAAGTTACACAGCGCATAAGGAAATGTACCGAAGCTTATTAAATTTTTTCTCCAAAAATGCGGCGCTTATTTGAGGGCGGCGCTTAAAACCATAGTAATACCTCTTACTACCGTATTTACGCGAATAAGCGTCGCGGCGCTTATTAAATCCCACCGAATGCGGTGCTTATTTGAGTAATTACTGTAATTTGCAACTTAAGAGTTTATTACATTTAGGGCAAAATGTTGTTACATTTAGGACTTTATTACATTTAGGGTCGTTTATTACTTTTAGGCATTCTACTATGTTTAAGTGGTTTTGCACTATGTTCTCGTTGGGTGCCCCTGGTTGAACGAGTAGCGAGTAGGTATAATCCTGAATGAGCTCATCAATTCTAGATTCAGTAGTTTAAGCAGCCGTTCTTCGATGTTTGTAAGAGATGCCCCCTTTTTTTTCTAACTGCACCGTGATAGCATCATACTCATGGCCAATGAACTCGCGATCAATGCTCGTTTCGGCTTCTCACTATCAAGATGGAGGACGAGGCACTGCCAACACTGACATTTCTCACACTACGTTCTTCATTTTTACGGGAAAATAGCTGGTGACCCATGCCTTAATTCACTTGAGTGTGACAAGTGTTTTTGTTGTTGTTGTTGTTGTTGTTGTTTTTTGCTTTTGTTTTTTTTTTTTGTGGCAATAACTTCTGGGACTGTTACTAAGGACAGGGAAAAACTTGTCCAATGGTAATCTCGTACCCAGATCTCACTCTGTTTTACACGTGGGGGATCTGGGTACGAGATTAGGCCAATAGCTGACCGATGCGTTCCCAGTAACGATCCCAGAAGCAATAAGCCATTTCCGATTTCCAAAAAATCTCACTTTCAAAACGAGGCTAAGTGAGAAACCTTTGTTGTGTAAATGCGTTTTATTTGCATTATAATCAAAAATCATTTTCATATCAATGGCTTCACACTTAACCTCGCTTTGAAAAAGTGGCTTGAGGCAAATCGGAAATAGCCTATTTGGGACATATTTCGTCACCAGTCTCCTTCTCGTTTCTAAAGTGACAAATTGGGGACAAAAATGCAAACAGAAAATCTCCTCAAAAATTTTAAATGCTCTTTTATTTATTCATTCCCAGATAAATAAAGCTTCGTTTTAAAAGTCACCCAGTTTTGTTTCCAGAGGCAAATGATCTGCAAGAAATCAAATACGCACATTTATTGAACTATACCAAGTCAAAGAGATTTCCGTGAAAGAAAAGCGTCTAATTTATCTTTTGTTGTTTAACTGCAATACGTAAACATTGTCCTGTCTTTGCAGCTAACTCCTATAATAGCAAACAAGAGAAAGTAAAAGTCCATTGCCAGTTTTGGTGTAAACGTATCCCCTGGAATAATCTTAGGATAATCCCCATCAGGTCAAGACATGAAAAAAAAACGAAGTAGAAATACAAAGGAAAGGAAATGAACAGAAAGCAAGGCGGTAAATACAAGTTGGTAGAATTACCCATGTCACGCCACTTAACTTTAACTTTTAATGACGACATGTTAGGTAAAGAAACTAGTCGGAATAAGCCTGTACCTTTGGGGAAAAATTGGCATGTGAATTTTTCTTACTAACATAGAGATGCAAGTACGTATTTTTGCTTCTGTCGGTCGAGGCTAAAGTAGCTGGCGCAATATAAAAAAACCTTGATGTTCATTAAAAATGGATTATTACAGATGCATTCGATGTACGAAACAGAGGGTTGGTTTTCTGGGAGCATTGAGGCTTCACAAAAGCTAGCCAGAGAAAACAGCCGCCTTTCGGTGACGCACGCTACCACTGGTTTCTCCGCCAAATGACGTCTGAGAAACGAGTGCAGAAATTCCATACTGATGACGCGTCACGACCCAGATCTGGGTAGTGACGCGTCATCAGTATGGAATTTCTGCGCTCGTTTCTCTGACTTCATCAGGCGGGGAAAACAGTGGTGGCGTCGCCAAAAGTCTGCTGTTTATTCAGGCTACACAGAAGCAAATTTAAAAAGTCGTATTCTATGCTCAATCCATTTTTTAAGGCCACTAATTGGATTCACTGATTGATCACTAATTGGAAAAACTGTAGTCAGAGAAATTGCAGATAAGCATTTTAATTAAAGTAGTCTAAAATGAATACTAACTTGCCACCTTTTTCGTGTGCTTAGCATTGTTTGCAGGACTTTCTGCATTCTGCTCTCACGACGCTGTTAACGAGGCAAACGATCGACAAGAATCGGCAGGCACTGTAGTTGTCTCTGCAGCTAACCCCTGTTTTAACAGCAAACAAGACAAAGTAAAAGTCCATCGCCAGTTTTGGTGTAAGCTTATCCCCTGAAATACTCTTAGGATAATCCCCATCAGGTCAAGACATGAAAAAAAAAAAAAAAGGGAAGTAGAAATACAAAGCAAAGGAATTGAACAGAAAGCAAAACGGGAAATACAAGTTGGTAGAATCACTCAAGTAACTCCACTTGACTTTAACTTCTGTCACTTAATTGCTTTTTTTTTTTAAGAAAAATACAGTGTTGTCCCCAACCATGCAACACGCAAAAGCCACAACGCGTTGCCTGAAGTCCAAGACTAAGGTGATTACATCGCCATACTGACAGGAAAACAAAAATTCAATGATGTCATCGGCATGGAAACGACGTGAGAAAGAGGGATAGCAGTGGGGAAGGGGAAGAGACGAGGTCTGGGACCGAGAAACGATGTTCTCACAACTTGCAAAGCGGTCACCCAGCGTGGTGGTCTGCGAATAACTACAGTATTTTTCCCACAGTAAATATTTTTAAACTTTTTAGAAGCAAGAAGCGAACCCACAGGGGAAATCAGAAATGCTTAAAGAATTGAAAAAAATGGTATCATGCATCTTTGTTTTTCTTGCAAATCGTATTTGTCTTTCGGTACTGAAATGCGGGGGAAACTAAAACGCAACCGTGCTAGATCCTAACCAACAAAAACGCACTCGATGGATTTATTTATAGGTTAAATCGTCTTGGCCGGGCAAGGATAACTTGATGCTGATAAAAATTACTGGAGCAAGTGTCAAATTTATCGGAAGCAAGTATATTCAAGAGAGCTTTATAAAAATGAGCTTACTGCTCTACATATCATAACTGAATAAAAATTAACACTTCATAACATTTCACTTCGTTTATTTCGATCAGTCAACACCTTGAACCCACAGTTAAATTCAAAACGATCCTAAAACAAATCACAAGTACTACTGAAAGCTCTGTACCTTGAAGCTACTTTAACTTTCCCAAGGTTTGCAGCTAAACTCTGCAAAGGGAAATTGTTTAACAGACAAAGAAAACCACACACTATGTCTGAAAAGCGACAAAAAATCAATAAATTTGCGAATTACCAAAATTTAATAGTGAGAAACAGTCCCGCCTTCGACTGCCATGTTTTTGTTTTTTCTCAAGACCGTTGATCTATGGTTTTTGACGTAATGGCGGCGCATGATCAGTACACAAATCCGCTGGCAAGACCCTTGCTGATCGCTTTGCAAGTTGTGAGAACATCGTGTGGATTTCATTTAAGAGAGTGTATGGGAAGTAGCTCTCCCCCCCCCTCCCCCCCCGAGGGATAGGGTTGATTTGGAAAACTGTGAGTAGTGGTAAAGGGTCAGAATTAAGCCCCATTGGTGCCTTCCCCCTGCCTTCCGCGTGCCTTCCCTTTATTGAGATGTACAAGTGTCTTCTTGCATACTAATTTAGTGCCTTCGGGGAGCCTTCCTGCATACTAATTCGGTATAGGTTTGTTAATGAGCGTCTCCGTTACACAATAGCCACAACAGGCTTGCCCAGACTTGCGCGGTCTCTTTTAACCCTGATTGGCTCATGTAGAATCTGTTAAGTGTTCAAAATAAAACCGGGCAGTTTTTGAAAGCGCTCTCTTTCTTGCAATCACTTTGCTAGGAAACAATTTGTTGGAGTTCGCTGTTTTGGAAAATTCTGTTCACTTTTTATCACCATGGCTTTCGTTAACCCTAAACCCTAACCTCACCCTATCCCTAAGTCTTGTAGTTTCAGGCGCCGTTAGTCAGTTAGTTATGCGAGGTCACAAGCTCACAGTTGAATACAAATTAGCTCTACAGTAAAAAAACCCAAGGGAGAACCTTGACGTATTATTATAAAAACAATTAATAACTTAACAAGGATCAATTGAAACATGCGTCTAATAATTGCTAGCCATAAAACCAGACACGAGATATAAAACGCGATTTGAAAGGAATGAAGAATTAATCCTCATCTTCTTCGCCCATGGAGTACGAGTAAGATTTGACTCGAAATTTCTTAAGCCGACTTCGTTTCCTCAGCTGTTTTGCCATGACCATTATGATCATCCAAATAATTTAAAAACTGAATCCGACGCCTTTTGCGCTTCGGGCATTGTTGTGGTGTGGTTTCTACTGTGGGGGAAGGGGTCAGGAAAGTAGGATTTAAGGGTGGTGGTGGGAGGAAGCTTTGTTTTTCAGCTTTTTGAGAGATGACTGCTTCTGTTAATTCAGGCGTTACGTTGAAGGGGTTGAGGGGAGTGGAGAATGCATGCTGTCGTTGCTGTCGAAGAATCTTGTGTGCTTGATGTTAAGTCTGGAACACTGCTGATTATTTCTTCCGGTCGTGTTCTTCTATTTAATTTTCGGTAAAAGCCAAGTTTCTGTTTTGCAACTGAAAGTATCGCTTAGCTTTTTCATCGGCTTGAAGATCGTTTCGAGAAAGCACGTCATCCATGTTTCCCTGTATTTCTTGCCTAGCTGGAACAAGCGGGACAGGTGAAAGAGTTTGCTGCTTCCGATATTTTAGAAGCTCTTGAGGAATATTTTCTTGAAACCACGCTTGGTTAAAACCTTCTTCGCTGGGCAGGATGTTTGTTCGCAGTCGCCAATTATCATGGGTAGTAGTTTTCAGATCAATCAGCGGATAACCAAAAGATCTTTTTACAACCTCTTCCCACGTTTGAGAAGAAATACGACTTTTGGGAACTCTTTTGCTTATTAACTATCGAATTCTATTCAAAAAACGTAATTTTGAAGACAATTTCTCCGTTAACCACAAACTGCAATTTGTCGTTTACAGTAATGAATGACCAAACCTCGATCTTAAGGTCTCTAATGCCACTTACTTCCGTCACCGCCGCCTCTATCACCACCAAGGTTACAGAGTCAAGGAATTTAAAGATTTGTTTTTACAGAGGAATTTAAGCCGCAGACGAAACAAGGACATCATTTTTCTAAGACCACAAACGAATTTTATCAGAAACTCCATATGTTATAGAGGAGCCATCGCATGGAACAGTTTAACGAACAATTAGGGAATAACGGCAAAACCTTGAAAGAATTTAAACGCTGTCTTACAGAATTTGGCACCTGATAACATGAATTTCGAACCTATTTTAGCTGCAACTAAAAACATACATATCCGTTACAAATATTCTTAACCAGTGATGTTGGTGTCCTTATCGTGTTAAAATAAAGTTCTTATTTGATCTATCTTACCGCACTGTGATTTGTAGAGGAGGTTCATTTGCTGCGCGTCTTTTGAACTGACACGATCCCGCTGACCTATGGTAGCCTGTTAAAAAAATTCAAAACATCATCAAAAAACAGATTGCAACCTTTACGCAATACACTCCTGTATAATGGCAACAAACTGATGAAACTGGCGTTTTAAACTGTTCCAAAATTAACAGCTGTCGGACAAAATTTGCGTGTTCGGCTGTTAAGCACTACATATTTCAGGGCAATTGTTTGCATAGACGGAGCGGTCATGTAATCCGGCTTCTGGAACTCGGAGAATTTTGGCCTGTGGAATCGGAAATCTTGGGCTTTGGATTCCGGATTTCAGCTCTTGGAATCCGGAACTCCGCCTACGATTGGAATCCGTTATCCAAGTTCCATTGACAAGGAATCCGAAATCCAGTAGCTGGAAACCGGAATCCACAGCGTGGGATCCAGAATCCGACACTGTCGTGGATTATCTTACATGTATGAAGGGAGCGGTCCCATTTTTAGCGAAATTCGTTCTATCGCGCTGTGCGTTTTGCAAACTTCGAAGGAATTTTGCATTTTCTGTTCCGTCAATCATCTTAGCGGACCTCTTAGGAAACACATGTTTACTTGCACTAGTTCAAAAGGTCATGGATTGTGATTCGTGATTGGTGGATTTCGATCCGTTTTGTTTGTTTCGTCTTTCAAGGTTCGTTGCTTTGTGATCGTCCCGTTTGGGGCAATAATCGACCAGTTAAGATTGCTTCGCAGATTTTTCTGCTCTTTCTCATTCTTGTCACTGATGCAATAATAAAGCAACGTCTCCTTTCTTCCTTCGACAAAAATCCACGCTCCATCGCGATTTCCTTCGCTATTCTTGAACAGTCTAGTAAGATTCATTCTCAGCCAAGCTGGGAGAAGGTGTTACATTGTGATTTGCTTTAACCCCGCCTTCAGTAAAATGATTGACGGAACAGAAAAAGCCAAAATCCCTTCGTATTTTGCAATACGCGCAGCGCGATACAACGAATTTCGCTGTAATTTGCTCTCTTTGAGAACAAGAAATTGGGCATCAAATCGATTTAGCGTCAGTCACTGAAAAAATAAGCAAAACACCATTTTCATTTAAAAAAAATGGACCTAGCATTCGTTAATGATGAAAAAAATTTATTGACAACAATGCTAACTATTAAATTCTTATTTACAATTAATTCGCTTGAAAAAAAGAACAAACTATTCATTCAAAACACTATTTACAATTCCTGTCGATTTAAAAAGTACTTAATTTAGCTTAGAAAGAGTTAATTTAACTAAGAAAAATTCATTCGAACTAAAAGTTCGAATGCAATAAAACTGACATAAAGCACGTTTAATAATTCTTAATCAGTGATGCTTAGTTAGTCTGAAGGCTGTGTAAAAAAATTGACTGATTTTGTCCCAGAGCTAAAATTTCGAATGACTTCATACCTGAGAATTCGGCTTGGCGACGATCGTAGGTTTTCCAGGCATGTTTCACAATTCTTTATCAGTAATCGTCAATTACGCCGTAGAAAAAAATAGACTGGAATTTTTTCCACAACTAAAAAATCGAATGATTACATACCCCAGACTGCTTGACGACGATCGTAGGTTTTCCATTTTTGCTGAAAGCTTTGCTCCCATAATGCATCAGGCTTCCATAGTCATATGGACTTCCCAAAGAGTCTATTGTTCCACGGTTGTACTTTTTGAAATTATGACTCTTACCTAAAGGTTATTATACTTCGATTAAATATAAAATAATCTATTAACTTAAAACATAAAGTATCATTAATTCAGTCAACAGTATGTAAGAGCTCATAATATAACTCAAAAAAATCAAATCACTTCGATAGAAAGGAAGCTTGGTAATAATTTGAAACCTCGGGACGTACCAACCCTCAATGAGTTTAAATAATTAGATAAAGCATAGTAATAGACTAGGACAAGAAAAGGTCGGCTTGTTAAACATGAGAATTGATGTAATTACAGCAAAATTTCCTAAATAATACGTTGAATCCACGGAAAAGAAAAAAAGCCCTGCCCTACTGTTGATGTACCAATGCTAGGATCACATAAGAGTGCTCTATTCCTATTTCAATTGCTTTAATTAGAATACACATTAATTATAACTGATGCAGAGCTGCAAACGTTGCCTTTTTGGAAGAAGTTGAAGTATTATATTTTTATAACGGAATTCACTCAACTAAATCACATAATGTAAACTATATGACATGCTATTTTGTTCCAACTTACCTGTTTTGATGTTGTCCCATAAGATAGTGACGTATTCATCCCTGTCAGGTCGTGACTGTTCGTGATAGAATCCTAATGCGTGCCCTGAAATTGATTCCACATCATTAGGCACATGCATAGCATACGCGTACAGCGGTCGCATTTGTCCGCTGGAATTTTTATTTTATTAGTAGAAATACGTCTATCGCAGAACCTTGCGAAGTTCGGGGGAGGAGGCCCGTAAAATGTCAGGGATGGTAAGGCGGGACTGACATTTCAACACCTGCTCTGATATTGCATCTAAGATGTTCTCAATCTCCCTTTGGTTGGAGTTAATTCGAACCCAGTGCCCATCTGGGATTTAATTGGGGTTGCTGTTGTTAAGGAATGGCAGCCAAAATTGCATTGCATATGTGAAGGATGTCATTAGTAGTATCGGCTTTAGCCCTCAGATGCAGATGTACCTGTTTTTTTGTACTGCATAAAAAATGAGTGGATGAAATGGTAGGAGGTAATGCTGCAGTGAAAACAACAAGAAAATGCTGGTTATTGGACAAAAAATATCATTTTATTGTTAGTGAACTAACAGCAATGAGAGTTTTTATACTTGTTTTATACATAATCACACCTAACAGCTATTTTTTGGAGCAGTAAGGTGCAAACATAATCACCGAAATAGAATTACATGTAGCAATCTCATTAAGGATGAAGTTCATGAGAATTATGAAAGTGATCATGACTTATGATTATTTAACATGCAGGCATTCATCAGCACTGAATCTCTGTAAAAAGTACCACATCGTTTATGCAAGTGTGCATAGTTATTTGTATGCATGAGAAACATAAACACATGCAAGAGAGAATTTGTATGAAATGTCCACATACAAGTCATGTAGAGCTGATCGGTATCTCAATTCTCAAAATGCACAAGCTTGGACAGACATAGTTGCCACAGCCACAGGTTTTGAAATTCCCAGACTCTGTCAAATGTGCACTTTCACTGACCACATAAATTGACAATTTGTCCTGATAATGGCCTCCAAACCCCCATCACAGCCATCCTCTCCACCCATTTATTACACGGATTTATCTTAATGTAAAGTGCAGAATGGTTTGATCTTATAGGAAACTCTATGTCTACGTACTTGTCGTTTTCCTTGAAGCAATATTATGCCAATCGAACATGTTTATCTTCTGTGAATGCTATGTAACGAACAATTTTTCATATTTGGAAACAATGAAAGTAGAAGAAAAGAAGAAATGAATGATTGTTAAATTTCACCTCCCTCTGACTTCCTTGAAAGAGTTAATTTGTTAAAATGTCTCTTAAAGGGAAAATTAATTTTCCTGTCATGGTCACACAAATATTTATTATTCTGAGTAGCCGAAATACAGATTTTCTTTTCAAATAATAGGATCCGAATAGAAGGCCAGCAATAATAAATTTTTATAATATAATAATAATCATTTTTATTGAGGAAACTTTTTCATAAAAGATATGGTTTTCAAAAAGGACCTCAAAACTAGATATATATTATAAAAACAAAAAAAAGCTATAAAAACTGCAAAGGGATTAAAAAGATACAAAAAATGCATAAAAAAATTAAAAATAAGTATAAGTAAAAATTAAACGTAAGTAGCTATATTAAAAACTTAAAAACATTACGTTTAAAACTATTCACATTCCTTGAGTCTTTGATCGTCTGACTGAGGGAGTTAAAATCGGAAACGGCATGATATTGTGTTCTTTGCTTCCCCCAATTTCTTTTGACACGTGGTAATCTAAAATTGCCTTTGTTACGTGTATTATGCCTATGAAGTACGTCTTGTCTAATCAAGTCCATATCGTGATTAATTAGGCCATTGATGCATTTGTATACGTGTACACACCTTCTTTGAAATCGCCTTTTATCTAGAGGCAGCCACTTGAGAACGGCTAATGCCTCAGTGGAGGATGAGGACAATGGTCTATTTAAAATAACTTTAGCGGCTTATTTTGCAAAACTTGCAAACTAGACATAAGGGTAATATTATGTTTATCGCCCCATACTAGATCAGCATATTCAAAAAGGGGCATAACAAGACTTTTATAGAAAAGTAGACGCGCCCTGAAAGGCAATAAATGTTTTATACGCTTGAGAAGCCCAAGCCTCTGATTGATTTTTCCAGTTAGGTGTTCAATATGATCAGTCCATGAGAAATCCGAAGATATATGTATACCGAGGTATTTAAAGCTGCGAACATTACTTATACTATGATCTAAAATTTAAACAGTCAAATCTACTTTGCTTTCGCGTTTCCTATTACTACCGATAAGCATGCATTTAGTTTTGTCCAAATTTAAAGTCAGTTTGTGATCATGAAGCCATTTCGCCACACCCAGTAGATCGTTATTTAACTTATCACTCAACTCCTTTGAGGATTTACCATAGCAATAAATTACAGTGTCGTCTGCATAAAGTGACGCGTAGCAGGAGTTAAGCACATTTGGCAAGTTATTTATGTAAATCACAAACAACAGAGGCCCTAGAATGCTACCCTGTGGCACCCCATGCGTGACTGGAAGTTCCTCAGATAACTCATTTCCACATGATGTGCGCTGTTGTCTACCAGTTAAGTAAGAACGGAACCAATGAAGAGCTGTTTCAGAAAGGCCGATCTCGTATAGCTTGCATAACATTATTTGATGGTCTACCGTGTCAAATGCCTTGGTTAGATCGATGAACACGGCCCCGCAAAGCTTTCCTTCTTCCATGTTTAAGAGCACTTCATCAGCCAATGAGGTCAAAGCTGTTGTAGTTGAGAAACCCTTCCGGAAACCAAACTGCTTGTTGGAAAATAAATTATTGGTAATCAAGTACTGATACAACTGCAAGTGTACCGCTCTTTCCAGAATCTTGCTTAGTGTAGGGAGGATTGAGATGGAGCGGTAGTTGGAAACGTTGGTCCTGTCACCTGACTTAAACAATGCCGTGATTTTCGCGCATTTCCACAATTTGGGGAATTGACTAGTGCGAATTGAAAGATTCAAAAGTTTAACAACAGATGGTGCAATTGTGTGAGCTGAGATTTTAAGAAGTCTCGCGCTAATTTTGTCAAGATCAATCGCTTTGTTTGCTTTCAATGACAAGAGCTGCTCAAGCACAAATGATTGATCCAATTCAGTCAACTCGAACTGGAAAAGCGGGTGTTTTGAAATGGATTTTAAATTCAAGACGGGAGTCTGTATTCTACTTGCTAGAATTCGGCCAATGGAAGCAAAGAAGCTATTCATTGAAGAAGCAATGGATTGGGATGTTATATGCTGAACACCATCAGAGATAATACACTGAATACTCTCTGGAGATGAGTTCCGATTGCATGCTTCGTTCACTGCTTTCCACACCTTATCTGAGTCACCCTTGGCTTCCTCGATCATGTCACAGTAATATTTAGACTTGGAAGTTCGTACTAAGCCATTAACCTTGTTCCTAAGCTTTGCATACATTGACCAATGACGCGCCGAGTTCGATTTTCGCGCCTTTCTATGCGCCCAGTCACGTTCTTTCATAGAATCACTTATCTGACTGTTCATCCAGGGAAGAGGTGTTCCCTTGACACGCCTTCTTTTTACTGGTGCGTGTTGATCAGCAACCTCCGAAAACATTTTATTCCACGTAAACAAGGCATCGTCGACGTTGTCCTCGTTTTCAACAACATGCCAGGGAATATAAAGTCGGATTAAAATTCTTATAGGAGCGATACTCGAGCATTCTCGGTTTAGCCTTTGATGTAATACCAGCTTTAATTATGCAAAATACCAGAAAATGGTCGCTAAGCGGTACCGGAACAACACCAGATTTGACAATGCGGTTTTTGTTAGGTTTGAGTTACAAGACACAGTTGTGTTTATGAATAAGGCTGCTACTTATATATCATATTTTACTTGGGATGGCTTTGGGGAGGTAAATGTAATGAAAATTGTAAACGAAGATTTTTTAAAGCATTAATGAGCTTTGTTTACAAAAGTAACGCTTCCCTACATGTCACATATTATTGGTGTTCTAAACTGTCCATTGTAAAATAAAGCTCACTGTAAAAGACTGAACTAAACGCACCTTGAAATACAATAGCTCGTGACCTTGTTTAAGTCAAGCCTGAGTCATAGCGCTGAGCACTGATTACGCGAACTTAAATTGTTTTGTGTTCAAGCGATTTATCTCGATGCACAATAATTAAGGACGAAATAACGTGTTTCCGTATTTTGTTAAGTCGACGGAAACGGGAAGTTGCTTATATCGGTCACGTTGCCGCCCTGCAGAAACATGGTGATCTAGTTTTCCATGGACGGGACGAGTTTCCGTCATGTTTCCGCGTCGGAAACGAACGATCATGTTTCCGCCACATTTCTGTTATCACATTTCCGTTCTTTCTCGTTTCCGTTACGTTTCAGGTGACGTATTTTTTCTCTTTTTTTTTTTTTACCCATGTCCAAGATCGCATGATCAATGTTTCGGAAACTTTGCCTTTGCGTACAATCAAGGTGAATAAACGTAAATTTACTCTCGAGATCGGGCTATTAAACGGTTCTCAAGCATTACTCGCGCGCGTTGCGTTGATGCAAAGACTGTGAATTGTACGAGGCTGCCATTGCTTTCGATTCTAAGTAATAAAAATGGCAGAGAATACCAACAGCTTTCGCGATATTTGCCAGATTGATCTCAATCAGTACTGGCGTAAAAATAAAATGATCTTATACGGAGAAAACAAGAGAGAATGGGGCCTTGAAAAAAGCGAAGTGCTGGTCAGCGGACTTTTCCTTTGCTCATGCTAATTGCGGTCGTTCTTTCCATTGACAAAGGCGTTTAGGAAACGAAAAATCAATTTGTGAATGGAGTCTCAGAAGCGACGTCGCGGGCTACCGGCAACACTGACGTTCTCAAGAGTCTTTGGACATATGTACAGAAGCTTAGCCGATCGATCTGGTATGGTTCTGCGAGTAGTATGTGGCTTACGAAAAGAATACACGACACTTGGAAAGTGGTAAAGGCATGAGTTTGTTCAACTCTGATTTGATTTTTGACTCCGACCTGTAGTTATACCGAAAAG
The DNA here is from genome assembly GCA_964035525.1 of Porites cylindrica. Taxonomy (NCBI): domain Eukaryota; kingdom Metazoa; phylum Cnidaria; class Anthozoa; order Scleractinia; family Poritidae; genus Porites; species Porites cylindrica. Next base: position 3,664,646 of record OZ037784.1, read on the forward strand.
TACGCAACAGGCCACGCGATCTTCACCGATCTGGTACACTTGAACTTTTCCTTGTATCTTTGCAGTATGATCGTATAATTATGTTTAAGAATTGATGTTTTTAAAATAAATTATTGCCTAAATATTTTGTTTATAATCTGGTTTCTTTTCTACTCGATAACATTTGTTTTGCGGAACACTGACCCGAAGCAACGCGAATGAATTTTTTCATTTGCTAATAAGCAATTAAAAATTATGCTCAATTTAGGATAATCTTTATACTCATAAGTTGTGGGTTTTTGTGACTGCTCAGGCGCCATTTGCAGGCATTTCTAGGCTTAATAAGGCAAACAGAGAGATCAGTAATAAAATGTTTGTTTACAAATTTTGTTTGCCGATCGATGACTGCTTCGTTAGCGTGGGTACGTGGGTAAACGTAAATACACGTAGGTAAATGTTGTTTCAAAGTAGGACAGAGCTGTAAATCTTATTCTTATCGGCTGCAACATAGTTGCCCTGGGATGACCGAACAGATATAAATTTTTTAGCGCCACTTAGAATACACTCCTAGAGATCTAAAAGTATGTACTCTGGATAGCCTAAAAAGTGTTTTCAAAGCATTTACGAGGAAACCGTCGTTAGGCACCCCTTAAAAGTAGATTTTCTGTAGATGTTTTAAAGTCATTTGTGTCTTATAAATTTAGAAAACTGTGCCTTTATGCCTCATGTTCTAAACAGATAGTATTTACAGTTTTCGACTATGTCGTCCATGTTTTTCTACACTCACCGATTTCATGAGCAACAATTCCGCGGGTCCAGCAGCCTCCGGCGAGGTTGATATCTTGGCGCCTGCCAAGTCGTCCAACATGAGATGAACAGCTACATGACGATGAAGCAAAAGCCATTACAACCGCACATCAAGAATATTATTACAATGACTGTAAAATTACTGAATGCAATACAACGTAAAATTACTGAAAGCGATACAACGTATAATACGTATTTACCCTGAGCCAAGCTTAAATTTAACGTAAGCCGTCTCGTTTGTTCTTTTCTTGAAGCGTATGCAAGTTTTGCTTGACCATTCCGTCATTGCTTCTCTGATGGCTTTCACGGCTTTGTCCTCCTTAGCTGAATGGAGTACATATTAAAAAAAAAAAAACAACCATGACCAATTCAACTGCGGCAGAAGCTGTTACAAAATCAAGTCCCGCGCTAGCCAACCATTGGCCAGCCTCCTAGATCGATCCGATGTTGGTGGAAATTTTCTGCTTCAAAACACTTACGAATAAACAAATAAATGGAATAGCAATCTACACGGCACATTTCCTTCAGAAAAATCGCGGTGCTATGCTAAATTAGGAATATTTGGCCCTCCACGGGATTTCAGGGAATAAGGTGAATTCACGGGCACGCGTGTCATGACACGTCACGATTTCTGTGTTACAATGTCACGGATATGCGTATATTTGGCACGCTTAGGCTTTTGTTTAAAGCAGTGTGCCCTATAACACCGCACACGTGTCATAAGGCATCGTGTCGTAAGACATATTTGTTTAAAGAAACTGCGAATTCAAACGTACATAGACTTGAGTCGATGACGTAGACCAAGTCGCCGCCAGGCCACTGTCTGCCTATAGTCGCGCCTCTTCCTAGTGGATTGTCCACATCCAGTCCCAATTCTGCCGCCATGCGTTGATCAGGCGTCAGAATCATGTCACCTTCAAACAGGTCTGGATCATACACACCCTCATTCTCTACAATGAAAACAATAAAATTCTGAACGAATAAACCAGCTCAACTGACCAACATGAGGTCACCGATCAGAACCTTTCCGGTCCCAATTTATTTCCGGAGATAAGCGAAATTACGATTTGGAAATAGCTGGATATACTATACATTTCCCCTCTATACACCCGTCCCAGTACTGGATGTTTCGTCCATAGGCATGCTGTAAAAGGTTAGTCTACATGGCGAATATTTTGTTTCTACCCGGCTGTTTCTTTGCTTCCCTGGTCACTGTCGGGCGTGTTTTTACCTACCCGGCTTATTTTTTGTTTGTTTGACGCAAGCAAAAAGTCAACATGGATAAAAAAAAAAAAAAAAGAAAAAAAAGATTAAAAGACAAGACAGAAGGGGCTGAAGTTTCAGGAGAGTGATACACAGGATTCCTTTGTTTATTGCAAAACTGTTTTGAAGTTTTACTTGATGTTGTAGTTGTTGTTTGTTTGTTCGTTGTTTTGTTTTGTTTTTGTTTTTGTTTTTTTTTTGCTGGGCACAGGGAATGATTAAGTAAAATAAAAGGAGGAAACTGAATTAAGGCATTGCTTCCTGTCATGGAAATTTAGATAACTGACGATAGCGGATACTGAGAAAAAGTACTCTGGAAAATTCGAGAAAATTAACCGAAATAGGGTTTTTTTCCTTCCGAAAAACCGGTGAATGTCGATTCCACTGGGTCTGTTACAGAGGGGTGTTATGATTTAGCCGCTTCGCGCTCTTTTTGGATGTCTAGATTTTTAACGTAATCTTAAACTAGAAAGTAGGGAACTAAAAAACATGATACAAATTTGTAACTTACCCTCTGGATTTCCGGACGCAGCAAACTTCACGTACAATGTAAAGGCTACGTACAACCACTTCATGGTACTCAGCGTTCAGTCTTATTCACACCAGGCTGAAGCAACTTGTGGTAATGATTCGCCAAAAGACTTGAAAATTTATCGGAAAGGCTGTCATCTCACCTGTGCAGATGTGAAACTTATCTGTTTGATGTTTGCGTTTAAAGTTTACATGTGGTACAAACTGCATTAGCATGAGAAAAATAAGTGAAGTGTATTTTTGAACATATGCTCTAGATGAAAAGCCACATTTGGTTAAATTCCCTTCACTACGGTAGATTTACTCAAAATTTTAATGAATCTTAGGGCTTAGGGTTTTGGGGAAATTTAGAGGATGGAGAATAGGAGTAACTCAAATATATAGCTCTTAAATAGTGGGTGGACAGGGGGGTCCAAGCCTCCCGCCTCGTGTACCTTGCACTCCTGGCTCCTACCCCTTTTTTTCTTGGCCTCCACCCTTAAAACCTTTTAATTTCCCCCTATTTCTACCGCTTTCTACCATTTTAGAACCCACACCTCCCGCTCTTTCCTCTTCTCTCTTTCGTATCCCCCTTCTGCTCCCTATTCTCCAAGACCCTCGCGCTGTCCCCCTGCTCAAAATAACCATGGGTATATATAAACAGGAAAAAAGTATTAAAATTTAAAGTATTGAACTCCAGAGATTTAATTGAGCGCCGGAGCTATTTCGCTGCGATTGTTTATTGGGTGGCAACGACCAAAAAATATGGGCGTCCCCACCCTGAACTCCCCTTCCCCTGACCTTATTCACTATTTTACCCTTTTTTTTTTTTAAAGTCATTCTGGGTAAATATTCAAGGAAAGCTGCATTAGTTTGTTTAGCTTATTGACATTAAATTTCGCTTATTGACATAGAAAACCTTGCGCGTGGGTGCTGATGCGTACGGACGTGTTTCCCTGTGCATTAGTTTGTTTAGCTTATTGACATTGAAAAACGTGCGCGTGGGTGCTAATGCATCCTCGGAGACCCAGGGGCAGTCAGTCGGGTCGGGAGAAAAGGTGGGACGAAAGTTTTTATTACGGGCGAAAGAGCCCCTGGGTACCGACTCTCAACGGACCATTTCCAAAAATTCAAGCGGGTGCCGGCTCCTGATTGGGCACAAAAAATGCTTTGTATTATTGTGCCCAATCGGCGAACACATCTCAATAAGTTCTCTTCGTGTGTTCTTACATGACGGCTATTGTCTCGATAAATGCACGCAGTCAGGAAACTTTCAGTTTGATATAAAATCCCCATCTGATCCAACTCGTTTACTTTGACAAATGCAAGCGAACTCTTCTGAACCATATCAAAGTTCATGAAGAGAGAATGAATTTTGTTATTGCTTGTTTACGTCCTTCACAAAACGTGAAATTTGGCATTTTCACGAGTAGTCGTGCAGTTGACAGCAAAGAAATGTACAAAAAAGCGTGATGCACGTGCAAAGTTGTTGTTGTGCCTTGTCAAGCTGTTACTCATTTGAATTTCTCATCGCCGCTGCCTCTTAATTGTGATCCGTCAAAAACAGAATATTCTCGGGGCAAATTCAATTGCTCTTGCTGATAGTAACCCAAACGTTTATTCAACTCATCGGTAGTTCCTTTGTTTCTGGTTAGGAAAGTAGAAAATAAAAGTTTCCCTTGTACGCACAAGCTTGCATTGGTGAACGAACCGGGCAATTGTGGCGAGACAATAGCCGTCGTGTACAAACTCACGAAAAGAACTCAGGAGAAACTGTTCGCCGATTGGGCACAATAATACAAAGCATTTTTTGTGCCCAATCAGGAGCCGGCATCCGCTCGAATTTTTGGAAATAGTTCGGTGAGAGTCGGTACCCAGGGGCTCTTTCGCCCGTAATAAAAACTTTCGTCCCGCCTTTTTTCCCGACCCGACTGACTGCCCCTGGGTCTCCGAGGATGGTGCTAATGCGTACAGACGTGCGTACAGAAGTGTTTTCACAGAAGTTTATTTACATGGTAAAATCGATAAAGTACAAGTACAGACTGCCTGCAAATAGTGAAGCTAATCGAGGCAAGTAGTATGGAAACGTATCGCTTACACTTAAATTACAATATTAATACAACGAAAGTTACAGGATAATAAATATGATATTACAGATTAAATACAATAATTTCTATAAATATATTAATCATAATTAAGAGGATAGAGAAAGGATAAAAAGACGTAGGAATACTGGCTTACTATGACGAGTAAGGGTGAGAATTGTGTTTCGATGGAATTTGTACAGGTCTTTATTGCTCTCATATAAAAGCTTATTTTTAGTTTTCATAGATTTCCGTATGCTCGAATGGGACGGAAAGGTGTCAATGCAGCGTAAGACTCTGAAGCTCATCAATTGTAGATTCTAGTTTAAGCAGCCGTTCTTCGATGTTTGTAAGAGATGCCCCCTTTTTTTTCACCGCGAAGCTATCACTGACATTTCTCACACTACGTTATTGCTCTGAAACTCCGTTACTCCAGTTTCTTCAAATCTATCTTTGCTTCCCCGAGCTGCCTCTTTAGCTCTCCATGCTTTTTTTCGGGGATTTTACAGGCATTAGAAATTCGAAAATCTTTCGTCAGTAACAGGTAAAATAAAGAGACGCGTTCTGCTAGCGCACACACACACGCAAAGAAGATGAAATCTTGTTTTAAAAAACCGTTATAATCGTTATCTCCTCAAGTCAACAAAGTCTTTTGAGTTAAAATATTTATTATTTATGTGTAGCTCTACTTGTTATCGAAATTTGTGTAATTACGGTGAAAAAACGTCCTCCTAAACAAGCCAAACACCTCGAGGCCGCTCATGGCGCTGAACATGGCGCTACGTACAACCACTTCATGGTACTCAGCGTTCAGTCTTATTCACACCAGGCTGAAGCAACTTGTGGTAATGATTCGCTAAAAGACTTGAAAATTTATCGGAAAGGCTTTCATCTCACCTGTGCAGATGTGAAACTTATCTGTTTGATGTTTGCGTTTAAAGTTTAAATGTGGTACAAACTGCATTAGCATGAGAAAAATAAGTGAAGTATATTTTTGAACATATGCTCTAGATGAAAAGCCACATTTGGTTAAATTCCCTTCACTACGGTAGATTTACTCAAAATCTTAATGAATCTTAGGGGCTTAGGGTTTTGGGGAAATTTAGAGGATGGAAAATAGGAGTAACTCAAATATATAGCTCTTAAATAGTGGGTGGACAGGGGGGTCCAAGCCTCCCGCCCCCTGTACCTTTCACTCCAGGATCCTACCCCTTTTTTCTTGGCTTCCACCCTTAAAACCTTTTAATTTCCCCCTATTTCTACCGCTTTCTACCATTTTAGAACCCACACCTCCCGCTCTTTTCTCTTCCCTCTTTCGTATTCCCCTTCTGCTCCCTATTCTCCAAGACCCTCGCGCTGTCCCCCTGCTCAAAATAACCATGGGTATATATAAATAGGAAAAAAAATATTAAAATTTAAAGTATTGAACTCCAGAGATTTAATTGAGCGCCGGAGCTATTTCACTGCGATTGTTTATTGGGTGGCAACGACCAAAAAATATGGGCGTCCCCACCCTGAACTCCCCTTCCCCTGACCTTATTCACTATTTTACAGTTTTTTTTTTTTTTAAGTCATTCTGGGTAAATATTCAAGGAAAGCTGCATTAATTTGTTTAGCTTATTGACATTAAATTTCGCTTATTGACATAGAAAACCTTGCGCGTGGGTGCTGATGCGTACGGACGTGTTTCCCTGTGCATTAGTTTGTTTAGCTTATTGACAATGAAAAACGTGCGCGTGGGTGCTAATGCGTACAGACGTGGGTACAGAAGTGTTTTCACAGAAGTTTATTTACATGGTATTGTGTTTCGATGGAATTTGTATTTCCGTATGCTCGAATGGGACGGAAAAGTGTCAATGCAGCGTAAGACTCTGAAGCTCATCAATTGTAGATTCTAGTTTAAGCAGCCGTTCTTCGATGTTTGTAAGAGATGCCCCCTTTTTTTTCACCGCGAAGCTATCACTGACATTTCTCACACTACGTTATTGCTCTGAAACTCCGTTACTCCAGTTTCTTCAAATCTATCTTTGCTTCCCCGAGCTGCCTCTTTAGCTCTCCAATGCTTTTTTTCGGGGATTTTACAGGCATTAGAAATTCGAAAATCTTTCGTCAGTAACAGGTAAAATAAAGAGACGCCTTCTGCTAGCACACGCTCATACGCAAAGAAGATGCAACACGGAGGACTCAAAATTAATCGGTTTTCAAAATTTTAAAATCACTTCCAAAGGGACTTGCAGCTCTGTAGCCCGAAAAACAGTTATGAAATCTTGTATTAAAAAACCTTTATAATCGTTATCTCCTCAAGTCAACAAAGTCTTTTGAGTTGAAATATTTATTATCTATGTGTAGCTCTACTTGCTATCGAAATTTGTGTAATTATGGGGAAAAAACGTTCTCCTAAACAAACAAAACACCACGTGGCCGCTCATGGCGCTGAACAAGATCTCCAAAACCGACGAAGCTCAAGCATCCGTGGACACAGAAGAGCTTGTCTACTTTAGCGAACAGTTCGAGAAATGCTGACAGTACGAGAATCGATACTATTATGATCGCTGTTTGAATCAGTTGTGATTTCACTCACGGCGAGAATGGATGACGTGGTTCAACCGGTTGCTTTCATCAAAGCAAGTTTGGAGTTTTCCCTACAAGACATTGAGGAACTTAAGCTCCTTGCGTCTGAGCTAGGGGAGGCTAAGGACGAGATCGATCATTTAAGGTCATTCCTCTGAAATGGAAGCTACACTGAGATTTTTATCACACTTTCCGTATGAGAAGTTAATTACATGAAACGTAGAAATGAAATAAAAAATGGGGGTCCCCATGCTTACTATTGAGATATGATGGGTGAAAATACCCCCCTCTTCATGAGAGTATTTGTAGTCAATAGGCCATTTGCACGATGACATCATTTTACTACTACGAACAGAATCCTTCAGGGTTTTGCTATCTTGTGCTAATTAGGGCTTTTGTTATTGAAACCACACTCAGGGATTACAAAATTTAAATATGAAAGGAAAAACAAAAAGGATTCTCAGTGGTCGTAGTAGTAAAATGACGCCATCGTGCAAATGTCCTATTTATGATCGATCTTTAGTCTATAGTTTCTCAATTTTTAAAGGCAAAATAACAAAAATTCAGAGCTGTCCAGAACACAAAAAGTCAACATAGTAAGTACGCTTGGATATTGAGGACCTATTTTCTGTATGCTAAAACAAACACTTATCATAGTTGCGTACTTTTTCGTTAAAGTTGTTGCCATGGTTACAAAACTGAATTAAAACTGAAAGCAAAAATTATTTTTTCAGATGACATTTTCTCCTATTATTTCACATATTTCAAACACTGAGAATTTGCTTATTTTTTGTTTACATGAAGTTTGGTGCCAAAAGGATTGATTTAAAATGTGAGATCGCCACGCTTGATTTTGAATTACGGTAACAGTTTTGGTAATCAGGAGCCTCTCACAAATTACATCAAATTTTTGTTTTCCCACAGGAACTATTTGAAAGTTGATTACAACGATAAAAGTAAAATCAATCTAGTAAACCCCCTGTGAGAATTTCTACATCCATTGTTAAATAAATAAGTTGGTTGGTCTAATTATGCTAGAAAAAATACAAGGCCACACATGTACAATGATTTTTAAAAAATCATCTTATAATATATTAGTGACTTGTAATAGTGATTTTACACGGTTTGTTGACATTCTACTTAGCGATAAATTTTCCTTCTCTTTTACAATTTGACGTTAGAGTCTATTTAGGCAAAAGTAATAAGGTCCAGTTATCCTGCTTTGAGGTCGTTTGAGCCCTATAAAATACTCAACTTGAGGTGATTTTGAACGATCAGCAACAGAACTGCAACCTTCTAAGTACATAGAAAATTAAAAAGAGGTCTCCCAAGAGAACTATCGGCTTGATAAGCCTTTGTTTCACCACATTCACTGTTTGGACAAGTTAGATGAAAGAATTTCCAAGCTGAGATTTGTTTACTTCAAAAACGTCGACAACTGAAGCGGAAATCCACTTTTCTTGTTTTACAAAGACACAGCGACCTGCAAGTGTTCGACGAATAGACCTTGTCACGGTTTTCGACGCCATCTTGACGAGTAGGCAAACGCGTGAGAAATTACAGTGTCTATATGAGAATCTATTTAAATGACGAATAATTTCCGTAAAACGGCTGCTTTGAAAAAACTGTGAATTGTAAATTAATGCTTCACTCTTAAGGATTCTACTGACAAAATTTGAGGGCGCTACATGCATTAGAAGACCTAGAACCTTTTTTAAATATTTTCTATACATTTGTCTGTAAAAATTTCCCGGGAAAAATTGCAGACAAATATATGGACAATCTAAAGCAAGCTTCTGGAGAAATTTAAGCACCGTAACAGCCTCAAAAATTTGTAAGTAAAATCCTTTGCTGCGTAGCTTTAGTTTAAAATTCATATTTTTTTCAGAACAGCCGTTTTACAGAAATTATTCGACATTGGATTCTCATACAAACACTGTAATTTCTCACGCGTTTGCCTACTCGTCAAGATGGCGTCGAAAACCGTGACAAGGTCTATTATCGTTCCTCATGACTAACACGTCTTCGGAATACTTTCAGCAACTTTTACCTGCATTTTCATACCTTCCTGATTTATCGCCTTTTTTAAAAGTTTTCCTTACGTACAGCATATTTCTCAATCATTTAAACTGTTAAAAACGCCAAAAATAGCCCATTCCGTCAATTCAGTGGGGAAGGCCGCCATCTTGGAAAAATGATGCGGAGTAGAATTGTGCATTGCAAAACAGAGGAATGATCTTAAATTCAGTTCTGGCTCAACAAGAGCTTAAATCGGAGTACCTAGAAAATCAGTCGAAAACAATCTTCATGTTAAAGGGATTGCCTAGAGTGAGAGGGAGACTTGGGATGAAGTGGAATCGAAAAGACGTCATCATCGAGGCCAAGCTTTGCCTGGATATAGACATTGAGAGAGTTCATCGTGTGAAGCGACGAAAGAAGAAAGGCAGTGCCAACGCAAATGTGTTGTCTTCGCGACTGAAAGCAACGAGAACAAGTTCAAAGAAAAGCCCGAAAAGAAAGGCCCGTTGGTTTTCACTTCGTGATCAGTGAGGACGTCGCGTTGTCGGCTAAAATTCCTTGTCATATTTTGTACTCGATCGCTTAGTCATTCGTAATAAACCGGCAAGTTAATATTTTATCGTCCTTGCCATTTTATAGTTTAGACCTTGATCAATTTCGGCTAACTCTGTTTGAATTTATGATTGGCGCGGTACCATTAATTTTGATCCGGATAGATAAGCTCAGTTGAAGTTTAATCCTTTGTTTTGTGAATCCTATAAAAATTTTAGTCTTTGGGAGTAAAGAGAGTGATCCAGACGTGCGTGTTTATTTAGAAAACTGTAGCTGTGAATACGATACCGAAGATAGCTTTAACAACATGTTAGCCGAAAACCAAATTCGCCTAAATTTAAAATGCATGCAGTTGTCTTGAAACTGGCCTTTCCCTCCATATGAACATTCGTCGTATATCTAATAAATTTGATAAGCTTACGAATTTTCTGGGCGAACTTCGCGTGAAAATTCCTATTATTGGGATTTCTGCAGAGACTTGATAATTGTTATCATTTTCCCGATATAGCGGGTTACAATAGACTATAAAAATATTGATTTTAGATAGTCGACAATATAGTAATATTGTATGCTTCTGCATAGATAACAACTTTCTAAACTATAAAAATGTCGATTTTAGGTAGTTGACAATATTGGATATTTTCAAAGAGGTTAACCCATGATTTAGGTCAAAAATTTGAAATTCTTTCATTGTCTGTTCTTTATTTAATCTTTTTGGGACGAAAAATAAGCTTAGAAATGGTATATTTGGTAAATAATAAATGTTTTGGATAGAAAACAAGCCTTTCTAGACTATAAAAATGTCGATTTTAGATCTTCGCCAACTCTGAATTTTTTCAAAGGGGTTAGCCCATGATTTTTGCATAAAATTTGAAATCTTGACTTTTGACTCTTTCGGGAAGATAAGCCTAGAAATTCCCTTGAGTCATCCTCTAGTTACAAAACCAGCCTTTCTATACTTTAAATTTTCTATTTCAGATAGTCGCCAAATTTGGATTTTTCCAAAGGGTTGGCTTTTAATTTTCATCTAAAATTTGAAGTTTTTTCGCTGATTCTTTGTTGGGAAAAATGTTCTTAAAAAAAACCTAATGGTCTTCAGGGATTTTTTCGGTTTTGGACCAAAATGGTGTTTAAGCCTTGTTTGGGGTGTGGCAAACAGGGCGGTCGCTTATAAACCACCCTTTTTGTAATAATGTTGAGAAAACGGCTTTAAGCAGCACTTTCCATGTTATCATTATATGCTTTGTTTACAAGGATTCCTGTTATTGACGCATTTAAATTTTTCTAGAGTTTGCCGAAGTGCAAAGCTAAAAACTCCGTTTCAATAACTGCACCTTGCTTAACTGGCAGCTGTTATAGGAAGGAATTTTGGTAGTGACAAAACATTGGTGGCATTTTTACGAGGAACTCTCTCATTAATCCGTCAACAAAATCAGATTAAAGAACCTTCTCCCAAATGTGCACATGTTTCGGCCACTTTACTGAACCAGTCCAGCCACTTCCTGTATTAGAGTAGCATATGTTAATGAAGAATATACTGCCATTTTGGTTACGAAAGAAATTGTAAAAAATAATGCACTTTATTTTTAAAGTGTTAATGTATTTCCCAAGCACAAAAGTACTAATTCGCCACTTTAGAAACCAGAAAGAAACTGGAACGAGTCTTTTTTTTTCCTTCGGCAATAACTTCTGGGACTGTTACTAAGGACACGGGAAGAACTTGGCCAATAATAATCTCGTACCCAGATCTCACTCTGTTTTACACGTCGGAGATCTGGGTACGAGATTAGGTCAATAGCTGATCGACGCGTTCCAGTCCTCTTCTCGTTTCTAACGCGTCGAATTGGGGGTAAAAATGCAAAAAGAAAAACCTCGAGAAAAATTTTAAATGCTCTTTTATTTTATTCATTGTACTTGTCAAATAAGACTTCTTTTTGAAAGCCAGTCAGGTCTATAGTTTCCAGAGACAAATGATCTGCAAGAAATCAAATACGCAAATTTATTAAACTATACCAAGTTAAAGGGATTTTCAAGACACCAAAAGCGCCTGATTTATCTTTATTTGCTTAACCGCAATATGTAAACAAAATGACGACACGTTAGCTAGAGATACCGGTCAGAATAAGCCTGTACCGCTGGGGAAAAATTGGCGTGTGAATTTTTCTTGCTACAATAAAGGTGCAAGTATTTTTGCTTTTCTCGGTCGATGCTAAAGTAGAAGCGCAATATAAAAAGAACCCTAGTGGCCATAAAAAATTGATTATTACAGGTGAATAATTATGCATTCGATGTATGAAACAAAGGTTTTCTGGGAGCTTTATGGCTTCACAGAAGCAAATTTAAAAGTCATATTCTGCGCCGCTCAATACATTTTTCAAGGCCACGTGATCACTAATTGGGAAAACTGTAGTCAGAGAAATTGCAAATAAACCTTTTAATTAAAGTAGTCTAAAATTAATACTAACTTGCCTCCATTTTCGTGTGCTCAACACAGTTTGCAGGTCTTTTTGCAGTTTGCTCTCACGTATCTGTGATAGCTACAATATCTCGTTCAGCCTGAGCACCTTCTGTCCTTGTCTACGCAGTTATCTCCTATTTTAATAGCAGACAAGAGAAAGTAAAAGTCCATCGACAGTTCTGGCGTAAGTTTATCCCCTGGAATACTCTTAGGATAATCTCCATCAGGTTAAGACACGAAAAAAGAAACGAAGTAGAAATACAAAGCAAAGGAATTGAACAGAAAGCAGACGGTAAATACAAGTTGGTAGAATCACACATGTAACTCCACTTAACTTTAACTTCTATCACTTAATTGCAATTTTTTTAAAGAAAAATAGAGTGTTTTCCCCCAACCATGCCACACCCCAAAGCCACAACGCGTTGCCTGAAGTCTAAGACTAAGGTGATTACCTTACCATACTGACAGGAAAACAAAAATTTAATCATGTCACTTGCATGGAAACGACTTGGGAAATAGGGATAGGGTTGATTTCGAAAACTGTGCTTACCTCGGGCCTCCTACACAGATAAGCCCTTGCTGTGTTTTGTGACATACTCCTGCCATTCAAGCAGTTAAGTAGCAGTCACAACTATGTCATCCTATAAACAGTTGTACAAAGAAAATGCCACTTACCTCCGCCACCGCCTCCTCCGCCACCGCCTCCTCCGCCACCACCATTGCAATGTGATTTGTAGAGCAGGTTCATTTGCTGCGCGTCTATTGCACTGATACCCCGGCGCTGACCAAGGGTAACCTGTTAAAAAATAGTCAAAACAACATCAGAAAGCCGAAAGCATTAACTCTTAAGTAATAAACTATCATGGAAACTGGTGAAACTGGTGTTTTAAACTGTTCTGTTATCAACAGCTGTCGGACAAAATTTGCATGTTCCCCTGTTTAGGACTACAAATATGAGCCTGAGGGTGATTTTTGCATTACGGCGCGGTCTTGGCACATGTTATGTAATCCGGGTTCAGGAATTCTAGCAAATTTTTGCTTGTGGAATTGGCAATCCCGAGATTTGGAATCCTGAATTCAGTTCTAGGAATCCGGAATCCCACTTACGTTCGAAATTCGGAATCCAGTACCTGGAATCCGGCATCCAAAACATAAATATGGATATAAAGATGGAATCTAGAATCTAAGATTGTCTTTGCTGTCTTTAAGAATAAGAAATTTGCGCATCAAACTGATTTAGCGCCAGTCACTGACAGAAAAAGCAAAAAAAAGATTTTTTTAAAAAAAAAGGTTGGACCTATTGTAGCATCTAAAAGTATGTTCATGTATTTTTTCTCCCTTTGATATATATCTAGCCGGATTTTTGATAACGCTATCTCCAAATGGACCTTCTGCGTCCGACAGTTTATTCCGGCCAAAAACTCCAAGTTAGCTCCAAGGTAGCTATTCTAAAAACTAAGAGTGTAACCATTACTTTTTTTCTTCTCCCCCTTTCCTTATCCTCACTCTTTCTCTTTCTCTTTCTCTTTCTCCTTTCGTTCTCCTTCGTTACTATGATTTTGGAGCTTCTCGGGCCTAAGAAACCTGCCTTTTGACGCCTTTTCACTCAAATGACTTCAAATTTCGTTAGGTTGGTTTTGAAAACTCGGCTAGATATGTATATATACTATCGACACTTCCGTCTAAATAATATATAGATTGAGACTTTTCAACCCTCTTACGCATCAAGCAAGGTGAAAAACGAAACCATGCTATCCGAAATCGGATTCCCCATGACTTTGACAAGCGGCGATTTCTCAACCAAAAACCCAGCCATGGATAACAAGAGAATCTTGATAGCAGCTGTAATTCATCTTGCAGATCCAGTGGAAAAAAGGCAGTTAAAAACATCACAAGATAACACTAAACTCTAACAGCTTCAGCTATCAGTAAACAAGTTTCCAGATGCTGCATAAGTTTTCCTCATGAACTCATCAATCAAATTTTGACCAATCAGAGCATAAAATTTGGACTTACAGCTAGACCGATGCGTGACCATGGTGAGAAAAGTCAAAAGCAACTGCCTTCCTTGTCTGTAATAGCCGGCTGAATTTTCGAGTCCGAGCTCAGTTTGAAATCAAACTTTTAATTGTGCGGCTCGACGTGTGACTTATAAACACAATTTATTTCCTATGCATTTAAAAATCTGAACTTGAGCCTGCGATCATTTAAAAACTAGTAACCTGTCATCGGAAAACTTCAAAAAATACTGGACGTCGATGGGTCGATACCTGAGCCCGCGATACGGTCAGGTGATAATGGTCAGCGGATACCCTGTTTTGACGGCTGTCAATTGATCACAACATGGATGTGCACTATCAAGTTGCACCTGGGCTCCCAAACTAGCTAGAAAATGTTTAAAAAGATTGGTTTGCCTGTGGTGTGAGCGGATGGACAAGCGTGCGGACGAGCGTGCGGTCACGTGATTACCAAAATTTTTCGGTTGGGTAGACTACCACATTTTCTTAGGTGTGGAGCTCTGCTATCAGTTGAATAAAATAATAAGGCGTTTTTAATAATTCTTTATCAGTGATCGTCAATTAGGCCGTAGAATTTGAATTGACTGATTTTGTTCCACAACTAAAAGATCCAAGGATTACATACCCCAGACTGCTTGGCGACGATCGTAGGTTGTCCATTTTTGCTGAAAGCTTTGCTCCCATAATGCATCACGCTCCCATAATCATAATTAGTTCCCAAAGAGTCTATTGTTCCACGGTTATACTTGTTGAAATTAAACTTGGTGCCTAAAGTTTATCAATGAGTTTAAAGAATAAGATATACTATACAATGTAGTAATAGACTAAGACAAGAAAATCAAAAGGGAAATATACTACTTCGGCTTGTTAAACATGAGAATTGATTTAATTACAGCAAAATTTCCAAAATACTACGTTGAAGCCGCGAGAAAAACAAAAAAGCCCTGCCCTGTTGATGTAACGATACTTGGATAACATAAAAATGTTCTATTTCTATATTAAGTATACACATTAACTATTATAATAACTAATGCAGAGCTACTAACACTGCGGATTGGAAGAAGTTGAAACATTATATTTCTAAAAAGGAATTCACTCGACAAAATCACATAATGTAAACTATTATAAGCTATTTTGTTCCATCTTACTTTCAATGATGTTGTCCCACATGATAGTGACGTAATCATCCCTGTCAGGCCGTGACTGTTCGTGATAGAATCCTAATGCGTGCCCTGAAAGCAAACAAAACGATCAAAATTGATTCCATACCACAGGGCACATGCGCAGAATACGCGAACAGCGGTCGCATTTTTCTGCTGGAATTTTATTTTACTACATTTTTTTTCCGTTTTGAGTACGCATTCAACAACTCCTTTCTACAAGCAAAGCGCTAATCTCTTACCCAGATCTCCCAAGGCCAAGGTAAGACAGAGTCAGATCTGGGTACGAGATTAACAATGTCCAACATATTTTTGAAAAAAACCGAAGGCCGGATTATTGTAAGAATAAATAGATTTTCTGTAGTTGTTTTGAAGTCATTGATGTCTTGCGAAATTTAGAAAACTTAGCCTTTATGCCTCATGTTTTAAACAGTTTACAGTTTGCGACCATGTCTGCCCTGCTTTTCTCCACTCCACTCACCGATTTCATGAGCAACAATTCCGCGGTACCAGCACCCACGAGCGAGATTGATATCTTGCCGGCTACCAGTTCGTCCAACATAAGATGAGCAGCTACATGACAATGAAGCAAAGGCCATTACAACTGCGCATAAGGCATATTATTTTAATGATTATTCCGTATTAGTACTTAGTATATTATACACACTCAGTGATCTTCGTGATTCTAGCACTCTCAGGCTATTGCGTTATATTCACCACGCTAGGCCGTGAATATAAAGCAAAACAAAATTGCTGTCGTGAACTGGGTGTTTTGCATGCCAAGTTTCAGAGTAAGAACGTTTTGAAAATACAATAACATCCCAGGGTTGATGATTTTGAAGGTAAAGAAAAGACTTCATGGTGTTTAAACAGCGTGGTTTATTGTGAAGTGATTTACTGTAGTAATGACTTTCATACGCTCGAAGCAATGTTTTAACCACTACAGAGGAAAAAGAGGCTGCTTTGTCACTGTTTTGTGAACCCAGGATTTCCTCGCAAGACCAATTCTGTCTATTAATTTATGGAGAAAACAAGGAAAGCAAATATTTTCGAAAACTGTACGTGCCAGCAAGTTAACATGAAATAGCTGCATATAAACAACGTTCACCTCGATCGAAGCTGCTGTTGACAGCATTTACAAGAAGCGACAAAAAAACTTTCCCATTCACGGTGAGTCGGCAGAAGGAAATTAACAGAGCTCTGTGTTTCTTCTCAGAAAGGGGAGATATTTAAACTTTCAACGCTTTTTTTTCAATCATTGATGCTAAAGCAGTCAGTGTTCTCCTTATCAGGCGGTAACCTGTAAAATTTACCGCCTGAAGCAACACTTCTAACCGCCTGCAACCGCTTGAAGGTTAACTAAAATTGAATATTAAGTAGTTTTAAAAAATTAATACGCAAGTTGCTATTCGATCCGACCAAGGAAGAGAATGAATAAAGCATATGGAAAAGTACTTAAGTATACACAGCTTTTCTTTTTATGGGCCTCGCATTTTGAAAAACGATCATTGAAGACAGAGTAAAATTATTGAAATTGAAGGTTTTAAATTGTTGTCTATAAAGGATAACAAAGGCCGATTTACGTAAAATAGGTCTTAAAATGAGGGAATGGCGTTTTAAAGAACTTAGCTACTCTTAGGGTGGGGCCATGTCCCTCACTACACTACCCCCTCCCCCTCAGGAAATTGTACCTCTGGGCCTTATTTTTCCGCCTTACTATGAATGGTCTTTTACCTGCTGAGCTAACATTTAGGGAGAACACTGTAAATCTTAGAACAAAATTAAAACTATGATTTGCCATGTTTGAAAATACTGTAAAGATCTAACTTTTGTACATCTACTGTTTACGGCTACATGTTTACGCATGAATTCACCCGTCAATCAAACTAATTGTTTTTTAATGGTTTCCTTTCTGATTCTGTTGAGATCACTTCGTGTGTATATACTAAAACAATTATTCACCAGTGAACTTGGTGTTTAAAGCAATCTCATTGGTTCGCTATCTCGTGCTATTCAACGACAGTTCACCTCCTAGCGAGTGGATAATGAGCTCGGTGTTTTTCCAATTTTTGCAGAGAACGATCTTTCGAAAGTCCCCAGAATCCTAGGGTTGACGTTTTTAAGGCAAGAAAAGACTTCCAAGGATTCAAAACAGCGTTTTCCCTTTTGCTTTTATTAGATGATTTTTTTTGCTAGATGGAATGTTTACAACTACTTTTCATTCGAGTAAAAGAGGCCGTTTTGTGAACTCAGCGTTTCCTAACAAGAAAACTTTTGCCCAGAAATCGAAGTTCATTTATAACAAACGAAAATGAAAGCAAATGTTTGGGGAAATTATAAGTTTCAAGTTAATAATACAAAGAATGCTACAGGAAAACGACGCCTTACCTCGGGCTACCGATCCCGCAGTGTCAGCACTTCATGCGAAGAGCGACACAAGAAACCTTTTTCACTAACTTGTCAAGTTAACAGAAAATAACAAAGCTCTACTTTTCTTTTCAGTTAAGGGAACAATTCAAACTTTTAACAGTTCCATTTAAACCCTTACGCAGTTGTAAACTTGAGAATTAACATGTTTTAGAATTACCATGCCTTAAGGAATATTTATCTCTATTTCAAAGACTAATTGTAAATTATTTATACTGGTGTGATACAAGATGTTTACCCTGAGCCAAGCTTAAAATTAGCGTAAGCCCTCTCGTTTGTTCTGCTCTTGAAGCGGATGCAAGTTTTGCTTGTCCATTCATCCATTCCCGCTCGGATGGCACTCATGGCACGGGAATCTCGAGCTGAATGGAAAATATAAAAAGATTCAACCCACATCCAAAAATGAATTTCTTAATTAGTAATCTATCTTACTAAGACTGTTTATGATAGCGGCACTCTCAAGACTTACAATATCAAGAAGCTGACCATTAATCAACCTCTTCGTTGCAAACACTTCGACGGAAATTTTCTGCTTCAGAACAATTATGAATAAACGAAAAAATGGAATAGCAATCTACACGGTACATTTGCTTCCACATTTGCTATGCTAAATTAATATTTATTTAAAGAAAAAGAATTGAATCGTACATAGACTTGAGTCGATGACGTAAGCCATGACCCCTCCAGGCCACTGTCTGCCTTTAGTCGCGCCTCTTCCCGTTGGATTGTCTACATCCAGTCCCATTTCTGCCGCCACACGTTGATCAGTCGTCAGAATCATGTCTCCTTCATAAAGGTCAGGATCATACAAACCCTCATTCTCTACAATGCAAATTAGAAAATTCTGAATGAGTAAACCAGCACAAACCAACATTGGCCCAAGGTTAATATTAATAATCCAGCTCAAATTAACATGACCTTACCAATACAAAACTCTCTGGTTCTATTTTATTTCCGGGGCTACGATAGCGGCTTTTGAAAAATCAGTCCACGCAATTAGGATGGTTGGAAAATCTCACTCAAATCTCAAAACTACTCGACACTTGCCCTGTTGCCTAAATTATTTTATTTCCCTTGCTTCACGACGTACGTTTCGTTCTGTGTACCCTGCTGATTGATTCATTTCATTATTTGGCCGTAGGTGCGGAGTTCTCTAATAGTACAATTTGAGTTCTCAATGAGTACTATCAACGACGTTCACTAGTTAGCTGTAATTCTAACTAATTCTCTACAACAGCTCCACTTTCCTCTCTCGGATTAAGGCAGTGCCTCCCATCATAAAAATTTAGAAAACTGAATGACGATAGCAGGTACACTGAAAAACAAACACAATGGAAAATTCGAGACAATTAACTGACCTAAGATATTTTTTTTAAGAAAACCCGGTGAAGATGTCGATTCCACTGGGTCTGTTAAAATGGGGTGTTAGCGGCTTTGTGTTCTTTTTGGATGTCTAGATCTTTTACGCGATCTTAAACTACCAAGTTACACTATAAGAAAATATTTTATAAGAGATATCGAGGCTGAAATTTGCGAAATTTTAAGAATATTTTAAGAATAAACCCCAGGCTGAGATATTGAAAAGGATATATTTTTGTCTGTTCAAAAGCTGAAAATACAATACAATTATATGTTTTCAACTGATTCCATTCTCTTAAGGGGAAAACTAGGCAACAAAACGAAAAAACCTGGGCTAACTATAATTGATACCCCAATATATCATAAAAAGGAAATGTCATAAGCTATGTAATCTAAGAATAATACAAGAATATTTTCAGCCTAAAATCGGCAGAAAGATAAAAAAGAGTATATACAAATAAGTCTTACCGTCTGGATTTTCGGACGCAGCAAACGCCAAGTACAATGCAAAGACAAAGTACAACCACTTCATGGTACTCAGTGCTCAGTCGTCACACCGGGTCGAAGCAACTTATGGCTGATTTGCTAAAATACTTGAGAATTTATTGGAAAGGCATTCATCTCACCTGTGCAGATGTGTAACTTGTCTGTTTGATGTTTGCGATTATAGTTTAAATGTGGTGGAAATTGCACCGGCATGATAAATAAATAAGTAGAGTGTATTTTTGAACATATGTTCCAGATGAAAAGCCACATTCGGTAAATTCAATTAACTAGTTTACACAAAATGTTAATGGCTCTTAGGGCTTAGGGGTTTAGGGAAGGGGGGGCTTCGAAAGGGTGTAAAATAGAAGTAATGCAAATATATAGCCCTTAAATAGTGGGTTGGACTAGGGGGTCCAAGCCTCCCGCCTCCTGTACCTTGCACCCCTGGCTCCTACCCCTTTTTTCTTGGCTTTAACCCTTTGGACCTTTTCTATTTCGAAATTTTAAGGCCTTGCTGCGTAATTTCCCCCTATCCTCCCGCTTCCCACCATTTTAGTTCTCTCACCTCTCGCTCTTTCCTCTCCCCCTTTCCTTACCCCCTTTACCCTAACCTCCCGAGCCCCTCTTCTCGTCCTCCTCCCCACAGAGAGCTTAAGATTCTGAGATGAGGACGACTAAGAGGGAGAGATTTTCTCAATACTGAGTACTGATCACACGAGAAACAACGTCATTTTGGCGGGAAAAAGTGATAGCCGTCGTCATCCTACAACGGGATTTAGCTAGAATGTCGTAGTGGCGGGAACAAGTTATCAAATGAAAGAAGAAGTTTTATCATTTTGTTATCGGGAGAGTGCTTAACCTCCTTCAGTATCGGTGAAAAAAAAGGAAGCTGAAGCTTTCTGGGGTGTCTTTTTTTTTGTTTTTTGTTTTTTTCAACGGAACACGCGCAGAAACTTTAAGTTAAATCTCACACACGTACTCGTTGTCGACCTAAAATCTAAATTAAAGCTCTCTCTTTATGAGTATATATCAACCAGAAAAAGTTAATAGGGGAGTTTTTGAAGTGTTTTTTCACGCCTAATAAGCGGATGTTATCATATCTAACACCCTGGTTATAGCTTTGGTTAAATTGGACTTCAGAGATGTTGAGCGCCGGAGTTATTGCATTGCGTTTCTTATCAGGGTGGTCACGATAAAAAGAAAAATACTGAAGTCCCCACCCTGAGCCCCCTTCACTGACCTTATTCACTGTTTTGCGGTTTTAAAAAAAAGCCATTCTTGTCAGAAATCATAATTTCTCCTATTCACGGAAATTTGCGCTAGTTTGTTTAGCTTATTGACATTAAGAAAGACTTGTAGACAAACGCTACAATAAAATATTTATGTGCAATAAACTGATCTATATGTGAATATATACACACGGTAGAGAGAGAAAAAGCGTTTTCACCCACGTAGCAGCTATGTAAATTTATTGGAACAAAAGAAAGTTTACATACAAATAAGGTTCAACTCGATCGGCCACTGGACTGGCTTGGAATACTTTTGAACATGGCCGCTATAATTTCATTGTTTTGGGACACCGATATGCATGGCAGACGTATATAACTCTGACTATAACCTAGACTGCTCTCTTTAACTAAGTTGAAAAAATTGGGCTCAATAGATTAGAATGCTATCTTACCTTTAAAAAAATCATGCACGAAAGCTTACACAGCTGTGCGGTCGTGAACCTCTAGGCGAGTGTTTGTGTTTTTAAACTGTTTGACCAAGACTTTGACTAAGAGAAAAAAAAACGTTTTCGATATCCTACTCATTTGTATTCACTAACAGTGTTAATTTTTTCGGCGCAATTTTTAAGCTTAACTTTCCCTGGCGTACACTTAATTATACTGAACTAAATCCAATAAATTTAGACTGCAGCAAGGCAACTTTGGATTTCAATGTCTTTTTTGTTAAGTTGTTGTTGCTCCGTTTATTTTTCTTTAATTTGTAACTGACTCTTTTAATCTCTACACTACCGACCGGAGAGCTCTTGCGCCGGCAAAAACTGACTATATCGGATAGGGCATTGACTGTTCACACGGTGATTAATAATAATAATAATAATAATAATAATAATAATAATGACTATTTGCAATTCATTCACTTCAAAAAAACTATTTCGTCAAAACACTATTATAATAATACAATTCCTTTCGTTTTAAAAAACACCTAGTTTTGATTAGAAAAAATTCATTTAATTAAAAAAATTATTCGAATTAAAAACATTTCATTTAAATTAAAACAATCCATTTCGATTTTCTTTAAAAAACTATTTTCAAGGTCAATTGCATTCTTACTAAGAAAATCACTAACAAAGAGGAAAATTAAATAGAGTTCTCAATGCCTTAATAATAATAATAATAATAATAAGAAGAAGAAGAAGAAGAAGAAGAAGAAGAAGAAGAAGAAGAAGAAGAAGAAATTTTACCACAATGTGGCAGATGAAGACAGAACCAATTCCAGTGGTTGTTAAAGTGCGTTAGGGGTGACTAAGAAAGGCTCAGAAAAGCTTATCAGGGAAATTCCAGGGAACATTTTAAACCTCTGGGAAATTCAAACAAGAGCATCAATGGGAATGGCGCATATTCTAGGGAAAGTCCCATCCATCACGTGACAATAATGACAAAGAAACTCCCAAGTGCCCCAGGTCCAAGGATTGGACTCGCGGCCCTTGTAGAAGAAACAGTCTCATGAACTGAACACTTATAATAATAATAATCATAATAATAATAATAATAATAATAAATTTTTCACGGTTTCTCTACATGGTAGAAACACATCTGTGAATTTACTAAGAAAATGTAAGTGTGCATATTATGTGAAAATTTACAAAACAAAAGAATTATTTTTAAGAAAAAGCATTAAAAACAAGAAATTATAATTTTATATATTATGTAGAAACCTACTTACAAGTAAAAAGCAATTACATTTCTGCTAGTCTGAGCCGTGCCCTTTCTTTAAAAACATTCTAGTGGCTAATTGAAATTTAGTTACTTATTGAAATTAGTAACTAATTTCGGCGCGGTTTCCTTGGCGGAGTGAAGTTGTGCCGCGCCGATCTTGAAACTGGACAGTATTGTAATATTGTTTTTTTCTGCATGATTAGATAAAAATCTTTCTAGACTATAAAAATGTCAATTTTAATAATAAAATTTGAAATGCCGGCTTTTGGCTCTTTCGGAAAAATAGCCCATTCTGTCAATTCTATGGGGAAGGCCGCCATCTTGGAAAAATGATGCGGAGTAGAATTGTGCATTGCAAAAAAGAGGAATGACCTTAAATTCAGTTCTGGCTCAACAAGAGCTTAAATCGGAGCACCTAGAAAATCAGTCGAAAACAATCTCCATGTTAAAGGGATTGCCGAGAGTGAGAGGGAGACTTGGGATGAAGTGGAATCGAAAAGACGTCATCATCAAGGCCAAGCTTTGCCTGGATATAGACATTGAGAGAGTTCATCGTGTGAAGCGACGAAAGAAGAAAGGCAGTGCCAACGCAAATGTGTTGTCTTCGCGACTGAAAGCAACGAGAACAAGTTCAAAGAAAAACCCGAAAAGAAAAGCCCGTTGGTTTTCACTTCGTGATCAGTGAGGACGTCGCGTTGTCGGCTAAAATTCCTTGTCATATTTTGTACTCGATCGCTTAGTCATTCGTAATAAACCGGCAAGTTAATATTTTATCGTCCTTGCCATTTTATAGTTTAGACCTTGATCAATTTCGGCTAACTCTGTTTGAATTTATGATTGGCGCGGTACTATTAATTTTGATCCGGATAGATAAGCTCAGTTGAAGTTTAATCCTTTGTTTTGTGAATCCTATAAAAATTTTAGTCTTTGGGAGTAAAGACAGTGATCCAGACGTGCGTGTTTATTTAGAAAACTGTAGCTGTGAATACGATACCGAAGATAGCTTTAACAACATGTTAGCCGAAAACCAAATTCGCCTAAATTTAAAATGCATGCAGTTGTCTTGAAACTGGCCTTTCCCTCCATATGAACATTCGTCGTATATCTAATAAATTTGATAAGCTTACGAATTTTCTGGGCGAACTTCGCGTGAAAATTCCTATTATTGGGATTTCTGCAGAGACTTGATAATTGTTATCATTTTCCCGATATAGCGGGTTACAATAGACTATAAAAATATTGATTGTAGATAGTCGACAATATAGTAATATTGTATGCTTCTGCATAGATAACAACTTTCTAAACTTTCTAAAATTTTAATTTTTCAAAGAGGTTAACCCGTGATTTAGGTCAAAAATTTGAAATTCTTTCATTGTCTGTTCTTTATTTAATCTTTTTGGGACGAAAAATAAGCTTAGAAATGGTATATTTGGTAAATAATAAATGTTTTGGATAGAAAACAAGCCTTTCTAGACTATAAAAATGTCGATTTTAGATCTTCGCCAACTCTGAATTTTTTCAAAGGGGTTAGCCCATGATTTTTGCATAAAATTTGAAATCTTGACTTTTGACTCTTTCGGGAAGATAAGCCTAGAAATTCCCTTGAGTCATCCTCTAGTTACAAAACCAGCCTTTCTATACTTTAAATTTTCTATTTCAGATAGTCGCCAAATTTGGATTTTTCCAAAGGGTTGGCTTTTGATTCTCATCTAAAATTTTTTCGCTGATTCTTTGTTGGGAAAAATATTCTTAAAAAAAACCTAATGGTCTTCAGGGATTTTTTCGGTTTTGGACCAAAATGGTGTTTAAGCCTTGTTTGGGGTGTGGCAAACAGGGCGGTCGCTTATAACCACCCTTTTTGTAATAATGTTGAGAAAACGGCTTTAAGCAGCACTTTCCATGTTATCATTATATGCTTTGTTTACAAGGATTCCTGTTATTGACGCATTTAAATTTTTCTAGAGTTTGCCGAAGTGCAAAGCTAAAAACGCCGTTTCAATAAATGCACCTTGCTTAATTGGCAGCTGTTAAAGGAAGGAATTTTGGTAGTGACAAAACATTGGTGGCATTTTTACGAGGAACTCTCTCATTAATCTGACAACAAAATCAGATTAAAGAACCTTCTCCCAAATGTGCACATGTTTCGGCCACTTTACTGAACCAGTCCAGCCACTTCCTGTATTAGAGTAGCATATGTTAATGAAGAATATACTGCCATTTTGGTTACGAAAGAAATTGTAAAAAATAATGCACTTTATTTTTAAAGTGTTAATGTATTTCCCAAGCACAAAAGTACTAATTCGCCACTTTAGAAACCAGAAAGAAACTGGAACGAGTCTCTTTTTTTTCTTCGGCAATAACTTCTGGGACTGTTACTAAGGACACGGGAAGAACTTGGCCAATAGTAATCTCGTACCCAGATCTCACTCTGTTTTACACGTCGGAGATCTGGGTACGAGATTAGGCCAATAGCTGATCGACGCGTTCCAGTCCTCTTCTCGTTTCTAACGCGTCGAATTGGGGGTAAAAATGCAACAAGAAAAACCTCGAGAAAAATTTTAAATGCTCTTTTATTTATTCATTCTACTTGTCAAATAAGACTTCTTTTTGAAAGCCAGTCAGGTCTATAGTTTCCAGAGACAAATGATCTGCAAGAAATCAAATACGCAAATTTATTAAACTATACCAAGTCAAAGGGATTTTCAAGACACCAAAAGCGCCTGATTTATCTTTATTTGCTTAACTGCAATATGTAAACAAAATGACGACACGTTAGCTAGAGATACCGGTCAGAATAAGCCTGTACCGCTGGGGAAAAATTGGCGTGTGAATTTTTCTTGCTACAATAAAGGTGCAAGTATTTTTGCTTTTCTCGGTCGATGCTAAAGTAGAAGCGCAATATAAAAAGAACCCTAGTGGCCATAAAAAATTGATTATTACAGGTGAATAATTATGCATTCGATGTATGAAACAAAGGTTTTCTGGGAGCTTTATGGCTTCACAGAAGCAAATTTAAAAGTCATATTCTGCGCCGCTCAATACATTTTTCAAGGCCACGTGATCACTAATTGGGGAAACTGTAGTCAGAGAAATTGCAAATAAACATTTTAATTAAAGTAGTCTAAAATTAATACTAACTTGCCTCCATTTTCGTGTGCTCAGCACAGTTTGCAGGTCTTTTTGCAGTTTGCTCTCACGTATCTGTGATAGCTACAATATCTCGTCCAGCCTGAGCACCTTCTGTCCTTGTCTACGCAGTTATCTCCTATTTTAATAGCAGACAAGAGAAAGTAAAAGTCCAAAAAAGTTCGGTGTAAGTTTATCCCCTGGAATACTCTTAGGATAATCCCCATCAGGTTAAGATGTGGAAAAAAAAGGAAGTAGAAATACAAAGCAAAGGAATTGAACAGAAAGTAGACGGTAAATACAAGTTGGTAGAATCACCCATGTAACTCCACTTAACTTTAACTTTGTCACTTAATTGCAATTTTTTTAAAGAAAAATAGAGTGTTTTCCCCCAACCATGCCACACCCCAAAGCCACAACGCGTTGCCTGAAGTCTAAGACTAAGGTGATTACCTTACCATACTGACAGGAAAACAAAAATTTAATCATGTCACTTGCATGGAAACGACTTGGGAAATAGGGATAGGGTTGATTTCGAAAACTGTGCTTACCTCGGGCCTCCTACACAGATAAGCCCTTGCTGTGTTTTGTGACATACTCCTGCCATTCAAGCAATTAAGTAGCAGTCACAACTATGTCATCCTATAAACAGTTGTACAAAGAAAATGCCACTTACCTCCGCCACCGCCTCCTCCGCCACCGCCTCCTCCACCACCACCATTGCAATGTGATTTGTAGAGCAGGTTCATTTGCTGCGCGTCTATTGCACTGATACCCCGGCGCTGACCAAGGGTAACCTGTTAAAAAATAGTCAAAACAACATCAGAAAGCCGAAAGCATTAACTTTTAAGTAATAAACTATCATGGAAACTGGTGAAACTGGTGTTTTAAACTGTTCTGTTATCAACAGCTGTCGGACAAAATTTGCATGTTCCCCTGTTTAGGACTACAAATATGAGCCTGAGGGTGATTTTTGCATTACGGCGCGGTCTTGGCACATGTTATGTAATCCGGGTTCAGGAATTCTAGCAAATTTTTGCTTGTGGAATTGGCAATCCCGAGATTTGGAATCCTGAATTCAGTTCTAGGAATCCGGAATCCCACTTACGTTTGAAATTCGGAATCCAGTACCTGGAATCCGGCATCCAAAACATAAAGATGGATATAAAGATGGAATCTAGAATCTAAGATTGTCTTTGCTGTCTTTAAGAATAAGAAATTTGCGCATCAAACTGATTTAGCGCCAGTCACTGACAGAAAAAGCAAAAAAAACATTTTTTTTAAAAAAAAGGTTGGACCTATTGTAGCATCTAAAAGTATGTTCATGTATTTTTTCCCCCTTTATCATATATATCTAGCCGGATTTTTGATAACGCTATCTCCAAATGGACCTTCTGCGTCCGACAGTTTATTCCGGCCAAAAACGCCAAGGTAGCTCCAAGGTAGCTATTCTAAAAACTAAGAGTGTAACCATTGCTTTTTTTCTTCTCCCCCTTTCCTTATCCTCACTCTTTCTCTTTCTCTTTCTCCTTTCCTTCTCCTTCGTTACTATGATTTTGGAGCTTCTCGGGCTTAAGAAACCTGCCTTTTGACGCCTTTTCACTCAAATGACTTCAAATTTCGTTAGGTTGGTTTTGAAAACTCGGCTAGATATGTATATATACTATCGACACTTCCGTCTAAATAATATATAGATTGAGACTTTTCAACCCTCTTACGCATCAAGCAAGGTGAAAAACGAAACCATGCCATCCGAAATCGGATTCCCCATGACTTTGACAAGCGGCGAATTTCTCAACCAAAAACCCAGCCATGGATAACAAGAGAATCTTGATAGCAGCTGTAATTCATCTTGCAGATCCAGTGGAAAAAAGGCAGTTAAAAACATCACAAGATAACACTAAACTCTCACAGCTTCAGCTATCAGTAAACAAGTTTCCAGATGCTGCATAAATTTTCCTCATGAACTCATCAATCAAATTTTGACCAATCAGAGCATAAAATTTGGACTTACAGCTAGACCGATGCGTGACCAACTGCCTTCCTTGTCTGTAATAGCTGGCTGAATTTTCGAGTCCGAGCTCAGTTTGAAATCAAAATTTTAATTGTGCGGCTCGACGTGTGACTTATAAACACAACTTATTTCCTATGAATTTAAAAATCTGAACTTGAGCCTGCGATCATTTAAAAACTAGTAACCTGGCATCGGAAAACTTCAAAAAATACTGGACCTCGATGGGTCGATACCTGAGCCCGCGATACGGTCAGGTGATAATGGTCAGCGGATACCCTGTTTTGACGGCTGTCAATTGATCACAACATGGATGTGCACTATCAAGTTGCATCTGGGCTCCCAAACTAGCTATAAAATGTTTAAAAAGATTGGTTTGCCTGTGGTGTGAGCGGATGGACGGGCGGGCGGACGAGCGTGCGGTCACGTGATTACCAAAATTTTTCGGTTGGGTAGACTACCACATTTTCTTAGGTGTGGAGCTCTGCTATCAGTTGAATAAAATAATAAGGCGTTTTTAATAATTCTTTATCAGTGATCGTCAATTAGGCCGTAGAATTTGAATTGACTGATTTTGTTCCACAACTAAAAGATCCAAGGATTACATACCCCAGACTGCTTGGCGACGATCGTAGGTTGTCCATTTTTGCTGAAAGCTTTGCTCCCATAATGCATCACGCTCCCATAATCATATTTAGTTCCCAAAGAGTCTATTGTTCCACGGTTATACTTGTTGAAATTAAACTTGTTTCCTAAAGATTATCAATGAGTTTAAAGAATAAGATATACTATACAATGTAGTAATAGACTAAGACAAGAAAATCAAAAGGGAAATATACTACTTCGGCTTGTTAAACATGAGAATTGATTTAATTACAGCAAAATTTCCAAAATACTACGTTGAAGCCGCGAGAAAAACAAAAAAGCCCTGCCCTGTTGATGTAACGATACTTGGATAACATAAAAATGTTCTATTTCTATATTAAATTTGTTTAATAAGTATACACATTAACTGTTATAATAACTAATGCAGAGCTACTAACACTGCGGATTGGAAGAAGTTGAAACATTATATTTCTAAAAAGGAATTCACTCGACAAAATCACATAATGTAAACTATGATAAGCTATTTTGTTCCATCTTACTTTCAATGATGTTGTCCCACATGATAGTGACGTATTCATCCCTGTCAGGCCGTGACTGTTCGTGATAGAATCCTAATGCGTGCCCTGAAAGCAAACAAAACGATCAAAATTGATTCCATACCACAGGGCACATGCGCAGAATACGCGAACAGCGGTCGCATTTTTCTGCTGGAATTTTATTTTATTACATTTTTTTTTTCGTTTTGAGTACGCATTCAACAACTCCTTTCTACAAGCAAAGCGCTAATCTCTTACCCAGATCTCCCAAGGCCAAGGTAAGACAGAGTCAGATCTGGGTACGAGATTAACAATGTCCAACATATTTTTGAAAAAAACCGAAGGCCGGATTATTGTAAGAATAAATAGATTTTCTGTAGTTGTTTTGAAGTCATTGGTGTCTTGTGAAATTTAGAAAACTTAGCCTTTATGCCTCATGTTTTAAACAGTTTACAGTTTGCGACCATGTCTGCCCTGCTTTTCTCCACTCCACTCACCGATTTCATGAGCAACAATTCCGCGGTACCAGCACCCACGAGCGAGATTGATATCTTGCCGGCTACCAGTTCGTCCAACATAAGATGAGCAGCTACATGACAATGAAGCAAAGGCCATTACAACTGCGCATAAGGCATATTATTTTAATGATTATTCCGTATTAGTACTTAGTATATTATACACACTCAGTGATCTTCGTGATTCTAGCACTCTCAGGCTATTGCGTTATATTCACCACCCTAGGCCGTGAATATAAAGCAAAACAAAATTGCTGTCGTGAACTGGGTGTTTTGCATGCCAAGTTTCAGAGTAAGAACGTTTTGAAAATACAATAACATCCCAGGGTTGATGATTTTGAAGGTAAAGAAAAGACTTCATGGTGTTTAAACAGCGTGGTTTATTGTGAAGTGATTTACTGTAGTAATGACTTTCATAAACTCGAAGCAATGTTTTAACCACTACAGAGGAAAAAGAGGCTGCTTTGTCACTGTTTTGTGAACCCAGGATTTCCTCGCAAGACCAATTCTGTCTATTAATTTATGGAGAAAACAAGGAAAGCAAATATTTTCGAAAACTGTACGTGCCAGCAAGTTAACATGAAATAGCTGCATATAAACAACGTTCACCTCGATCGAAGCTGCTGTTGACAGCATTTACAAGAAGCGACAAAAAAACTTTCCCATTCACGGTGAGTCGGCAGAAGGAAATTAACTGAGCTCTGTGTTTCTGCTCAGAAAGGGGAGATATTTAAACTTTCAACGCTTTTTTTTCAATCATTGATGCTAAAGCAGTCAGTGTTCTCCTTATCAGGCGGTAACCTGTAAAATTTACCGCCTGAAGCAACACTTCTAACCCCCTGCAACCGCTTGAAGGTTAACTAAAATTGAATATTAAGTAGTTTTAAAAAATTAATACGCAAGTTGCTATTCGATCCGACCAAGGAAGAGAATGAATACAGCATATGGAAAAGTACTTAAGTATACACAGCTTTTCTTTTTATGGGCCTCGCATTTTGAAAAAAGATCATTGAAGACAGAGTAAAATTATTGAAATTGAAGGTTTTAAATTGTTGTCTATAAAGGATAACAAAGGCCGATTTACGTAAAATAGGTCTTAAAATGAGGGAATGGCGTTTTAAAGAACTTAGCTACTCTTAGGGTGGGGCCATGTCCCTCACTACACTACCCCCTCCCCCTCAAGAAATTGTACCTCTGGGCCTTATTTTTCCCCCTTACTATGAATGGTCTTTTACCTGCTGAGCTAAAATTTAGGGAGAACACTGTAAATCTTAGAACAAAATTAAAACTATGATTTGCCATGTTTGAAAATACTGTAAAGATCTAACTTTTGTACATCTACTGTTTACGGCTACATGTTTACGCATGAATTCACCCGTCAATCAAACTAATTGTTTTTTTAATGGTTTCCTTTCTGATTCTGTTGAGATCACTTCGTGTGTATATACTAAAACAATTATTCACCAGTGAACTTGGTGTTTAAAGCAATCTGATTGGTTCGCAATCTCGTGCTATTCAACGACAGTTCACCTCCTAGCGAGTGGATAATGAGCTCGGTGTTTTTCCAATTTTTGCAGAGAACGATCTTTCGAAAGTCCCCAGAATCCTAGGGTTGACGTTTTTAAGGCAAGAAAAGACTTCCAAGGATTCAAAACAGCGTTTTCCCTTTTGCTTTTATTAGATGATTTTTTTTGCTAGATGGAATGTTTACAACTACTTTTCATTCGAGTAAAAGAGGCCGTTTTGTGAACTCAGTGTTTTCTAACAAGAAAACTTTTGCCCAGAAATCGAAGTTCATTTATAACAAACGAAAATGAAAGCAAATGTTTGGGGAAATTATAAACCCTTACGCAGTTGTAAACTTGAGAATTAACATGTTTTAGAATTACCATGCCTTAAGGAATATTTATCTCTATTTCAAAGACTAATTGTAAATTATTTATACTGGTGTGATACAAGATGTTTACCCTGAGCCAAGCTTAAAATTAGCGTAAGCCCTCTCGTTTGTTCTGCTCTTGAAGCGGATGCAAGTTTTGCTTGTCCATTCCTCCATTCCCTCTCGGATGGCACTCATGGCACGGGAATCTCGAGCTGAATGGAAAATATAAAAAGATTCAACCCACATCCAAAAATGAATTTCTTAATTAGTAATCTATCTTACTAAGACTGTTTATGATAGCGGCACTCTCAAGACTTACAATATCAAGAAGCTGACCATTTATCAACCTCCTCGTTGCAAACACTTCGACGGAAATTTTCTGCTTCAGAACAATTATGAATAAACGAAAAAATGGAATAGCAATCTACACGGTACATTTGCTTCCACATTTGCTATGCTAAATTAATATTTATTTAAAGAAAAAGAATTGAATCGTACATAGACTTGAGTCGATGACGTAAGCCATGACCCCTCCAGGCCACTGTCTGCCTTTAGTCGCGCCTCTTCCCGTTGGATTGTCTACATCCAGTCCCATTTCTGCCGCCACACGTTGATCAGTCGTCAGAATCATGTCTCCTTCATAAAGGTCAGGATCATACAAACCCTCATTCTCTACAATGCAAATTAGAAAATTCTGAATGAGTAAACCAGCACAAACCAACATTGGCCCAAGGTTAATATTAATAATCCAGCTCAAATTAACATGACCTTACCAATACAAAACTCTCTGGTTCTATTTTATTTCCGGGGCTACGATAGCGGCTTTTGAAAAATCAGTCCACGCAATTAGGATGGTTGGAAAATCTCACTCAAATCTCAAAACTACACGACACTTGCCCTGTTGCCTAAATTATTTTATTTCCCTTGCTTCACGACGTACGTTTCGTTCTGCTGATTGATTCATTTCATTATTTGGCCGTAGGTGCGGAGTTCTCTAATAGTACAATTTGAGTTCTCAATGAGTACTATCAACGACGTTCACTAGTTAGCTGTAATTCTAACTAATTCTCTACAACAGCTCCACTTTCCTCTCTCGGATTAAGGCAGTGCCTCCCATCATAAAAATTTAGAAAACTGAATGACGATAGCAGGTACACTGAAAAACAAACACAATGGAAAATTCGAGACAATTAACTGACCTAAGATATTTTTTTTAAGAAAACCCGGTGAAGATGTCGATTCCACTGGGTCTGTTAAAATGGGGTGTTAGCGGCTTTGTGTTCTTTTTGGATGAGTAGATCTTTTACGCGATCTTAAACTAGCAAGTTACAGTATAAGAAAATATTTTATAAGAGATATCGAGGCTGAAATTTGCGAAATTTTAAGAATATTTTAAGAATAAACCCCAGGCTGAGATATTGAAAAGGATATATTTTTGTCTGTTCAAAAGCTGAAAATACAATACAATTATATGTTTTCAACTGATTCCATTCTCTTAAGGGGAAAACTAGGCAACAAAACGAAAAAACCTGGGCTAACTATAATTGATACCCCAATATATCATAAAAAGGAAATGTCATAAGCTATGTAATCTAAGAATAATACAAGAATATTTTCAGCCTAAAATCGGCAGAAAAATAAAAAAGAGTATATACAAATAAGTCTTACCGTCTGGATTTTCGGACGCAGTAAACGCCAAGTACAATGCAAAGACAAAGTACAACCACTTCATGGTACTCAGTGCTCAGTCGTCACACCGGGTCGAAGCAACTTATGGCTGATTTGCTAAAATACTTGAGAATTTATTGGAAAGGCATTCATCTCACCTGTGCAGATGTGTAACTTGTCTGTTTGATGTTTGCGATTATAGTTTAAATGTGGTGGAAATTGCACCGGCATGATAAATAAATAAGTAGAGTGTATTTTTGAACATATGTTCCAGATGAAAAGCCACATTCGGTAAATTCAATTAACTAGTTTACACAAAATGTTAATGGCTCTTAGGGCTTAGGGTTTTAGGGAAGGGGGGGCTTCGAAAGGGTGTAAAATAGAAGTAATGCAAATATATAGCTCTTAAATAGTGGGTTGGACTAGGGGGTCCAAGCCTCCCGCCTCCTGTACCTTGCACCCTTGGCTCCTACCCCTTTTTTCTTGGCTTTAACCCTTTGGACCTTTTCTATTTCGAAATTTTAAGGCCTTGCTGCGTAATTTCCCCCTATTCTCCCGCTTCCCACCATTTTAGTTCTCTCACCTCTCGCTCTTTCCTCTCCCCCTTTCCTTACCCCCTTTACCCTAACCTCCCGAGCCCGTCTTCTCGTCCTCCTCCCCACAGAGAGCTTAAGATTCTGAGATGAGGACGACTAAGAGGGAGAGATTTTCTCAATACTGAGTACTGCTCACACGAGAAACAACGTCATTTTGGCGGAAAAAAGTGATAGCCGTCGTCATCCTACAACGGGATTTAGCTAGAATGTCGTAGTGGCGGGAACAAGTTATCAAATGAAAGAAGAAGTTTTATCATTTTGTTATCGGGAGAGTGCTTAACCTCCTTCAGTATCGGTGAAAAATAAGGAAGCTGAAGTTTTCTGGGGTGTCTTTTTTTTTGTTTTTTGTTTTTTTCAACGGAACACGCGCAGAAACTTTAACTTAAATCTCACACACGTACTCGTTCTCGACCTAAAATCTAAATTAAAGCTCTCTCTTTATGAGTATATATCAACCAGAAAAAGTTAATAGGGGAGTTTTTGAAGTGTTTTTTCACGCCTAATAAGCGGATGTTATCATATCTAACACCCTGGTTATAGCTTTGGTTAAATTGGACTTCAGAGATGTTGAGGGCCGGAGTTATTGCATTGCGTTTCTTATCAGGGTGGTCACGATAAAAAGAAAAATACTGAAGTCCCCACCCTGAGCCCCCTTCACTGACCTTATTCACTGTTTTGCGGTTTTAAAAAAAAGCCATTCTTGTCAGAAATCATAATTTCTTCTATTCACGGAAATTTGCGCTAGTTTGTTTAGCTTATTGACATTAAGAAAGACTTGTAGACAAACGCTACAATAAAATATTTACGTGCAATAAACTGATCTATATGTGAATATATACACACGGTAGAGAGAGAAAAAGCGTTTTCACCCACGTAGCAGCTATGCAAATTTATTGGAACAAAAGAAAGTTTACATACAAATAAGGTTCAACTCGATCGGCCACTGGACTGGCTTGGAATACTTTTGAACATGGCCGCTATAATTTCATTGTTTTGGGACACCGATATGCATGGCAGACGTATATAACTCTGACTATAACCTAGACTGCTCTCTTTAACTAAGTTGAAAAAATTGGGCTCAATAGATTAGAATGCTATCTTACCTTTAAAAAAAATCATGCACGAAAGCTTACACAGCTGTGCGGTCGTGAACCTCTAGGCGAGTGTTTGTGTTTTTAAACTGTTTGACCAAGACTTTGACTAAGAGAAAAAAAAAACGTTTTCGATATCCTACTCATTTGTATTCACTAACAGTGTTAATTTTTTCGGCGCAATTTTAAGCTTAACTTTCCCTGGCGTACACTTAATTATACTGAACTAAATCCAATAAATTTAGACTGCAGCAAGGCAACTTTGGATTTCAATGTCTTTTTTGTTAAGTTGTTGTTGCTCCGTTTATTTTTCTTTAATAGGGACCTTAAGCATCGACATCTAAACGGACGACGACGACGCTTCCCAACCGAGGCAGACTGGGCCAAGGGTTTCGTTTTCGGCGGGGAAAACGAAGTTTAAGCAGTGCAGCTTCCCAGACGGACGACGACTTTTCCTTTGCGAAGAACTTTGTCTTGTTACAGTCTTATTAGGGCATTCAAAGACCTCCGTAATTTGCATTTTATAAGGTATGAAGATGGTTTAATCGACGATGGCGAATTCATTGTTCTTTAGGACCTGGATTATTTTATTGTGGAGGCTTTCTCTTCGTCGCGCAGCTTTTGTTTTTGTTTTGAAATGAAGTTAAACCTGTATACCGATCTCGAACAGCTCTTGACTTGCAGTTAAGCTAAATTTCGGCTGCTGAAGAGAATTCAGTGCTGCTACAATGTTCTCCCATATTTGTCCTCTCTCAGGGCTCCTAATAACCACATCATGTTCCAGCTGAGTCCACTGGAAAATAGTTGCCTTTAATAGCGGCTAAAAACAACATGGGAAATTATTAAATCTTAGTACGAAAAAATGAACATTTATCCTATAGCACAACCTAGAATGCATGAGTAAACATAGGACCGTAAGGGAACGAACAGCAGCTAATCTAAAAGGTTCGAAAGATAGCAGAGGAAAGCTTACTGGTCTGTCCAACTTGGTGTTCCGCCATCACTCAGGTTTTTAAACAAACCGAACCTGAAAAATAAATTCAAGTTAGCAGGCGAAGAAACCGACAAAGTGTTTAACATTTGGATTCTGCTAATCCACAGAGAATATATTTCTACTTGTACTGAATGACAAGAGGGGGAAAGAGTGATTTACACGCAAAAAGTATAGTTTTATACTTACGTTTTAGCGACGACGGCAAACCTCCCTGAATTACGTCGTCGACGAAGGCTGGACGACGTTTTGACAACCTTACGCATGCCTAGAAGGTTCGCGCGGGAAAATTTCACTTCCGGTCGGCGTCGTCGTCCCATTTCGTCGTCGATGCTTAAGGTCCCTAATTTGTAACTGACTCTTTTAATGTCTACACTACCGACCGGAGAGCTCTTCCGCCGGCAAAAACTGACTATATCGGATAGGGCATTGACTGTTCACACGGTGATTAATAATAATAATAATAATAATATTAATAATAATAATAATAATAATGACTATTTGCAATTCATTCACTTCAAAAAAATTATTTCGTCAAAACACTATTATAATAATACAATTCCTTTCGTTTTAAAAAACACCTAGTTTTGATTAGAAAAAATTCATTTAATTAAAAAAAATTATTCGAATTAAAAACATTTCATTTAAATTAAAACAATCCATTTCGATTTTCTTTAAAAAACTATTTTCAAGGTCAATTGCATTCTTACTAAGAAAATCACTAACAAAGAAAATTAAATAGAGTTCTCAATGCCTTAATAATAATAATAATAAGAAGAAGAAGAAGAAGAAGAAGAAATTTTACCAGAATGTGGCAGATGAAGACAGAACCAATTCCAGTGGTTGTTAAAGTGCGTTAGGGGTGATTAAGAAAGGCTCAGAAAAGCTTATCAGGGAAATTCCAGGGAACATTTTAAACCTCTGGGAAATTCAAACAAGAGCGTCAATGGGAATGGCGCATATTCTAGGGAAAGTCCCATCCATCACGTGACAGTAATGACAAAGAAACTCCCAAGTGCCCCAGGTCCAAGGATTGGACTCGCGGCCCTTGTAGAAGAAACAGTCTCATGAACTGAACACTTATAATAATAATAATAATCATAATAATAATAATAATAATAATAAATTTTTCACGGTTTCTCTACATGGTAGAAACACATCTGTGAATTTACTAAGAAAATGTAAGTGTGCATATTATGTGAAAATTTACAAAACAAAAGAATTATTTTTAAGAAAAAGCATTAAAAACAAGAAATTATAATTTTATATATTATGTAGAAACCTACTTACAAGTAAAAAGCAATTAAATTTCTGCTAGTCTGAGCCGTGCCCTTTCTTTAAAAACATTCTAGTGGCTAATTGAAATTTAGTTACTTATTGAAATTAGTAACTAATTTCGGCGCGGTTTCCTTGGCGGAGTGAAGTTGTTCCGCGCCGATCTTGAAACTGGACAGTATTGTAATATTGTTTTTTTCTGCATGATTAGATAAAAATCTTTCTAGACTATAAAAATGTCAATTTTAATAATAAAATTTGAAATGTCGGCTTTTGGCTCTTTCGGAAAAATAGCCCATTCTGTCAATTCTATGGGGAAGGCCGCCATCTTGGAAAAATGATGCGGAGTAGAATTGTGCATTGCAAAAAAGAGGAATGACCTTAAATTCAGTTCTGGCTCAACAAGAGCTTAAATCGGAGCACCTAGAAAATCAGTCGAAAACAATCTCCATGTTAAAGGGATTGCCGAGAGTGAGAGGGAGACTTGGGATGAAGTGGAATCGAAAAGACGTCATCATCAAGGCCAAGCTTTGCCTGGATATAGACATTGAGAGAGTTCATCGTGTGAAGCGACGAAAGGAGAAAGGCAGTGCCAACGCAAATGAGCCTCGCACAAAGTGCCGTCTTCGCGACTGGAAGAAACGAGAACACGTTCAAAGAAAAACCCGAAAAGAAAAGCCCGTTAGTTTTCACTTCGTGATCAGTGAGGACGTCGCGTTGTCGGGTAAAATTCCTTGTAATATTTTGTACTCGATCGCTTAGTCATTCGTGATAAACCAGCGAGTTAATATTCTATCGTCCTCGCCATTTATAGTTTAGACGATGATCAATTTCGGCTAACTCTGTTTGAATTTATGAATGGCTCGGTACCATTAATTTTGATCCTGATAAATGAGCTCGTTAAAGTTTAATCCTTTGTTTTGTGAATCCTATAAAAATTTTAGTCTTTGTAAAGACAGTGAAAACGGTAGCTGTGAATACGATACCGAAGATAGCTTTAACAACATGTTAGCCGTAAACCAAATTCGCCTAAATTTAAAATGCAGTTCTCTTGAAACTGGCCTTTCCCTCCATATGAACATTCGTCGTATATCTAATAAATTTGATAAGCTTACGAATTTTCTAGGCTAACTTCGAGTGAAAATTCCTATTAGTGGGATTTCTAGCTATTTCTGAGACTTGATGATTGTTATCATTTTTCCGATATAGCGGGTTACAATAGACTATAAAAATATTGATTTTAGATAGTCGACAAATATTGTAATATTGTATGCTTCTGCATGGATAGGAACCTTTCTAAACTATAAAAATGTCGATTTTAGGTAGTCGACAATATTGGATATTTTCATTTAGGTCAAAAATTTGAAATTCTTTCATTGTCTGTTCTTTATTTAATCTTTTTGGGACGAACAATAAGCTTACAAACGGTAAATAAATGTTTTGGATAGAAAACAAACCTTTCTAGACCATATAAATGTCGATTTTAGATCTTCGCTAACTCTGAATTTTTCAAAGGGGTTAGCCCATGATTTTTGCGTAAAATTTGAAATGTTGACGTTTGACTCTTACGGAAAGATAGGCCTAGAAATTGCATTGAGTCATTCTCTAGTTAGAAAACCAGCCTTTCTATACTTTAAATTTTCTATTTCAGATAGTCGCCAAATTTGGATTTTTCCAAAGGGTTGGCTGTTAATTTTCATCTAGAATTTGAAGTTTTTTCGTTGATTCTTTGTTGGGAAAAATATTCTTAAAAAAAACTTAATGGTCGTCAGGGATTTTTTCGGTTTTGGACCAAAATGGTATTTAAGCCTTGTTTGGGGTGGGGCGAACAGGGCGGTCGCTTATAACCACCCTTTTTGTAATGATGTTGAGAAAAAAGGCCTTTAAGCAGCACTTTCCATGTTATCATTATATTCTTTGTTTACAAGGATTCCTGTTACTGACGCATTTGAATTTTTCTAGAGTTTGCCGAAGTGCAAAGCTAAGAACTCCGTTTCAATAACTGCACCTTGCTTAGTTGGCAGCTGTTATAGGAAGGAATTTTGGTAGTGACAAAACATTGGTGGCATTTTTACGAGGAACTCTCTCATTAATCTGACAACAAAATCAGATTAAAGAACCTTCTCCCAAATGTGCGCATGTTTCGGCCACTTTACTGAACCAGTTTAGCCACTTCCTGTATTAGAGTAGCATATGTTAATGAAGAATATACTGCCATTTTGGTTACAAGGGAACATGTAAGAAAAATGCACTTTATTTGAGTGTCAGTGTATTTCCAAGCACAAAAGTACTAATTTGCCACTTTAGAAACCAGAAAGAAACTGGGACGAGTCTTTTTTTTTTCTTCGGCAATAACTTCTGGGACTGTTAATAGGGACAAGGAAAAACTTGGCCAATAGTAATCTCGTACCCAGATCTCACTCTGTTGTACACATGGGAGATCTGGGTACGAGATTAGGCCAATAGCTGACCGACGCGTTCCAGTCCTCTTCTCGTTTCTAACGTGTCGAATTGGGGGTAAAAATGCAAAAAGAAAAACCTCGAGAAAAATTTTAAATGCTCTTTTATTTATTCATTCTACTTGTCAAATAAGACTTCTTTTTGAAAGCCAGTCAGGTCTATAGTTTCCAGAGACAAACGATCTGCAAGAAATCAAATACGCAAATTTACTAAACTATACCATGTCAAAGGGATTTTCAAGATCAAAAGCGCCTGATTTCTCTTTATTTGCTTAACTGCAATATGTAAACAAAATGACGACATGTTAGGTAAAGAAACCGGTCAGAATAAGCCTGTACCGCTGGGGAAAAATTGGCGTGTGAATTTTTCTTGCTACAATAGAGGTACAAGTATTTTTGCTTTTCTCGGTTGATGCTAAAGTAGAGGCGCAATATAAAAACAACCTTAGTGTCCATAAAAAAATTGATTATTACAGGTGAATAATTATGCATTCGATGTATGAAACAAAGTTTTGGTTTTCTGAGAGCATTATGGCTTCACAGAAGCAAATTTAAAAGTCGTATTCTGGCCGCTTAATACATGATACGTGATCACTAACTGGGAAAACTGTAGCCAGAGAAATTGCAAATAAACATTTTAATTAAAGTAGTCTAAAATGAATACTAACTTGCCTCCATTTTCGTGTGCTCAGCACAGTTTGCAGGTCTTTTTGCAGTTTGCTCTCACGTATTTGTGATAGCTACAATATCTCGTCCAGCCTGAGCATCTTCTGTCCTTGTCTTTGCAGTTACCTCCTATTTTAATAGCAGACAAGAGAAAGTAAAAGTCCAAAAAGTTCGGTGTAAGTTTATCCCCTGGAATACTGTTAGGATAATCCCCATCAGGTTAAGATGTGGAAAAAAAAACGAAGTAGAAATACAAAGCAAAGGAATTGAACAGAAAGGAGACGGTAAATACAGGTTGGTAGAATCACCCATGTAACTCCACTTAACTTTAACTTCTGTCACTTCTGCAATTTTTTTAAAGAAAACTAGAGTGTTTTGCCCAACCATGCCACACGCGAAAGCCACAACGCGTTGCCTGAAGTCTAGGACTAAGGTGAGTACCTTACCATACTGACAGGAAAACAAAAATCTAATCATCTCACCTTCATGGAAACAACGTGGGAAATAAGGATAGGGCTGATTTGGAAAACTGTGTTTACCTCGGGCCTCCTACACAGATAAGCCCCTGCTGTGTCTTGTGAAATACTCCTGCCTTCCAAGCAGTTAAGTAGCAGTCACAACTGTGTCATCCTATAAACAGTTGTACAAAGACAATGCCACTTACCTCCGCCACCGCCTCCTCCACTACCACGATTGCAATGTGATTTGTAGAGCAGGTTCATTTGCTTCGCGTCTGTTGCACTGATACCCCGCCGCTGACCAAGGGTAACCTGTTTAAAAAAATCAAAACAATATCAGAAAGCATTAACTCTTAAGTAATAAACTATCATGGAAACTGGTGAAACTGGTGTTTTAAACTGTTCTGTTATCAGCAGCTGTCGGACAAAATTTGCATGTTCCCCTGTTTATGACTACAAATATGAGCCTGAGGGTGATTTTTGCATTACAGCGCGGTCTTGGCACATGTTATGTAATCCAGATTCAGGAATTCTAACAAATTTTTGCTTGTGGAATTGGAAATCCCGAGATTTGAAATCCTGAACTCAGTTCTAGGAATCCGGAATCCCACTTACGTTTGAAATTCGGAATCCAGTACCTGGAATCCGGCATCCAAAACGTAAATATAGAATCTAGAATCTAAGATTGTCTTTGCTGTCTTTAAGAATAAGGAATTTGCGCATCAAACTGATTTAGCGCCAATCACTGACAAAATAAGTAAAAAAAACATTTCTTTAAAGAAAAAAGTTGGAACTATTGTAGCATCTAAAAGTATGTTCTTACTTTGATTCATGTATTTTTTTTCCTCCTTATCATATATATCTAGCCGGATTTTTGATAATGTTATCTCCAAATGGACCTTTTGCGTCCGACAGTTTAGTTCCGGCCAAAAACTCCAATCTCCAAATCTCCAAAGTAGCTATTCTAAAAACGAAGCGTTCCTTTCCTTATCCTCACTCTTTCTCTTTCTCTCTCTCTTTCTCCTTTCCTTTTCCTTCGTTACTATGATTTTGGAGCTTCTCGGGCTTAAGAAACCTGCCTGTGAGAAAAGTCGAAAGCAACTGCCTTCCTTGTCTGTAATAGCTGGCTGAATTTTCGAGTCCGAGCTCAGTTTGAAATCAAAATTTTAATTGTGCGGCTCGACGTGTGGCTCATAAACAAACTTATTTCCTATGAACTTGAGCCTGGGATCATTTAAAAACTAGTAACTTGTCATCGGTAAACTTCAAAAAATACTCGACCTCGATGGGTCGATACCTGAGCCCGCGATACGGTCGGGTGATAATGGTCAGCAGATACCCTGTTTTGACGGCTGTCAATTGATCACAACATGGATGTGCACTATCAAGTTGCATCTGGGCTCCCAAACTAGCTAGAAAATGTTTAAAAAGATTGGTTTGCCTGTGGTGTGAGCGGATGGACGGGCGGGCGGATGAGCGGGCGGTCACGTGATTACCAAAATTTTTCGGTTGGGTAGACTACCACATTTTCTTAGGTGTGGAGCTCTGCTATCAGTTGAATAAAATAATAAGGCGTTTTTAATAATTCTTTATCAGTGATCGTCAATTAGGCCGTAGAATTTGAATTGACTGTTTTTGTTCCACAACTAAAAGATCGAATGATTACATACCCCAGGCTGCTTGGCGACGATCGTAGGTTGTCCATTTTTGCTGAAAGCTTTGCTCCCATAATGCATCACGCTCCCATAATCATATTTAGTTCCCAAAGAGTCTATTGTTCCACGGTTATACTTGTTGAAATTAAACTTGTTTCCTAAAGATTATCAATGAGTTTAAAGAATTAGATAAAGTATGCAATGTGGTAATAGACTAAGACAAGATAATAAAAAGGGAAATAGAGTAGGTCGGCTTATTAAACATGAGAATTGATGTAATCACAGTAAAATTTCCAAAAAGATATGTTGAATCCGCGAGAAAAGAAAAAACTCTGCCCAGGATCACATAAAAAATGCTTTATTTCTATTTAAATTTGTTTAATAAGTATACACATTAACTAGAACTGATGCAGAGCTATTGCGGATTGGGACATGTGGGAGAAGTTTAAATATTGTATTTCGAAAAAGGAATTCACTCGACAAAATCACATGCATAATGTAAACTATGATATGCTATTTTGTTCCAACTTGCTTTCAATGATGTTGTTCCACATGATAGTGACGTAACTATCCCTGTCAGGCCGTGACTGTTCGTGATAGAATCCTAATGCGTGCCCTGAAAGCAAACAAAACGATCAAAATTGATTCCATACCACAGGGCACATGCGCAGAATACGCGAACAGCGGTCGCATTTTTCTGCTGGAATTTTATTTTATTTTTTTTTTTTTTTCGTTTTGAGCACGCATTCAACAATTCCTTTCTACAAGCAAAGCGCTAATCTC
Source organism: Porites cylindrica (assembly GCA_964035525.1). NCBI lineage: Eukaryota > Metazoa > Cnidaria > Anthozoa > Scleractinia > Poritidae > Porites > Porites cylindrica. Next base: position 3,707,599 of record OZ037784.1, read on the forward strand.
TTACCAGATCTCCCAAGGCCAAGGTAAGACAGAGTCAGATCTGGGTACGAGATTAACAATGTCCAACATATTTTTAAAAAAAACCGAAGGCCGGATTATTGTAAGAATAAATAGATTTTCTGTAGTTGTTTTGACGTCATTGGTGTCTTATGAAATTTAGAAAACTTGGCCTTTATGCCTCATGTTTTAAACAGTTTACAGTTTGCGACTATGTCTACCCTGCTTTTCTCCACTCCACTCACCGATTTCATGAGCAACAATTCCGCGGGACCAGCACCCACGAGCGAGATTGATATCTTGCCGGCTACCAGTTCGTCCAACATAAGATGAACAGCTACAAGACAATGAAGCAAAGGCCGTTACAACCACGCATAAAGCATATTATTTTAATGATTATTCCGTATTAGTACTTAGTATATTATACACACTCAGTGATCTTGGTGATTCAAGCACTCTCAGGCTATGGCGTTATATTCACCGCGCTAGGCCGTGAATATAAAGCAAAACAAAATTGCTGTCGTGAACTGGGTGTTTTGCATGCCAAGATTCAGAGTAAGAACGTTTTGAAAATACAATAACATCCCAGGGTTGATCATTTTGAAGGCAAGAAAAGACTTCATGGTGTTTAAACAGCGTGGTTTATTGTGAAGTGATTTACTGTAGTAATGACTTTCATACGCTCGAAGCAATGTTTTAACCACTACAGAGGAAAAAGAGGCCGCTTTTTCACTGTTTTGTGAACCCAGAATTTCCTCGCAAGACCAATTCTGTCTATTAATTTATGGAGAAAACAAGGAAAGCAAATATTTTCGAAAACTGTACGTGCCAGCAAGTTAACATGAAATAGCTGCATATAAACAACGCTCACCTCGATCGAAGCCGCTGTTGACAGCATTTGCAAGAAGCGACAAAAAAACTTTCCCATTCACGGTGAGTCGGCAGAAGGAAATTAACTGAGCTCTGTGTTTCTTCTCAGAAAGGGGAGATATTTAAACTTTCAATGTTTTCTTTTCAATCATTGACGCTAAAGCAGTCAGTGTTCTCCTTAGCAGGCGGTAACCTGTAAAATTTATCGCCTGAAGCAACACTTCTAACCGCCTGCAACCGCTTGAAGGTTAACTAAAATTGAATATTAAGTAGTTTTAAAAAAATTCGCAAGTTGCTATTCGATTCGACCAAGGAAGAGAATGAATACATCATATGGAAAAGTACTAAAGTATACACAGCTTTTCTTTTTATGGGCCTCGCATTTTGAAAAGAGATCATTGAAGACAGAGTAGAATTATTGAAATTGAACGTTTTAAATTGTTGTCTATAAAGGATAACAAAGACCGATTTACGTAAAATGGGTCTTAAAATGAGGGAATGGCGTTTTAAAGAACTTAGCTACTCTTAGGGTGGGGCCATGTCCCTCACTACCCCCTCCTCCTCAGGAAAGTGCACCTCTGGGCCTTATTTTTCTGCCTTACTAGCCATGAATTGTCTTTTACCTGCTGAGCTAAAATTTAGGGAGAACACTGTAAATCTTGGAACAAAATTAAAATTATGATTTGCCATGTTTGAAAATACTGTAAAGATCTAGCTTTTTTACATCTACTGTTTACGGCTACATGTTTACGCATGAATTCACCCGTCAATCAAACTAATTGTTTTTTTAATGGTTTCCTTTCTGATTCTGTTGAGATCACTTCGTGTGTATATACTAAAACAATTATTCACCAGTGAACTTGGTGTTTAAAGCAATCTGATTGGTTCGCTATCTCGTGCTATTCAACGACAGTTCACCTCCTAGCGAGTGGATAATGAGCTCGGTGTTTTTCCAATTTTTGCAGAGACCGATCTTTCGAAAGTCCTCAGAATCCTAGGGTTGACGTTTTTAAGGCAAGAAAAGACTTCCAAGGATTCAAAATAGCGTTTTCCCTTTTACTTTTATTAGATGACTTTTTTCAAGTTTTGCCCGATGGAATGTTTACAACTATTTTTCATTCGAGTAAAAGAGGCCGTTTTGTGAACTCAGCGTTTCCTAACAAGAAAACTTTTGCCCAGAAATCGAAGTTTATTTATAACAAACGAAAATAAAAGCAAATGTTTGGGGAAATTATAAGTTTCAAGTTGATAATACAATGAATGCTACAGGAAAACGACGCCTTACCTCGGGCTACCGATCCCGCAGTGTCAGCACTTCATGCGAAGAGCGACACAAGAAACCTTTTCCACTAACTTGGCAAGTTAACAGAAAATAACAAAGCTCTACTTTTCTTTTCAGTTAAGGGAACAATTCAAACTTTTAACGGTTCCATTTAAACCCTTACGCAGTTGTAAACTTGAGAATTAACATGTTTTAGAATTACCATGGCTTAAGGAATATTTATCTCTATTTCAAAGACTAATTGTAAATTATTTACTGGTGTGATACAAGATGTTTACCCTGAGCCAAGCTTAAAATTAGCGTAAGCCCTCTCGTTTGTTCTTTTCTTGAAGCGGATGCAAGTTTTGCTTGTCCATTCCGCCATTCCCGCTCGGATGGCATCCGTGGCACGGGAATCTCGAGCTGAATGGAAAATATAAAAAGCAACCATGACTAATTCAACTGCAGTAAAAGGGGGCAAGTCTTGTCCATTGAACTGAGACTTACTCTGCTTTCCAAACACCAGCTTAACAGGAATACCTCTTTATTGTGGAGTACGACAGTTTTCTTATTCCGGGGTAAAGCCCTTACATTCTAGATTCAACCCACATCCAAAAATGAATTTCTTAATCAGTAATCTATCTTACTAAGACTGTTTATGATGACGACACTCTCAAGACTTACAATATCAAGAAGCTGACCATTAATCAGCCTCCTCGTTGCAAACACTTCGATGGAAATTTTCTGCTTCAGAACAATTATGAATAAACGAAAAAATGGAATAGCAATCTACACGGTACATTTGCTTCCACATTTGCTATGCTAAATTAATACTTATTTAAAGAAAAAGAATTGAATCGTACATAGACTTGAGTCGATGACGTAGGCCATGACCCCTCCAGGCCACTGTCTGCCTTTAGTCGAGCCTCTTCCCGTTGGATTGTCTACATCCAGTCCCATTTCTGCCGCCACACGTTGATCAGGCGTCAGAATCATGTCTCCTTCATAAAGGTCAGGATCATACAAACCCTCATTCTCTACAATGCAAATTAGAAAATTCTGAATGAGTAAACCAGCACAAACCAACATTGGCCCAAGGTTAATATTAATAATCCAGCTCAAATTAACATGACCTTACCAATACAAAACTCTCTGGTTCTATTTTATTTCCGGGGCTACGATAGCGGCTTTTGAAAAATCAGTCCACGCAATTAGGATGGTTGGAAAATCTCACTCAAATCTCAAAACTACTCGACACTTGCCCTGTTGCCTAAATTATTTTATTTCCCGCGCTTCACGACGTACGTTTCGTTCTGTGTACCCTGCTGATTGATTCATTTCATTATTAGGCCGTAGGTGCGGAGTTCTCTTATAGTACAATTTGAGTTCTCAGTGAGTACTATCTACGAAGTTCACTAGTTAGCTGTAATTCTAACTAATTCTCTACAACAGTTCCACTTTCCTCTCTCGGATTAAGGCAGTGCCTCCCATCATAAAAATTTAGAAAACTGTATGACGATAGCAGGTACACTGAAAAACAAACACAATGGAAAATTCGAGAAAATTAACTGACCTAAGATATTTTTTTTAAGAAAATCCGGTGAAGATGTCGATTCCACTGGGTCTGTTGAAATGGGGTGTTAGCGGCTTTGTGTTCTTTTTGGATGTCTAGATCTTTTACGCGATCTTAAACTAGCAAGTTACAGTATAAGAAAATATTTTATAAGAGATATCGAGGCTGAAATTTGCGAAATTTTAAGAATATTTTAAGAATAAACCCCAGGCTGAGATACTGAAAACGATATATTTAAGTCTGTTCAAAAGCTGAAAATACAATACAATTATATGTTTTCAACTGATTCCATTCTCTAAAGGGGAAAACTAGGTAACAAAACGAAAAAACCTGGGCTAACTATAATTGATACCCCAATATATCATAAAAAGGAAATGTCATAAGCTATGTAATCTAAGAATAATACAAGAATATTTTCAGCCTAAAATCGGCAGAAAAATAAAAAAGAGTATATACAAATAAGTCTTACCGTCTGGATTTTCGGACGCAGCAAACGCCAAGTACAATGCAAAGACAAAGTACAACCACTTCATGGTACTCAGTGCTCAGTCGTCACACCGGGTCGAAGCAACTTATGGCTGATTTGCTAAAATACTTGAGAATTTATTGGAAAGGCATTCATCTCACCTGTGCAGATGTGTAACTTGTCTGTTTGATGTTTGCGATTATAGTTTAAATGTGGTGGAAATTGCACTGGCATGATAAATAAACAAGTAGAGTGTATTTTTGAACATATGTTCCAGATGAAAAGCCACATTCGGTAAATTCAATTAACTAGTTTACACAAAATGTTAATGGCTCTTAGGGCTTAGGGTTTTGGGGAAGGGGGGGACTTCGAAAGGATGTAAAATAGAAGTAATGCAAATATATAGCTCTTAAATAGTGGGTTGGACTAGGGGGTCCAAGCCTCCCGCCTCCTGTACCTTGCACCCCTGGCTCCTACCCCTTTTTTCTTGGCTTTAACCCTTTGGACCTTTTCTATTTCGAAATTTTAAGGCCTTGCTGCGTAATTTCCCCCTATTCTCCCGCTTCCCACCATTTTAGTTCTCTCACCTCTCGCTCTTTCCTCTCCCCCTTTCCTTACCCCCTTTACCCTAACCTCCTGAGCCCCTCTTCTTGTCCTCCTCCCCACAGAGAGCTTAAGATTCTGAGATGAGGACGACTAAGAGGACGAGATTTTCTCAATACTGAGTAATGCTCACACGAGAAACAACGTCATTTTGGCGGAAAAAAGTGATAGCCGTCGTCATCCTACAACGGGATTTAGCTAGAATGTCGTAGTGGCGGGAACTAGTTATCAAATGAAAGAGGAAGATTTATCATTTTGTTATCGGGAGAGTGCTTAACCTCCTTCAGTATCGGTGAAAAATAAGGAAGCTGAAGCTTTCTGGGGTGTCTTTTTTTTGTTTTTTGTTTTTTTCAACGGAACACGCGCAGAAACTTTAAGTTAAATCTCACACACGTACTCGTTCTCGACCTAAAATCTAAATTAAAGCTCTCTCTTTATGAGTATATATCAACCAAAAAAAGTTAATAGGGGAGTTTTTGAAGTGTTTTTTCACGCCTAATAAGTGCATGTTATCATATCTAAGACCCTGGTTATAGCTTTGGTTGAATTGGACTTCAGAGATATTTGAGTGCCGGAGTTATTGTATTGCGTTTCTTATCAGGGTGGTCACGATAAAAAGAAAAATACTGAAGTCCCCACCCTGAGCCCCCTTCACTGACCTTATTCACTGTTTTGCGGTTTTGAAAAAAAAGCCATTCTTGTCAAAAATCATAATTTCTTCTATTCACGGAAATTTGCGCTAGTTTGTTTAGCTTATTGACATTAAGAAAGACCTGAAGACAAACGCTACAATAAAATATTTATATGCAATAAACTGATCTATATGTGAACATATACACACGGTAGAGAGAGAAAAAGCGTTTTCACCCACGTAGCAGCTATGCAAATTTATTGGAACAAAAGATAGTTTACATACAAATAAGGTTCAACTCGATCGGCCACTGGACTGGCTTGGAACACTTTTGAACGTGGCCGCTATTTCATTGTTTTGGGACACCGATATGCATGGCAGACGTATATAACTCTGACTATAACCTAGACTGCTCTCTTTAACTAAGTTGAAAAAATTGGGCTCAATAGATTAGAATGCTATCTTACCTTTAAAAAAAATCATGCACGGAAGCTTACACAGCCGTGCGGTCGTGAACCTCTAGGCGAGTGTTTGCATTTTTAAACTGTTTGACCAAGACTTTGACTAAGAGAGAAAAAACGTTTTCGATATCCTACTCATTTGTATTCACTAACAGTGTTAATTTTTTCGGCGCAATTTTTAAGCTTAACTTTCCCTGGCGTACACTTAATTATACTGAACTAAATCCTATAAATCTAGACTGCAGCTAGGCAACTTTGGATTTCAATGTCTTTTTTGTTAAGTTGTTGTTGCTCTGTTTATTTTTCTTTAATTTCTAACTGACTCTTTTAATGTCTACACTACCGACCGGAGAGCTCTTGCGCCGGCAAAAACTGACCATATCGGATAGGGCATTGACTGTTCACACGCTGATTAATAATAATAACAATAAATAATAATAATAATAATGCTGACTATTTGCAATTCATTCACTTAAAAAAAACTATTTCGTCAAAACACTATTATAATAATACAATTCCGTTCTTTTTAAAAAACACCTAGTTTTGATTAGAAAAAATTCATTTAATTAAAAAAAATTATTCGAATTAAAAACATTTCATTTAAATTAAAACAATCCATTTCGATTTTTTTAAAAAAACTATTTTCAAGCTCAATTGCATTCTTACTAAGAAAATCACTAACAAAGAGGAAAATTAAATAGAGTTCTCAATGCCTTTATAATAATAATAATAATAATAATAATAATAAATTTTATCACAATGTGGCAGATGAAGACGGAACCAATTCCAGTGGTTGTTAAAGTGCGTTAGAGGTGATTAAGAAAGGCTCAGAAAAGCTTATCAGGGAAATTCCAGGGAACATTTTAAACCTCTGGGAAATTCAAACAAGAGCGTCAATGGGAATGGCGCATATTCTACGGAAAGTCCTATCCATCAGGTGACAATAATGACAAAGAAACTCCCAAGTAACCCAGGTCCAAGGATTGGACTCGCGGCCCTTGGAGAAGAAACAGTCTCATGAACTGAACACTTATAATAATAATAATAATAATAATAATAATAATTTTTTCGCGGTTTCTCTACATGGTAGAGAGCATACAACATAAATGTGCCCATTCTGCTGGGAGATGATAGCATTTGCAATCTCAATTTGTTCTAACACAACTTTATTTAAAAAACGGAAGTCTGTCACACTGGCGAATGTGTGCATTTCAGTTTATATCGAGAAAGCTTTGTTTTAACGCTTTTATATTTTTCCTTTTATAACGTGCTAATGACTTAGCTAATATTCATCTTTAAACATGACAGGTGAATTTTAAATTGTGAACTATATATTAAAACTTCTGATATTTGAAACATTCTAAAAGCGTGTTTGTTTAAACATAAACCATTTATCGCCTCTCCAGGAATGGGCGCCCTGTGTCAGCTCTATACTAAATTCGATTCAACTGCTTCATCTGCCTCATCTTGAGCCTCATCATCCCATTCAACAACTTCATTTGCCTCTTGAGCCTCGTCATCCGATTCAACAGCAACATTTAGTCCCCTTCGGCAGGTTGACCCTGGACTTTGTGCCCTTAAAATGGCCGCTACTTGCTCTAGATTTTTTGCTAGGGTCGTGCTAAAAATACCCTTTTCTAGTAGCCATAGCAAAGGATCTAGATGCAAACGCCTTGTTAGTTTCTTGGCGGACTGCTATTTGGCACTCTAAAAAAAGTAACTTTGCAGTTTCAAGCACTGATTGCAGTTTCAAGCACTTTGCAGTTTTAAGCAAGATTGCTTGTATGTCAACTGAATTCAGATGTCTGGATCCAGACTAGAAAAAGACACGGATCAAGAGACACTTTTAAAAAAAGACTGCGCGATAACGGCTTTATTATGCTGTAAGTACATCATAGTTAGAAATACTATCTGTATATGAACGTTTAAAACACTAAATATACACGTCGAAAGGTGAATATGGGTACAAAGACATGGGGGGGGGATCACGAAAGTTATATATAGTTATGAGGGGAGATCACTTCAATAAAATAACATTTAAAGGGGGGATCAGCTAAATTTCATCGTGTTTAGCCCAAGATCCTCCGACCCCCCCCCCCCCCCCCCCAGTCGATAAATAATGACCTGTCCCTTACTGAACCAGTCTAGCCAGTCTAGCCACTTTTGGCATTAGAGTAGCATATGTTTAATGGCGAATATACTGCCATTTTGGTTACGAAAGAAGTTGTAAAAAATGATGAACTTTATTTGAGTGTCAGTGTATTTCCAAGCATAAATTTACTAACTCGCCACTTTAGAAACCAGAAAGAAACTGGGACTAGTTTTTTTTTGGCAATAACTTCCGGGACTGTTACTAAGGACAGGGAAGAACTTGGCCAATAGCTGACCCAGGGCGCCTTTCCCTGGCTTTGGAGCGCCCTGGGGACGAGGATGTGACCGACGCGTTCCCGGTAACAATCCCAGAAGCAATTTGGGGCACATTTCGGCACCAGACCCCATCTCGTTTCTAAGGTCGCATTGAGAACAAAAATGCAAAAGAAAAACCTCCTGAAAAACTTTTAATGCTCTTTTATTTATTTATTCATTGTACTTGTTAAATAATCACTTCTTTTTGAAAGTCAGTCAGTTATATTTCCTGAGGCAAATGATCTGCAAGAAATCAAATACGCAAATTTATTAAACTATACCAAATAAAAGGGATTGTCAAGAAACGAAAAGCGCCTAATTCATCTTTAATTGCTTAACTGCAATATGTAAACAAAACGACAACATGTCAGGTAAAGAAACCAGTCGGAATAAGCCTGTACCGTTGGGGAAAAATTGGCGTGTGAATTTTTCTTGCTACAATAGCGCTGCAAGTATTTTTGCTTTTCTCGGTCGATGCTAAAGTAGAGGCGCCATATAAAAATAACCTTAGTGTCCATTAAAAAATGGATTATTACAGGTGAATAATTGTGCATTCGATGCATAAAACAGAGGGTTCATTTTCTGGGAGCATCGAGGCTTCACAGAAGCAAATTGAAAAAGTCGTATTCTGCGCTCAATACATTTTTTAAGGCCTCGTGATCACTAAATGGAAACATTTTAATTAAAGTAATCTAAAATGAATACTAATTTACCTCCATTTTCGTGTGTTCAGCACAGTTTGCAGGTCTTTTTGCAGTTTGCTCTCACGTATTTGTGATAGCTGCAATATCTCGTCCAGTCTGAGCACCTGTCGTCCTTGTCTACGCAGCTACCTTTTATTTTAATAGCAGATAAGAGAAAATAAAAGTCCATCGCCAGTTTTGGAGTAAACGTATCCTCTGGAACGGACCTTTTCACGTATTGTTTTTTAAAATTTTTACACGGACAAGTTAGGGAAAATCCGTCGACACCACTAAAGAGAGCGCCTTAAAATTAATAAAATTGCCAAATTTGAAAGTGATACGTCTTTAGCGAGCGAAAATATAACGCCGCAAAGTTGCGAAAATTTACAGACGTTTGTATTGTGCGGGACAAGTTTGTTCCCCACCACCACCATACAAATCTCCTCTGAAATTTCGCGCCACTTTGAGGAGCTGTATCTTCGTTAGTTTTCAACAAGTCACATTCAAACTTGGCAACTAATTTTAAGGCGTTCTTTTCAGTGTTGTCGACGGATTTTCCCGAACTTGTCCATCTCAAAAGTTGAAAAAAAACCTTGAAAAGGTCTTACTTAAGGATAATCCTCATCAGGTTAAGACATGAAGAAAAAAAACGAAGTAGAAATACAAAGTAAAGGAATTGAACAGAAAGCAGACGGTAAATACAAGATGGTAGAATCACCCATGTAACTCCACTTAACTTTAACTTTGTCACTTAATTGCAATTTTTTTAAAGAAAAATAGAGTGTTTTCCCCAACCATGCCACACCCCAAAGCCACAACGCGTTGCCTGAAGTCCAAGACTAAGGTGATTACCTCACGATACTGATAGGAAAACAAAAATTTAATCATGTCACTTGCATGGAAACGACTTGGGAAAAAGGGATAGGGTTAATTTGGAAAACTGTGCTTACCTCGGGCCTCCTACACAGATAAGCCCCTGCTGTGTTTTGTGACATACTCCTGCCATTCAAGCAATTAAGTAGCAGTCACAACTATGTCATCCTATAAACAGTTGTACAAAGAATATGCCACTTACCTCCGCCACCGCCTCCTCCACCACCACCATTGCAATGTGATTTGTAGAGCAGGTTCATTTGCTGCGCGTCTATTGTACTGATACCATCCCGCTGACCTATGGTAGCCTGTTAAAAAAAAATTCAAAACAACTTCAGAAAGCGGAAAGCAACTTTTGAGCAATACATTATGATGGCAACAAACTGGTGAAGCTGGTGTTTTAAACTGTTCTGTTATTACCAGCTGTTGGACAAAATTTGCATCTTCCCCAGTTTAGGACTACGAATATCCGGGTGATTTTTGCATAAACGGCGCGGTCTTGGCCTATGTAATGTAATCCGAATTTAGGAATTCCAGCGAGTTTTTGCTTGTGGAATTGGAAATCCCGGGATTTGGAATCTTGAATTCAGTTCTAGGAATCTGGAACCCCACTTACGATTGAAATCCGGAATCCCACTTACCATTGAAATCCAGAATCCATTACCTGGAATCTGGAATCCAAAGCGTAAATATGGAACCCAGAATCTAAGATTGTCTTTGCTCTCTTTAAGAATAAAGAATTCGCGCATCAAACTGATTTGGGGTCAGTCACTGACAAAATAAGCAAAATAACATTTTCTTAAAAAAAGTTTCACCTATTGTAGCGTTTATTTTCTTACTTGATTATTTCTGTTTCATGTATTTTTTCCCTTTATGATGAATCTAACCAATTTTTTGAAAGCCAACCTAAGGAAATTTGCAGTCATTTGATTGAAAAGGCTTCAAAAGTCAAATTTCTCAAGCCCGGGAAGCTCCAGAATCACAGTAACGAAGGAAAAGGAAAGGAGAAAAAGAAAGAGCGAAGAGAAGGGAAGGAGGAGAAAAAAAAAGGAATGGTTGCACTATAGGGTTTTATAATAGCTACTTTGGAGACGCTAAAGGTTCATTTGGCGGTAACGTTATCAAACGTTATATACTATGGATACTTCCGTCAAAATATCAGTTAAGTAAGATAACAAGGCATGTTTCACAATTCTTTATCAGTGATCGTCAATTACGCCGTAGAAAAAAATAGACTGGAATTTTTTCCACAACTAAAAAATCGAATGATTACATACCCCAGGCTGCTTGACGACGATCGTAGGTTTTCCATTTTTGCTGAAATATTTGCTTCCATAATGCATCACGCTCCCATAATCATATTCAGTTCCCAAAGAGTCTATTGTTCCACGGTTATACTTGTTGAAAGCATACTTGTATTCTAAAGATTATCAACGAGTTTAAAGAATTATAAAAAGTATACAATGTAGTAATAGACTAAGACAAGAAAATCAAAAGGAAAATAGACTAGGTCGGCTTGTTAAACATGAGAATTGATGTAATCACAGCAAAATTTCCAAAATAGTGCGTTGAATCCCTTTTGATGTAACGATACTAGAACCACATAAACATGTTCTGTTTCTGTTTCAATTTTTTTAATTAGGATACAAATTAATTATAGCTTATGCAGAGCTACAAACATTGATTGGAAGAAGTTGAAATACTATATATATTTCTAAAAAGGAATTCGCTCGACTAAATCACATGCATAGTGTAAACTATGAAATGCTCTTTTGTTCTAGCTTACTTTCAATGATGTTGTCCCACATGATAGTGACGTAATCATCCCTGTCAGGCCGTGACTGTTCGTGATAGAATCCTAATGCATGCCCTGAAAGCAAAGAAAACGATCAAAACTGATTCCATATCTCAGCATACGCGCATAGCAGTCGCATTTTTTTCGTTTAAAGAAAGAATTCGACAACTCGTCTCTTGCACGCAATGCCTTAATTTCGTACCCAGATCTCCAACGGGTAAGCTAAGATAGAGTCAGATCTGCGTACGAGATAATCGATGTCCAACATATTAAAAAACCGAAGGCCGGATTGTAATGAGAATAAATAGATTTTCCGTAGATGTTTTGAAGTTATTGGTGTCTTTTGAAGTTTAGAGAACAAGGCCTTTATATCTCATGTTTCAAACAGTTTACAGTTTTCGACTATGTCTGCCCTGCTTTTCTTCACTCACCGATTTCATGAGCAACAATTCCGCGGGACCAGCACCCACGACCGAGATTGATATCTTGACGGCGACCAGTTCGTCCAACATAAGATGTACAGCTACCATGATATGACAATAAAGCAAAAGCCATTACATTCACGTATAAATCATATTATTTTAATGATTATTCCGTATTATTTACTGGTGTGATACATGCAAGGTATTTACCCTGAGCCAAGCTTAAAATTAGCGTAAGCCTCTTCATTTGTTCTTCTCTTGAAGCTGATGCAAGTTTTGCTGGTCCATTCCTCCATTCCCGCTCTGATGGCACTCATGGCTTTGGAATCTCGAGCTGAATGGAAAATATAAAAAAGCAGCCATGACTAATTCAACTGCAGTAAAAGGTGTCAAGTCTTTTCCATTGAACAGTCTTAGTTTGCTTTACGAACACCCGCTTAATAGGAAACCCCTTTATCATGGAGTACGACAGCAGTTTTCTTTTCCGGGATAAAGTCCTTACATTGACTCTAGATTCAACTCACCTCCAAAAATGAACTTTTTGATTACTGATCTATCTTACTAAGACTGTTTATGGTGTCGACACACCCCAGACTTACAATATCAAGAAGCCGACCATTGATCATCCAGCCTCCTCGTTGCACTGAAACACTTTGGTGGGAATTTTCTGCTTCAGAACACTTATGAATAGAAGAATAAGTGGAATGCCAATCTACACATATCATACTTTATTTTCATACTCATCGTTTTGCCATCTTTACCTGCAAATAGCAAAAGCTAGACGAGGCGGGCAGAGAACGGGCAGAGAGGAAAGGTTACTACAGTCATAACAGATTATATTGTAAAGTAAACTATCCATAAATTACGTGGATAAATAAGGGTTACAGAACATGAAAAACTGTACATTTGCTTCTGAAAAATCGCGCTGCTATGTTGAATCAGTGTTAAATTAGGAATATTTATTTAAAGAAAAAGAATTGAATCGTACATAGACTTGAGTCGATGACGTAAGCCATGACCCCTCCAGGCCACTGTCTGTTTTTAGTCGCAGCTTTTCCCATTGGATTGTCTACATCCAGTCCCATTTCTGCCGCCATGCGTTGCTCAGGCGTGAGAATCATGTCTCCTTCATAAAGGTCTGGATCATACAAACCCTTATTCTCTACAATGCAAGTTAGAAAATTCTGAATGAATAAACCAGTACAAACTAACATTGGCCCAAGGTTAATATCAATAAACCAGCACAAACCAACATTGGCCCAAGGTTAATATCAATAATCCAGCTCAAATTAACATGACCTTACCAATACAAAACTCTCTGGTCCTATTTTATTTCCCGGGCTAAGCTATAACGGCTTTTAAAAAATCAGTCCACGCAATTGGGATGGCAGGAAAATCTCACTCGACTGCCTTAACAAATCTCAAAGCTTCTCGTCACTTGCCCTGTTCCCTAAGTTATTTTATTTACCGTGCTTCACGACTCACGAGAAAATTAACCGACCTAAAATGTTTTTTTAAGAAAACCCCGCGAAGATGTCACTGGGTCTGTTACAGAGGGGTGTTATACTTTAGCGGATTAGCGCTCTTTTTCGATGTCTATGTCTTTTATGCATGCAATCTTAAACGAGAAAGCATGTTATACAAACAAGTCTTACCGTCTGGATTTTCGGACGCAGCAAACGCCACGTACAATGCAAAGAAGACGTACAACATGGTACTCAGCACTCAGTCTTCACACCAGGCTGAAACAAACTGTGGTTGATTCACTAAAAGACTTGAATTTAACGGAAAGGCTTTCATCTCACCTGTGCAGATGTGAAACTTGTCTGTTTGATGTTTGCGATTATAGTTTGAATGTGGTGCAGATTGCATTAGCATGAGAAAAATAAGTAAAGTGTATTTTTAAACATATGTTCCAGATGAAAAGCCGCATTCGGTAAATTCACTTAACTAGTTTACACAAAATGTTAATGGATCTTAGGGCTTAGGGTTTTGGGGAAGGGGCGGGGGCGGTTCTGGGGGGGAATCGAGAGGATGGAGAATAGGAGTAACTCAAATAATATATAGCTCTTAAATATTTTTGGGGGATAGGGGACTCCAAGCCTCCCCCCTTCTGTACCTTGCACTCCCGGCTCCTAGCCCTTTTTTCTTGGTTTCCACCGTTTATGTAGACCTTTCCTATTGCCATTGCGAAATATCAAGCATATTTTGTTGCGTAATTTCCCCCTATTTCTTCCTCTTTCCACCCTTTCAGAACTCACACTTTCCACTCTTTTTTTTCCCCTTCCGTATACCCCTAATCTCGTACCCAGATCTCCCACGGCCAAGGGAGTAAAACAGAGTGAGATCTGGGTACGAGATTAGTATACCCCTTCTGCGCCCTATCCTCTCAGGATCCCTCACCCTGTCCCCCTGTACTGTCCTCCTCCTCGAAATAACCATGAGTATATATCAACCGGAAAAAAGTATTATTAAAAATTTAAAGTATTTATTGCTTTGGTTTGAAGGAAATATCGTTAGAGACTGGAAGAAAGCACCAAATTTGGCACAGATGCTCTTTTAGAGTATCTAAAACAAATTTAGAAGGGGTGCCAAAAGATCCGATAATCCGGGGGGGGGTCAATACAAGCATTTCATTTTCAGCACCTTTTGTAAGCTTGAAATTGACATTCACTTACTTTTTATTGACTAATATTCGTTTATGTTACCAAAATAAAACATCTCTGGCGTGGTCTAGTTCGTTTCCAAAGCAATACTTGAGTTTACGACATGATTCACGTTTTTCTTACTCATTTTCGTCTCTCACCTGTGCCTCTCTTCTCTCTGGTTGATTCTTTCAAACTTTTCTCTTTGTACGTATCCCAAACAAACAATTTCCAACATCGAAAATAGCGTGATGAGTAATAAAGATACTCGGACAATCTTTTTTCTGTATATATATTTTTTATTTTCAATCGCGAAACAAAGCACGAAAAGCTTCGCCTTGACTGTGTGTCAGGCTCGCTTTCATACTGATGAGTGTAAGGGTAAATGAAATCACATCTCACGCCCCCATGGATTGTTGTTTCACGTCGTACCCCCTCTAAATTTGTTCCTTGCACCCAAAAGAAACCTTGTGCCAAATTTCGCGCTTTTTCCCACTCTGTAACGATTTCGCCAAAGAATCACAATAGGCCACTGCACTAACTGGACTCCAGAGATATTGAGCGCCGGAGTTATTGCAATGCGTTTCTTATGGGTGGCCACAAATACTAAAGTCCCCACCCTGAACCACCTCCACCGACCTTATCCACTTTTTTTGAGTTTAAAAAAACGTCCTTCTTGGCAAATATCATAATTTCCTCTATTCACGGAAATCTGCGTTAGTTTGTTTAGCTTGTTGACATTGAGAGAGACCTGAAGACAAACGCTACAATCAAATATAAAATCCGCGATAGTTAAAAGATCAGTGTGGAAATATAGAGAGAGAGTGAAAGCGTTTTCATTCACGTGCCCAGCAGCTATGCAAATATATTGGAACAAAAGAAAGTTTTTACTTGAGGAAGAGGTTCAACTCCCACAGGATCAACATGGCCGCTATTTCATTATTTTGGGGCACCAAAATGGCGGACGTGACGTCATGAGGAAACATTCTAACTATAAACTAAACTGCTCTCTTTTACTGAGTTGAAAAAGTTGGGCTCACAGTAGATTAGAATGCTATCTTACCTTTGAAAAAATCATGCATGAAAGCTTACACAGCCGTGCGGTCGTGAACCTCTAGGCGAGTGTTTGTATTTTTAAACTGTTTGACCAAGACTTTGACAGAGAAAAAAACGTTTTCGATATCCCACTCATTTGTATACACTGACAGTGTTAATTTTTTCGGCGCAATTTTTAAGCTTAATCTTCCCTGGCGTTCACTTAATTATACTGAACTAAATCCAATAAATCTAGACTGTGGTTAGGTAACTTTGGATTTCAATGTCTTTTTTGTTAAGTTGTTGTTGCTTTGTTTATTTTCTTTTGTAACTGATTTTTGCAATGTCTACACTACCGACCAGATCGACAGCTCTTGCGCCGGCAAAACCTGACCATATCGGATAGGGCATCGCATGTTCGCACATGAAAACAGTGATTTCGGAGCGGTGTCCTTGACGGAGTGAAGTTGTGCCGCGCCGATCTTGAAATTGGATCGTTTCATATCGTGGAGTACACGCGCGGTTTATGTGCCAACCTTTGGCGCGGCGCAGTACAAACAGATATTCATCCTAAAGTGACATAAAAAGCTATCTGGTTTCGTGTAGGCAGAACCTAAATGTACGGAGAATCTGGTCTCAGTTTAATGCCCTCGTTCCTGAATCTACTTAGGAAGGTGACATGCCCTAAGCGCCATAAGTTATGCATTTAAAAAGCCTTCACATTTTTTTTTTCCTGATACAGTGATGTGTACTGTAAAAAAACCTAAGTAAGGCGATTCGGGTAAGTCAGGCAAATGCATGTAAGTGAAGTTTCGCCGTCCTTTTGGGATTTTTGCGCCGTTTCCCTTGAACAGCGGAGAGCGTGTGGTCATTTTAATAGACCTTATTTCACGTTAACTGCCATCTTTGCACGCGCTTTAGGATCGATGAGATGAAAGCAAGAGGTTCTGGAGGGGGTTAACTGACAACTGACAAATAGCCGAAAATTTAACTGACTACTGACATTTGCTTTGGGTTTTACTGTCAACTGACAAAGGACCCGATTGTCCCTTATTTTCTACAAAACTTGTTCTTAAGGCCCACAAAATATCAAGATTTATTCCCAACTTTATTTGTACAAATAAACCGATTTTCAGCTTGTTTTTAATTTTGAGCAGACACGTACAGTTACCATACTTAGAGAGCATGGTATAATGGCTCATACGCCATGATGGCTAAGCCAATCAGAGCACTATAATTGCATCATCCAATGATTCAGTTTTAAAAATAATTAGGAATATTCAATTGATTGCAGATCATTTCTTTATTTTTTATCATTACTTATTACAATAAAATAAAGAACACGTTAAAATAATTTAAATAAATTCATTATTGAAAATAATCAAAGTTATTTCTTCTTGATACAATTGACTGGGTATTAATGTGATTCGAGACGACTTAAGAAAACTTTATCTTCCTTCAATGCAAATACAAAACGCTTATGGTTTAAAAGAGTAACTTTAAGAAACTTAAACACTGAAGAAAGGACTAATGACAATTATTCATCAAAGAATGTCGCAAGTTTAGTAAGCAACCAGGTGGCCGGGCCACTTTCGCGATAGCGTCATCTTACCACAACTACCAGAATTTATTTCGTTTTTCGTTTCCTATTCAAATTTAGCAACCCCAGTTAACAAGTCATTTTTTGTGTCGTCACGCAACGCACACCTTTCTGGGGAAGAACGCGTGACGACACAGGCTCAGGCTATGTTCACACCATACCGAATTAGCCCGTGTACAGACACCCGCCCCCACCTCCCCTCGGGAAAAATCGATTTTTCCTGAGGGGAGGGGGGGTCTGTACACAGGCTATACAGGATAGCTTCGTGTGAACTGTTATCCGATATGTGACACTCCACCCCTGAGATCCGTCCCAGAAATCGCGCCGCCAACATTGTTCTTGTGTGTGAACAGAAGCCCTTCGTGGCGGCAGACAAGCTATCCGGGGTGGTGTGAACATAACCTTGGAGGGGGGGGGGGGGGGGGGTGGCAGGAAGGGCACAAACAATGTAAATTGCAAGAGGAAACAAAATCCTAAAGCATACTGGTAGTCGTAAGAAAATGACAACATCTATCGCAAAATCACCTATTCAACAATCACCTTGATATTCAAACTAGTCTTAATCTCCAGTTATTATTATTGCTGAAATGTCTCGGTCAAACTGATTAAAGAATTCCACACTTAGACAACCAGGTTACACGTGCCACCACCTAGACGTGTCAATGACACCAAAATAAATTTACAGGTTATTAATAGCTTACCGATTCTTTAACGGGCAAGCTTTATAAATAATACAATGCAAATACTGACCCAAAAATGTTGAATGGCTGCTCGCCCTGCCTAAATTCCAAATAACGAACACGATTTTATATCGCGCTGAAACACTAACTGAACTAGGAAACTACACTTTTTCCAATGTTTTAAATTACGCTCTCCCCCATGCCCTAACCCAAAGATATAATACTCTGCTTAAACTCTAGATATGTTATTGCTAACTCTTTTGACCCATAAAAGAACACTCTCTATCTCGTTTCATGACTGTAAGGTGCAGACGTTATTTTCATCGAGAAAAACATTGAAACTTCAGCGAGCTAGTAGTCTGTTTCACAGCCGTTCTTGTGTTGTCACGCAACGCACCTCCCCTGGAGCGTTGTGCGACGACTAGCGAGCTAGCTGAAAGAAGAGAAATAAACTTAAACAATTTAGCAAAAGGGCCGGAAGCAAAAGCTCACACAAATGCAAAAAAGAGTACATATTAATTTAAGTTTTTCCCCAGGATTCAAATAGTAAAAGTAAGTTTCATTCTGCAGCCTTGAAAAGGGCGGGTATTGGAAACACTTAACAAATGGTTAGAAGAGTAATTTGTCTATCAGAAGTTATCCATATATCCCAACTTTCCTTTACCCTAACATCAAAAGAGTGTGATCTAAGCGTTCAAATCCTCTACAGCCGTCAGAATAGCTACGTTAACTTCCATAAGGTCTCTACACAAAGATGCGAAGTTCTGTAATGGACCGGACATTACCAAAGACCCCACATTTTTCTCGGCCACATGTTTGCTATAGAACGCCACCAGACAATCCAGGTTGTCCTCATCCGATGTCCCAAACGTCTCACCCCCGAACCGCTCTCTAAAAGTTCGTACCAGATGGATAGATTGTTCGAACTCTCTACTGGCTAGCTTATCCACCAGCGCCTGCATCGCTGCATCTTTAGTGAGAGATTTATCCTCGATGTAAATTTTAGCACAGGAGTTGTCTTCCGAGAGTGGATGTTCGAGAATGGACGATAACTCTCGGCGGATCTCGTTTACTTCTTGAGTTAGATCATTGACCTGTGGACAAAGAACGAAGAGGGCAGGTGAGAGATATGGCTCTGAATAAATGCTGTATTTTATGTTATGCTATGATATTGAACGTCCAAATTGACCTGGAGTTTAATCATCACGCCTCAGTTGCTCAAAAGGTTGACAACTAGATAAATCTGTATCCACTGGACGGTTTACTTAACTTCCGTAATAATTATCCGCTGCCGGGATACTGATTTATCTGGTAAATCGCGCTATCAAACGCTAACAACTGGGGCCAGCACATGAGACTAACACATAACGCCGATTAAAAGCTGCACGCACCCCGCTTGGGTGGAGTTTTTTTAATTTCAGCATAGGCGCCTCAAATTTAGGAACTTCATCAGCAACACCAAAAAAAGCGCAAAACGCATATAAAAAGTGCATGGAGATTTTTTGATTGAAAATGATGGGATGAGATAGCACAGTTTAAGGCAAGATTTAAGACATAGTCTTTAGTTACGATTAATAGTGATTTACGTTTTTGGTATGGCTTCCACATCCTCATTTGTTGCGGTTCATGTTATGAAAGCCTAGATATCTAGAACTTTCACCGCAAATGCTCAAAGCTCACCTCAGCTTGTCTAGCGGCTTGCACCAAAGACTCCAGGAATCTGGCGTATGTACTACAAAACAACAGGAACTGGAAATGCGCCTTGTACATACACCGGCATAGCTGCACCTGCCTCAGGTCATGATTCTCGGGGTCTGTTGCCATTCGTGTCTCGGGCTCTTCGTGATGTGAACCAACAGATGATCGTTTCAACGCTAACTTGACATCGTCAAGACACTCCAGCGTTCGTTCGCTGCTCTGCGCGTAGCTGTCAAAATGCGAATGGAGTTCCAGGACACAAAACTTATGCCTTTCGAGCAGTTTCGTTCGGCTGAGTGTCTCCGTATCGATACACACAAACGGGCATTCGCCACGCGACATGAGAAACTCCAAAGTGTTCGAGAAGTGCCGGGTTACATCACGGAACTTGTCTTCTGCCACATAATTGCAGCATTCTCGTGTCAGACTGTAGAATTTTCGGCGCGTGCTCTTATACAGATGACAGAACAACGAGAAGGTATTGACTGCGATTACTCCAGTCGTGTCCTTGACGATAGAGCCCACATGGGCCGCCCACAGCTTCTCGGGCGAATCACGTGTGTCCCACGTGATCTCAGTGACAGCGAAGAGTTTGTAAGAGTAGCTGGTGTCCGAGGCACCTGGTAGCGAGTCCGAGCTGAAACAAAACGAGAAAACTTTGACGTCTACATCAAAGGCTAAGTTCGAAAAAACTAAGTGAGCCACAAGACAAGAGCGGCACAGTGGCGAACGCGCTTCACTAACACCAACGTGCAAAGTAGACAGGGTTCGTATCCCGGAAGTGACGCAATATGTGGTTCACTTCCTTGCTCCGGGGTTTTTTCCTGTGTACTCCGGTTTTCCCAGTACCCAACTGCTAACAATTCCAAAATCCAATTCAATCTGTGATGTACGAATACTTGCTTAAAGTATTCTTTAAGAATGAGCGCCTAGGCGCTTTTATTTCAATGATCAATCCGTGAGACTACCAGTGGAAATAGTCAGTCCCATTGGAAGCTGACCTAAACACAGCTTTTTGCCAAAAGAAGCACAAACAACAAAAGCGAGGAAAGCGTCAACTCTCGCATCCCCCCTTCCCAGTCTCCCACTCCATTTTCACACTCATTCCAAGCCTCATACTAAGAGCATGCGCATTTCAGACAAGCTCAAGCTTGCCGTCTTGCTGAATAAAATAGTGGTAAGCAGTTCTCTTGGCTTTTTATTGGTGAACTTACGCAACAGGACGGAAGAGGAAAGAAGACGGCAATCCTTGTGTGACAAGCGTGACAATAATTCTGTTTGAAAAACGTTTCCGCCGAACTTCACCCTCCTTTAAACAGGTCGTTTTGTACAAGACCAGAAACCATTAACTTAAGTGAAGTTCACCACAAAACACATAAGCAAAGGGCCTGTCACGTTTATCACACACAAGCGTTTTGCCGTCGTGTTGTGTAAACTCACTACTGGCTTGGCATTACATGACAGTGTCACTCTAGTCCAGGAGCTGGCAAAGCGCAAGCGTTTGGTTTCCAAAAGAAACACTTGAAAGTTCCATTCAATCACTGTATAAAACCCCTAACAAATATCAGTACCTGTCTACAGACGGACTTCGTTGTGGCTGCCTCTCGTCCTTGTCAATAACAATCACAGTCACGTGAGCCGACGAGGACTCCGTCGAGCTTTCCAGAGTTTTAGCTGTATCTGAGACGGTGGTCAGGGTACTAGCGGTTAGAGAGCGAGAAAGCTGGAAACAAAAGTATTTGAGAATCAATAAATGACAAATAATGCGCACAGGGCTCGCCTTTGCCGTCTTAACTTGTCCTTCACAATCGCTTCATTTAAAGAATAATATCAGACTTCGACACAACGACTCCGTATTAAACAGTCTTCTCGGTATTAGTTTTGTGATAAGACAGTCTGACGCGTGTTTGTTACATTCAATCACGATTATATTTAGTTATGTGCTCAAGAAACATCGCAATACCTCATCTTCATCGTCTGAAGAGTCGTGTGGAGTGAGATCCTGCTCGCTACCTGACAAACACTCCAGAGTCTGAAGATTCGACTTCATATCGCGGTCGAGACTTCCCACGTCCATGCAATACGACAAACGACGATCCTCGTACTCGGGTCCCCAGGCCGAGTCTTCTGATTCGTCGTACAAAAAGTCAAAGTTTGTCAATACGCTTATCTGGAAGAGACAACGAATGAAAGTGTGTAAGTCTGAAAAGTCGCTGTAATGAGCCTTTTGAGAGATGAAATAAAACATTTTGATTATTTCGAATGGACAACTCGTACAATACCCTCGTACTGACATGACCTAGAGATTAAACCTACCATAGATTGTTTTTTGATGTACGGAGGTAAAGAGAAGGAAAAAAGCAGCAAAACTCATACTCCTACCCTTTTTGTCGAGACGAGAAAAGTATCACTACGATAAAGGAAATTTGAAAATGCCATACAAAAACACAATTTTTGGCGAACGTCGGCTTTTGGGGCCTTGAAGCCGAGCCACAAGTTTTAGACCTGAAGAAGACGTCACCCCATGGAAGGTAATCCGGATTTCGGAAACCAGGAATCCAGGCTCAAAGATTTTCGCTCCGTCCAAAGTATCTGAGAGCATGGCACAGGCTAAGGAGATATTTGCTTGCAAAATCAGGAATCCTGGACTCTGGACTCCTGAAATCCAGAATTCCGGAATCCAAGTTTCATTGACAAGGAATCCGGAATGAAGTACCTGGAAAAAAAGCGTGGAATCCAAAATCCAAGACCGTTTCGGATTACCTTACATGAGGCGAAACACTGTGGGTAATTCCACACGAGCAGACAACACATTACTGAAATAAGTAAACAACATTCACCACTAACCTGTTGTGTTTCAAGTTCATCTTTGCTAGTTTCGTTCGTGAGACCCTCTGTCAGAGACGCCTCTTCAGAGGATGGCTGTTGATTCACGCCTTGTTTTTCTACGGCAAGGTCACTGCTTGAGCTGAACACAACTGATGGACTTTGCTTCAGTCCTACTGTGTGACCGCACGTCGTCAGCACGTTCACGAGGCGTTCACGAGTACGGCGCTAGAATAAAAGCGACGCAAATAAGGTTGGTAATCTGACCTTCTCAAATAACTTAAATATTGGAAATGGGGGGTCGGATTTTCCAAACCTTCTCGGAAAAAAGTAAAATGGTTCGAATCAGCGGGAGGTTAGACAAACTTAAGGTTCGAATTTGCTTAAGGAAACAGGTATGTGAATCATATGAACGGTTTTGCCCCATCCAAAAGGATACTGGATGAAGACGGATAGCACCACTTCGTGTTTCTTCTCTTAACAAAAAAAAATTGACTCCTTCGAAATTGCCCTTTTCCTGTAAAAACAGTAAAACGAATTACGTGTACCTGTGATAGATACGGTTTCTTCCAAGTTGACAAATCCACCGTAGATACTTGGGAAAGCAGCTTGTTTTCCCTACCCATCTCTCCTGATATCTCTGGCGTAGCCCGCCTTCCTATGACAGGAGTGGCGGAGAGATCAAAAGTAAAGTCCAAAGTTCTTCCTGGGAGGTCTTTTTTAATCATCATAGCCTCTGCCGACCAGGAGCTGTCATGCACAGTCCATACGGAGCTGGCGGGTCGGGCAGGAGGTGTATCCAAGTGCGACGAGTGGGACACTGCCATCTTCAATATGTCAAGTGACTCTTTCCAAAGGTTACCCTAGAAAGGGCAAGGAAAAAACAGCTCAAATATGTGCAATAACATTGCGCATCATACCATTATGGCTGGCTCCCCGAGCGGGCAAGATGAAGCCAAGACTATGATATGGTTAGCTCCCAGAACGGACAAGATGGGCATATCGTGCCCACCCTGGATCGCCTGCTTTGACCAAGAAGAAAACATTTTGTTTCGGCCATAAATAGATCCTTAATTGACCAAGCCTGTTCGGGGGGGCCAAGACGCAAGTTCTAGCCCTGGCGAATAGCAAGGCTAGCAATCCTACAAGAGCTGATAATATTTGAATAATGAAGTATTTTTACACGTAGCACTTCGGGTCTTGTTCGTGAAACCCCCTGTCCTAGACGCCTTCTCAAAGTCTGTTGGTCTGTCCAGTTATCTGACTGTCCGTCTGTTTCCCTGTCGGCCCACTTTATGTCTAAAATTGTTGGGGTGATTCACCTTCATTCGTGTCGTTATTTACCTTGAGGTATTTAGATATCGCCTTGAGTACGTCGTTCTGGAAGTGTCTCATGGCTGGAGAGGAGAAGTCGCCCAGTTTCATCATTGAGCAAATCATTCCTAACACTGCTTGATGATAAACTGTCGGACCACGCTCCAAAACCTGTAAAGAATACAGTTTAATTACTTTTCTCTTCTAATTCAAGCCACCCCACAGATGCATTCAAGCTTTACCCTTAGCAGACAATAAGGGGGTACACTAGCAATCATTTTGTAATCATCATCTTCGTACTTTACGTGGGCTTTACGATAAAGCTGTGCCAACAAGATCTTCTCGATTGCTATATAACACTAACAACCCTAATCCTAAAGCGTTTCCAGAGCATAGCTATTGGCTCACTAAGAGCTCATCATCCACCCTTCAACGAGCCTCGTTTTTAGTCCTGCTGGGTGTCCAGGACAAACTGGTGTGGGAGACAAAGACGCACGAACAGGGTGTACTGGTCTGCAAAGACTAGCGGATCTCTTTATCCTGAGCTGACTACCAATAATAATAAAAATAGCAATGTATACCTCTAACAAGAAGGTGATATGTGCTCTACAGAGATGTCCAAAAACGTCGTTTATGTATCTACAAACAGAGTCCAGCCAAGTCGCCCGTGGTCTGTGGTAAGATTTCTCCATGTACATGACGAACAGTTTGCTTAAGTGCGCGAGATTTGTAGAACTAGTACAAATCTGCAAGAGGACAATATATTACAAATGAGTAATAGTCCTTGAGTAACACACCACTTTCTGTGTGCAGAGGTCATTGAAGACGTTAGCATATCAGGGGCTCAGAGACACAGGTTTATTGAGGCAATTCAACAACAACTTTATTTCAGTATTCCCACGTGAGTACATGGTATTACCTACATTATCTTATTTATTTATTTATTTATTTATTTATTATTTTCCCACAATAAAGATTACACAAGCATTACATTATACAAAGATGTGGCGAGGGGACCTCAGAAAACCACAAGGCTTGTACGAGGAGGCCCCCTCGTTACAATAATATTAAGCAATAGAACTATAACAACACACAACAACGGACAGTACAAGACGCATTATCGATATAGTAGAAAATCAAAAACTTTCGTTTTAAACGATTGCAATGTAAGAATCGAAGTGACTGAGTTTGGTAAAGAATTCCAAATTTTAGGGCCTTGGAACAAAATAGAAAATTGTTTGGTGTTAGTTCGGCAGGCATGAGAACGGAAATGCGAGGAACTTCTAGTATTATAATTATGAATATTGCTACTAGTAACAAAAAGGTTCGAAAAAAGCGGTGGCAGTAATTGATGATAATATGAAAACATAAATTGTGCAGTATAGAATGAATTAATGTTGTATATGTCCAAAATCTTTAAACGGAAAAATAATGGTTCAGAGTGCGCGCGAAAATCTGCATTTGTAATAATTCGTACTGCTCGCTTTTGTAGAAGAAAAATTCTATTAAGGTTTGTTACATAAGTGGAGGACCAAACTGTGGTACAATATGTTAAATAAGGATAAATTAAGGTATAATAAAGAGACTTTTTTGTTGTTTCAGAAAGAAAGAAACGAGACCTAAACATGACGCCAATAGATTTTGAAATTTTCTTACATATATAAGTAATATGCGGCTTCCACGTTAGATGCTCGTCGATAAAAACCCCTAAAAATTTAACTACCTTTACTTGTTTTAATAAAACCTCATCGTACAAGACAGGATTTATTGGGAAGCCGACTGGTTTTTGCCTTGCTGCAAAAATGATATAATTAGTTTTCGTTATGTTAACAGAGAGCTTATTTGCTTTCATAAAAAGATCAATTTGAGATAAATCATTATTTACGGCAGAAATAGCACAATTTAAATCGGGATTAGAATAAAACACACTAGTATCATCTGCAAAAAGCATAGTTTCAGCAAGACGAGTAGCACAAGGGAGGTCATTGATATACAAAACAAACAATAATGGTCCTAATATAGAACCTTGAGGGACTCCACAGCTCAGAGTCAGCCTAATAGAACAAGTCTCTTTGTACTGGACGAACTGCACGCGATTTGACAAATAGCTTTTCAACCAGCTAAGTGCTAGCCCATGAATCCCATAATGCTCAAGCTTAGACAAGAGTATTTGATGGTCTAAAGTATCAAATGCTTTTGATAAGTCTAAGAATATGCCAACTGTATATTCGCTTCTGTCAATAGCAGTTGCAATTTTATTAATAAGATGAATTAAAGACAGCGCTGTAGAATATTTTTTACGAAATCCAAATTGGCAACAGTATAAGATATCTAAACGATCTAAAAAATTTGTAATACGATTGTGCATAACTCTTTCAAAGAATTTAGAAAAATTAGAAAGAAGCGAAATTGGACGGTAGTTAGTGAAATACTGGGAATCACCAGCTTTAAATACCGGAATCAGTTTAGCAATTTTCAGTTCATCAGGAAATACTCCTTTAATAAGAGACAAATTGATTACATTGGCCAAAGGCTGAGAAATGAGATCAAAGGTGCTTTTTATTATATCCATTGAAACGTTATCATATCCAGGCGACTTTCCAGATTTAAAAGAGTTGCATATTTGATTTAGTTCCGAAATATTAGTTGGATTTAAGATAAGCGACTCATTAACAGAAACGCCAAGAAAACTACGAAAAGATACTTGTGTGTCTGGAATTTTCCTTGCTAAATTCGGACCTATGTTGGTGAAGAACTTACAAAAGCAGTTAGCTATTTCTTGTGGATCATTTAACAGTTTTCCATCAGAGAAAAAGGAATTTGGCAGAGCTGCTTTTCTGCTCGGTTTGTTGATTACATCATTGATTAGTTTCCAAGTTTCTTTCAGGTTATTTTTAGCCTTCTCAAATTTTGTATCATAGTACTTTCGTTTAGCAATTTTTATAAGATGATTCAGTTTGTTCCGATAACGTTTGTATTTTAACTCAGTAGTTGAGTCCCTAGAATTAATGAACTGCTTATAGAGTTTATCTTTTTTCCTGATAGAAACAAGCAGAGATTGCGTTATCCAAGGGGAGCGCATTACTTTCTTTGTTTTAAGTTTTATCGTTTTTAATGGAAAGCTTTCATTGTATAATCGAACATACTCACTCACAAAACTATTATAACATTCATTAGTATCGCTTTCATCGAAACGTAAATTCCAATTAACACGAGAAAGAAACCAAGGCTATAATTAAAGAGCAAGATCTTGTATATATTCCATACATAAATGTATGTAAGCAGCTGTCAGTCTGTAGATAAGAGCATCGAAATTATTAAACACAAAGAGGGTTTTTTTCACTGTTGTCAAAATTATTAAAAGGGGCTATCTATTACTAATGTTTCTGTAAAAGTTAGATCGAAGACTATCGTAAAGATTACAATTGAATAAAAAGTGTAATTCGTGTTCAACTGTTCAGCTTAAGAAGGGGTCTCAAAAAAGGTCTTATTAATATTTAGGGGGTCAAAAGCTTGGGCAGCGTTAGTCTTGACAAACTAACAACAGTGTGACCTGTACCTGTACTATGTTTTGGGCACACGTCTTGCTGAACTCGTCCGGTTCATCAAAATGCACCAGCATATGCGGTAGCAAGGCCAACATGTTTAAAACAAAACCTGCGAAACAAACCACAGCAACATGCAACTTACAAATCCGGCCAGTATAACAAGGCGAACACTTCCTTTGCAAACCAAGGATCATAATTATTATTATTACCCCATCAACTTACCTGGTTAGAAAAAAAACGTAACAAGAAAGAGACATATGGCTACTTTAAAACAGTGAAATACATCGTTCTTAAGTATAACAAGACTTAAACTTCACTTTAGGAGCACATATCAAAATTGCAGTCCTAGCAGTATGCAGGATGTTTGTCACGTGAAGGTAGTTTAGTACCCTTAACTAGCAAGGGTAACAAGGGGTAACAAGGGTAACAAGGGGTAACAAGGGTAACAAGGGGTACCAAGGGGTAACAAGGGTAACAAGGGTAACAAGAGGTAACAAGGGGTAACAAGAGTAACAAAGGGTAACAAGGGGTAACAAGAATAACAAGGGGTAACAAGGGTAACAAGGGGTAACAAGGGATAACAAGGGTAACAAGGGTAACAAGAGGTAACAAGGGTAAGAAGGGGTAACAAGGGGCAACAAAGGGTAACAAGGGGTAACAAGTGTAACAAGGGTAACAAGGGTAACAAAGGGTAACAAGGGTTAACAAGGGTAACAAGGGGTAACAAGGGGTAACAAGGGTCACAAGGGGTAACAAGGGGTAACAAGGGTAACAAGGGGTAACAACGGTAACAAGGGGTAACAAGGGGTAACAAGGGTAACAAGGGGTAACAAGGGGTAACAAGGGTAACAAGGGGTAACAAGGGTCACAAGGGGTAACAAGGGGTAACAAGGGTAACAAAGGGTAACAAGGGTAACAAGGGGTAACAAGGGCTAACAAAGGGTAACAAGGGTAACAAGGGGTAATAAGTGTAACAACGGTAACAAGGGGTAACAAAGGTAACAAGGTGTAACAAGGGTCACAAGGGGTAACAAGGGGTAAAAAGGGTAACAAGGGGTAACAAGGGGTAACAACGGTAACAAGGGTAACAAGGGGTAACAAGGGGTAACAAGGGTATCAAGGGTCACAAGGGGTAACAAGGGGTAACAAGGGTAACAAATGGTAACAAGGGTAACACGGGGTAACAAGGGGTAACAAAGGGTAAAATGGGTAACAAGGGGTAATAAGTGTAACAAAGGTAACAAGGGGTAACAAGGGTAACAAGGGTAACAAGGGGTAAAAAGGGTAACAAGGGTAACAAGGGGTAACAAGGGGTAAAGAGGGTAACAAGGGGTAACAAGGGGTAACAAGGGTAACAAGGGTAACAAGGGGTAACAAGGGGTAACAAGGGTAACAAGGGGTAACAAGGGGTAAAGAGGGTAACAAGGGGTAACAAGAGTAACAAGGGGTAACAAGGGTAACAAGGGGTAACAAGGGGTAACAAGGGTAACAAGGCGTAACAAGGGGTAACAAGGGTAACAAGGGGTAACAAGGGGTAACAACGGTAACAAGGGGTAACAAGGGTAACAAGGGGTAACAAGGGGTAACAAGGGTAACAAGGGTAACAAGGGGTAACAAGGGTAACAAGGGGTAACACGGGGTAACAAGGGGTAACAAGGGTAACAAGGGGTAACGAGGGTAACAAGGCGTAACAAGGGGTAACAAGAGGTAACAAGGGGTAACAAGGGTAACAAGGGGTAACAAGGGTAACAAGGGTAACAAAGGGTAACAAGGGTAACAAGGGGTAACAAGGGCTAACAAAGGGTAACAAGGGTAACAAGGGGTAATAACTGTAACAACGGTAACAAGGGGTAACAAAGGTAACAAGGGGTAACAAGGGTCACAAGGGGTAACAAGGGGTAACAAGGGTAACAAGGGGTAACAAGAGGTAACAACGGTAACAAGGGTAACAAGGGGTAACAAGGGGTAACAAGGGTATCAAGGGTCACAAGGGGTAACAAGGGGTAACAAGGGTAACAAAGGGTAACAAGGGTAACAAGGGGTAACAAGGGGTAACAAAGGGTAACATGGGTAACAAGGGGTAATAAGTGTAACAAGGGTAACAAGGGGTAACAAAGGTAACAAGGGGTAACAAGGGTAACAAGGGTAAAAGGGGTAACAAGGGTAACAAGGGGTAACAAGGGGTAACAAGGGGTAACAAGGGTAACAAGGGGTAACAAGGGGTAAAGAGGGTAACAAGGGGTAACAAGAGTAACAAGGGGTAACAAGGGTAACAAGGGGTAACCAGGGGTAACAAGGGTAACAAGGCGTAACAAGGGGTAACAAGGGTAACAAGGGGTAACAAGGGGTAACAAGGGGTAACAACGGTAACAAGCGGTAACAAGGGTAACAAGGGGTAACAAGGGTAACAAGGGTAACAAGGGGTAACAAGGGTAACAAGGGGTAACAAGGGTAACAAGGGGTAACAAGGGGTAACACGGGGTAACAAGGGGTAACAAGGGGTAACGAGGGTAACAAGGCGTAACAAGGGGTAACAAGAGGTAACAAGGGGTAACAAGGGTAACAAGGGGTAACAAGGGTAACAAGGGTAACAAGGCGTAACAAGGGGTAACAAGGGGTAACAAGGGTAACAAGGGTAACAAGGGGTAACAAGGGGTAACAAGGGTAACAAGGGGTCACAAGGGGTAACAAGGGTAACAAGGGGTAACAAGGGGTAACAAGGGGTAACAAGGGTAACAAGGGTAACAAGGGGTAACAAGGGTAACAAGCGGTAACAAGGGTAACAAGGGATAACAAGCGTAACAAGGGGTAACAAGGGTAACAAGGGGTAACACGGGGTAACAAGGGTTAACAAAGGGTAACAAGGGGTAACAAGGGTAACAAGGGGTAACAAGGGTAACAAGGGTAACAAGGGGTAACAAGGGGTAACAAGGGGCAACAAGGGGTAACAAGGGTAACAAGGGGTAACAAAGGGTAACAAGGAGTAACAAGGGTAACAAGGGTAACAAGGGGTAACAAGGGGTAACACAGGGTAACAAGGGTTAACAACGGATAACAAGGGGTAACAAGGGTAACAAGGGTAACAAGGGGTAACAAGGGGTAACAAGGGGTAACAAGGGTAACAAGGGGTAACAAGGGGTAACAAGGGTAACAAGGGGTAACAAGGGGTAACAAGGGTAACAAGGGGTAACAAGGGGTAACAAGGGTAACAAGGGGTAACAAGGGGTAACAAGGGTAACAAGGGGTAACAAGGGTAACAAGTCGTAACAAGGGTAACAACGGTAACAAGGGGTAACAAAGGTAACAAGGGTAACAACGGGTAACAAGAGGTAACAAGGGTAACAAGGGGTAACAAGGGGTAACAAGGGTAACAAGGGGTAACAAGGGTAACAAGGGGTAACAAGGGTGACAAGGGGTAACAAGGGGTAAAGAGGGTAACAAGGGGTAACAAGAGTAACAAGGGGTAACAAGGGTAACAAGGGGTAACAAGGGGTAACAAGGGTAACAAGGCGTAACAAGGGGTAACAAGGGTAAAAAGGGGTAACAAGGGGTAACAACGGTAACAAGGGGTACCAAGGGTAACAAGGGGTAACAAGGGTAACAAGGGTAACAAGAAGTAACAAGGGTAACAAGGGGTAAAACAAGGGGTAAAAAGGGTAACAAGGGGTAACAAGGGGTAACAAGGGTAACAAGCATAAAGAGGGGTAACAAAGGTAACAAGGGGTAACAACGGGTAACAAGGGGTAACAAAGGTAACAAGGGTAACAAGAGCTAACAAGGGTAACAAGAGGTAACAAGGGTAACAAGCGGTAACAAGGGGTAACAAGGGTAACAAGGGGTAACAAGGGTAACAAGGCGTAACAAGGGTAACAAGGGGTAACAAGGGGTAACAAGGGGTAACAAGGGTAACAAGGAGTAACAAGGGGTAACAAGGTTAACAAGGGTAACAAGGGGTAACAAGGATAACAACGGTAACAAGGGGTAACAAGGGTAACAAGGGGTAACAAGGGTAACAAGGGATAACAAGGGTAACAAGGGATAACAAGGGTAACAAGGGGTAACAAGGGGTAACAAGGGGTAACAAGGGGTAACAAGGGTAACATTGGGTAACAAGAGTAACAAGGGATAACAAGGGGTAACAAGGGGTAAAAAGGGGTAACAAGGGGTAACAAGGGGTAACAAGAGGTAACAACGGGTAACAAGGGGTAACAAGGGTAACAAGGGGTAACAATGGGTAACAAGGGTAACAAGGGGTAACAAGGGGTAACAAGGGGTAATAAGCGTAACAAGGGGTAACAAGGGTAACAAGGGGTAACACGGGGTAACAAGGGTTAACAAGGGGTAACAAGGGGTAACAAGGGGTAACACAGGGTAACAAGGGTTAACAACGGATAACAAGGGGTAACAAGGGGTAACAAGGGGTAACAAGGGTAACAACGGTAACAAGGGGTAACAAGGGTAACAAGGGGTAACAAGGGGTAACAAGGGTAACAAGGGATAACAAGGGTAACAAGGGGGAACAAGGGTAACAAGGGGTAACAAGGGTAACAAGGGGTAACAAGGGGTAACAAGGGATAACAAGGGGTAACAAGGGTAACAAGGGTAACAATGGGTAACAAGGGTAACAAGGGATAACAAGGGGTAACAAGGGTAACAAGGGGTAAAAAGGGGTAACAAGGGGTAACAAGGGGTAACAAGAGGTAACAAGGGGTAACAAGGGGTAACAAGGGTAACAAGGGGTAACAAGGGGTAACAAGCGTAACAAGGGGTAACAAGGGGTAACAAGGGGTAACAAGCGTAACAAGGGGTAACAAGGGTAACAAGGGGTAACACGGGGTAACAAGGGTTAACAACGGAGAACAAGGGGTAACAAGGGGTAACAAGGGTAACAAGGGGTAACAAGGGGTAACAAGGGTAACAAGGGGTAACAAGGGGTAACAAGGGTAACAAGGGGTAACAAGGGTAACAAGGAGTAACAAGGGGTAACAAGGGTAACAAGGGGTAACAAGGGGTAACAAGGGTAACAAGGGGTAACAATGGGTAACAAGGGTAACAAGGGGTAACAAGGGTAACAAGTCGTAACAAGGGTAAAAAGGGTAACAAGGGGTAACAAGGGGTAACAAAGGTAACAAGGGTAACAAGGGGTAACAAGGGGTAACAAGGGTAACAAGGGGTAAAAAGGGGTAACAAGGGTAACAAGGGGTAAAAAGGGTAACAAGGGGTAACAAGGGTAACAAGGGGTAACAAGGGGTAAAGAGGGTAACAAGGGGTAACAAGAGTAACAAGGGCTAACAAGAGTAACAAGGGGTAACAAGGGTAACAAGGGGTAACAAGGGTAACAAGGGGTAACAATGGGTAACAAGGGTAACAAGAAGTAACAAGGGTAACAAGGGGTAAAAAGGGGTAACAAGGGTAACAAGAGGTAAAAAGGGGTAACACGGGGTAACAAGGGGTAACAAGGGTAACAAGGGGTAACAAGGGTAAGAAGGCGTAAAGAGAGGTAACAAGAGGTAACAAGGGTAACAAGGGGTAAAAAGGGTAACAAGGGTAACAAGGCGTAACAAGGGGTAACAAGGGGTAACAAGGGTAACAAGGGGTAACAAGGGGTAACTAGGGTAACAAGGGGTAACAAGGGGTAACAAGGGGTAACAAAGGTAACAAGGGTAACAAGGGGTAACAAGGGGTAACAAGGGTGACAAGGGGTAACAAGGGGTAACAAGGGTAACAAGGGTAACAACGCGTAACAAGGGTAACAAGGGGTAACAACGGGTAACAAGGGGTAACAAGGGTAACAAGGGGTAACAAGGGGCAACAAAGGGTAACAAGGGCAACAAGGGGTAACAAGGGGTAACACGGGGTAACAAGGGGTAACAAGGGGTAACAAGGGTAACAAGGGGTAACAAGGGTAACAAGGGTAACAAGGGTAACAAGGGGTAACAAGGGGTAACAAGGGGTAACAAGGATAACAAGGGGTAACAAGGGTACCACGGGGTAACAAGGGGTAACAAGGGGTAACACGGGGTAACAAGGGGTAACAAGGGGTAACACAGGGTAACAAGGGGTAACAAGGGGTAACAAGGGTAACAACGGGTAACAAGGGTAACAAGGGTAACAAGGGGTAACAAGGGGTAACAAGGGTAACAAGGGGTAACAAGGGGTAACAAGGGTAACAAGGGGTAACAAGGGGTAACAAGGGTAACAAGGGGTAACAAGGGGTAACACGGGGTAACATGGGGTAACAAGGGGTAACAAGGGTAACAAGGGGTAACAAGGGTAACAAGGGGTAACAAGGGTAACAAGGGGTAACAAGGGGTATCAAGGGGTAACAAGGGGTAACAAGGGTAACAAGGGGTAACAAGGGGTAACAAGGGTAACAAGGCGTAACAAGGGTAACAAGGGTAACAAGGGGTAACAAGGGGTAACACAGGGTAACAAGGATTAACAACGGATAACAAGGGGTAACAACGGGTAACAACGGTAACAAGGGTAACAAAGGGTAACAAGGGGTAACAAGGGTAACAAGGGGTAACAAGGGGTAACAAGGGTAACAAGGGGTAACAAGGGTAACAAGGGGTAACAAGGGGTAACAAGGGTAACAAGGGGTAACAAGGGGTAACAAGGGGTAACAAGGGGTAACAAGGGTAACAAGTCGTAACAAGGGTAACAAGGGTAACAAGGGGTAACAAGGGGTAACAAAGGTAACAAGGGTAACAAGGGGTAACAAGGGGTAACAAGGGTAACAAGGGGTAACAAGGGGTAACAAGGGTAACAAGGGGTAACAAGGGTAACAAGGGTAACAAGGGGTAACAAAGGGTAAAGAGGGTAACAAGGGGTAACAAGAGTAACAAGGGGTAACAAGAGTAACAAGGGGTAACAAGGGGTAACAAGGGGTAACAAGGGTAACAAGGCGTACCAAGGGGTAACAAGGGTAAAAAGGGGTAACAAGGGGTAACAACGGTAACAAGGGGTACCAAGGGTAACAAGGGGTAACAAGGGTAACAAGGGTAACAAGAAGTAACAAGGGTAACAAGGGGTAAAAAAGGCTAACAAGGGTAACAAGGGGTAACAAGGGGTAACACGGGGTAACAAGGGGTAACAAGGGTAACAGAGGGTAACAAGGGTAACAAGGCGTAACAAGGGGTAACAAGAGGTAACAAGGGGTAACAAGGGTAACAAGGGGTAAAAAGGGTAACAAGGGTAACAAGGGGTAACAAGGGGTAAAGAGGGTAACAAGGGGTAACAAGAGTAACAAGGGGTAACAAGAGTAACAAGGGGTAAAAAGGGGTAACAACGGGTAACAAGGGTAACAAGGGTACCAAGGGGTAACAAAGGGTAACAAGGGGTAACAAGGGGTAACAAGGGGTAACAAGGGTAACAAGGGTAACAAGGGGTAACAAGGGGTAAAAAGGGGTAACAAGGGGTAACAAGGGTAACAAGGCGTAACAAGGGGTAACAAGGGTAACAAGGGGTAACAAGGGGTAACAAGGGGTAACAACGGTAACAAGCGGTAACAAGGGTAACAAGGGGTAACAAGGGTAACAAGGGTAACAAGGGTAACAAGGGGTAACAAGGGTAACAAGGGGTAACAAGGGGTAACACGGGGTAACAAGGGGTAACAAGGGTAACAAGGGGTAACGAGGGTAACAAGGCGTAACAAGGGGTAACAAGAGGTAACAAGGGGTAACAAGGGTAACAAGGGGTAACAAGGGTAACAAGGGTAACAAGGCGTAACAAGGGGTAACAAGGGGTAACAAGGGGTAACAAGGGTAACAAGGGGTCACAAGGGGTAACAAGGGTAACAAGGGGTAACAAGGGGTAACAAGGGGTAACAAGGGGTAACAAGGGTAACAAGGGTAACAAGGGGTAACAAGGGTAAAAAGGGGTAACAAGGGTAACAAGGGATAACAAGCGTAACAAGGGGTAACAAGGGTAACAAGGGGTAACAAGGGTAACAAGGGTAACAAGGGTAACAAGGGGTAACAAGGGGTAACAAGGGGTAACAAGGGTAACAAGGGGTAACAAGGGGTAACAAGGGTACCACGGGGTAACAAGGGGTAACAAGGGGTAACACGGGGTAACAAGGGGTAACAAGGGGTAACACGGGGTAACAAGGGGTAACAAGGGGTAACAAGGGTAACAAGGGGTAACAAGGGTAACAAGGGTAACAAGGGGTAACAAGGGGTAACAAGGGGTAACAAGGGTAACAAGGGGTAACAAGGGGTAACAAGGGTAACAAGGGGTAACAAGGGGTAACACGGGGTAACATGGGGTAACAAGGGGTAACAAGGGTAACAAGGGGTAACAAGGGTAACAAGGGGTAACAAGGGGTAACAACGGGTAACAAGGGGTAACAAGGGTAACAAGGGGTAACAAGGGGTAACAAGGGGTAACAAGGGTAACAAGGGGTAACAAGGGTAACAAGGGTAACAAGGGGTAACAAGGGGTAACATAGGGTAACAAG
The DNA here is from genome assembly GCA_964035525.1 of Porites cylindrica. Classification (NCBI taxonomy): domain Eukaryota; kingdom Metazoa; phylum Cnidaria; class Anthozoa; order Scleractinia; family Poritidae; genus Porites; species Porites cylindrica. The sequence goes on from OZ037784.1 coordinate 3,743,447, forward strand.
GATTAACACCGGATAACAAGGGGTAACAACGGGTAACAACGGTAACAAGGGTAACAAAGGGTAACAAGGGGTAACAAGGGTAACAAGGGGTAACAAGGGGTAACAAGGGTAACAAGGGGTAACAAGGGTAACAAGGGGTAACAAGGGGTAACAAGGGTAACAAGGGGTAACAAGGGTAACAAGGGGTAACAAGGGGTAACAAGGGTAACAAGGGGTAACAAGGGTAACAAGTCGTAACAAGGGTAACAAGGGTAACAAGGGGTAACAAGGGGTAACAAGGGGTAACAAGGGTAACAAGGGGTAACAAGGGTTAACAAGGGTAACAAGGGGTAACAAGGGTAACAAGGGTAACAAGGGGTAACAAGGGGTAAAGAGGGTAACAAGGGGTAACAAGAGTAACAAGGGGTAACAAGGGTAACAAGGGGTAACAAGGGGTAACAAGGGTAACAAGGCGTACCAAGGGGTAACAAGGGTAAAAAGGGGTAAAAAGGGGTAACAACGGTAACAAGGGGTACCAAGGGTAACAAGGGGTAACAAGGGTAACAAGGGTAACAAGAAGTAACAAGGGTAACAAGGGGTAAAAAGGGGTAACAAGGGTAACAAGGGGTAACAAGGGGTAACACGGGGTAACAAGGGGTAACAAGGGTAACAAAGGGTAACAAGGGTAACAAGGCGTAACAAGGGGTAACAAGAGGTAACAAGGGGTAACAAGGGTAACAAGGGGTAAAAAGGGTAACAAGGGTAACAAGGGGTAACAAGGGGTAAAGAGGGTAACAAGGGGTAACAAGAGTAACAAGGGGTAACAAGAGTAACAAGGGGTAACAAGGGGTAACAACGGGTAACAAGGGTAACAAGGGTACCAAGGGGTAACAAAGGGTAACAAGGGTAACAAGGGGTAACAAGGGGTAACAAGGGGTAACAAGGGTAACAAGGGTAACAAGGGGTAACAAGGGGTAACAAGGGGTAACAAGGGTAACAAGGGGTAACAAGGGGTAACAAGGGGTAACAAGGGGTAACAAGGGGTAACAAGGGTAACAAGGGGTAACAAGGGTAACAAGGGGTAAAGAGGGTAACAAGGGTAACAAGGGGTAGCAAGGGGTAACAAGGGGTAACAAGGGTAACAAGGGGTAACAAGGGGTAACAAGAGTAACAAGGGTAACAAGGGTAACAAGGGGTAACAAGGGGTAACAAGGGTAACAAGGGGTAACAAGGGTAACAAGGGGCAACAAGGGGTAACAAGGGTAACAAGGGGTAACAAGGGGTAACACGGGGTAACAAGGGGTAACAAGGGGTAACAAGGGTAACAAGGGGTAACAAGGGTAACAAGGGTAACAAGGGGTAACAAGGGGTAACAAGGGGTAATAAGGGGTAACAAGGGTAACAAGGGGTAACAAGGGTACCAAGGGGTAATAAGGGGTAACAAGGGTAACAAGGGGTAATAAGGGGTTACACGGGGTAACAAGGGGTAACAAGGGGTAACAAGGGTAACAAGGGGTAACAAGGGTAACAAGGCGTAACAAGGGGTAACAAGGGGTAACAAGGGGTAACAAGGGTAACAAGGGGTAACAAGGGGTAACAAGGGTAACAAGGGGTAACAAGGGGTAACAAGGGTAACAAGGGGTAACACGGGGTAACATGGGGTAACAAGGGGTAACAAGGGTAACAAGGGGTAACAAGGGTAACAAGGGGTAACAAGGGGTAACAAGGGGTAACAAGGGGTAACAAGGGTAACAAGGAGTAACAAGGGGTAACAAGGGTAACAAGGGGTAACAAGGGGTAACAAGGGTAACAAGGCGTAACAAGGGGTAACAAGGGGTAACAAGGGGTAACAAGGGTAACAAGGGGTAACAAGGGGTAACAAGGGTAACAAGGGGTAACAAGGGGTAACAAGGGTAACAAGGGGTAACAAGGGGAAAAACGGGGTAACATGGGGTAACAAGGGGTAACAAGGGTAACAAGGGGTAACAAGGGTAACAAGGGGTAACAAGGGGTAACAAGGGGTAACAAGGGGTAACAAGGCGTAACAAGGGTAACAAGGGGTAACAAGGGTAACAAGGGGTAACAAGGGTAACAAGGGATAACAAGGGGTAACAAGGGTAACAAGGGGTAACAAGGGGTAACAAAGGGTAACAAGGGTAACAACGGTAACAAGGGGTAACAAGGGGTAACAAGGGGTAACAAGGGTAACAAGGGATAACAAGGGTAACAAGGGGGAACAAGGGTAACAAGGGGTAACAAGGGGTAACAAGGGGTAACAAGGGGTAAAGGGGTAACAAGGGTAACAAGGGTAACAATGGGTAACAAGGGTACCAAGGGATAACAAGGGGTAACAAGGGTAACAAGGGGTAAAAAGGGGTAACAAGGGGTAACAAGGGGTAACAAGAGGTAAGGAGGGGTAACAAGGGGTAACAAGGGTAACAAGGGGTAACAAGGGGTAACAAGGATAACAAGGGTAACAAGGGGTAACAAGGGGTAACAAGGGGTAACAAGGGTAACAAGGGGTAACAAGGGGTAACAAGGGTAACAAGGGGTAACAAGGGGTAACAAGGGTAACAAGGGATAACAAGCATAACAAGGGGTAACAAGGGTAACAAGGGGTAACACGGGGTAACAAGGGTTAACAAGGGGTAACAAGGGGTAACAAGGGTAACAAGGGGTAACAAGGGTAAAAAGGGGTAACAAGGGGTAACAAGGGGTAACAAGGGGCAACAAGGGGTAACAAGGGTAACAAGGGGTAACAAAGGGTAACAAGGGGTAACAAGGGTAACAAGGGGTAACAAGGGGTAACACAGGGTAACAAGGGTTAACAACAGATAACAAGGGATACCAAGGGGTAACAAGGGTAACAAGGGTAACAAGGGGTAACAAGGGTAACAAGAGGTAACAAGGGGTAACAAGGGGTAACAAGGGTAACAAGGGGTAACAAGGGGTAACAAGGGTAACAAGGGGTAACAAAGGGTAACAAGGGTAACAAGGGGTAACAACGGGTAACAAGGGGTAACAAGGGTAACAAGTCGTAACAAGGGTAACAAGGGTAACAAGGGGGTAACAAGGGGTAACAAAGGTAACAAGGATAACAAGGGGTAACAAGGGATAACAAGGGTAACAAGGGGTAACAAGGGGTAACAAGGGTAACAAGGGGTAACAAGGGTAACAAGGGTAACAAGGGGTAACAAGGGGTAAAGAGGGTAACAAGGGGTAACAAGAGTAACAAGGGGTAACAAGGGTAACAAGGGTAACAAGGGGTAACAAGGGGTAACAAGGGTAACAAGGGGTAACAAGGGGTAACAAGGGTACCAAGGGGTAACAAGGGGTAACACGGGGTAACATGGGGTAACAAGGGGTAACAAGGGTAACAAGGGGTAACAAGGGGTAACAAGGGGTAACAAGGGGTAACAAGGGGTAACAAGGATAACAAGGGGTAACAAGGGTAACAACGGGTAACAAGGGTAAAAGGGGGAACAAGAGTAACAAGGGTAACAAGGGGTAACAAGGGTAACAAGGGGTAACAACGGGTAACAAGGGGTAACAAAGGTAACAAGGGTAATAAGAGGTAACAAGGGTAACAAGAGGTAACAAGGGTAACAAGCGGTAACAAGGGGTAACAAGGGTAACGAGGGGTAACAAGGGTAACAAGGCGTAACAAGGGGTAACAAGGGGTAACAAGGGGTAACAAGGGTAACAAGGGGTAACAAGGGGTAACAAGGGTAACAACGGGTAACAAGGGTAACAACAGGTACCAACGGGTAACAAGAGGTAACAAAGGTAACAAGGGTAACAACTGGTAAAAAGGGGATCAAGGGGTAACAAGGGTAACAAGGGGTAACAAGGGGTAACAAGGGGTAACAAGGGTAACAAGGGTAACAAGGGGTAACAAGGGGTAACAAGGGTAACAAGGGGTAACAACGGGTAACAAGGGGTAACAAAGGTAACAAGGGTAAAAAGAGGTAACAAGGGTAACAAGGGGTAACAAGGGTAACAAGGGGTAACAAGGGGTAAAAAGGGTAACAAGGGGTAACAAGGGGTAACAAGGGGTAACAAGGGGTAACAAGGGTAACAAGGGGTAACAAGGGTAACAAGGGGTAACAAGGGGTAACAAGGGTAACAAGGGTAACAAGGGGTAACAAGGGTAACAACGGGTAACAACGGGTAACAACGGGTAACAAAGGTAACAAGGGTAACAACTGGTAACAAGGGTAAAAAGGGGTAACAAGGGTAACAAGGGGTAACAAGGGGTAACAAGGGGTAAGAAGGGTAACAAGGGGTAACAAGGGTAACAAGGGTAACAAGGGGTAACAAGGGGTAACAAGGGGTAACAAGGGTAACAAGGGGTAACAAGGGTTAACAAGGGTAACAAGGGGTAACAAGGGTAACAAGGGATAACAAGGGGTAACAAGGGGTAACAAGGGGTAACAAGAGGTAACAAGGGGTAACAAGGGGTAAGAAGGGTAACAAGGGTAACAAGGGGTAACAAGGGTAACAAGGCGTAACAAGGGATAACAAGGGTAACACGGGGGAACAAGGGTAACAAGGGGTAACAAGGGTAACAAGGGGTAACAAGGGGTAACAAGGGGTAACAAGGGTAACAAGGGTAACAAGGGGTAACAAGGGTAACAAGGGATAACAAGGGGTAACAAGGGTAACAAAGGTAACAAGGGGTAACAAGGGGTAACAAGGGGTAACACGGGGTAACAAGGGTAACAAGGGGTAACAAGGGGTAACAAGGGTAACAAGGGTAACAAGGGGTAACAAGGGTAACAACGGGTAACAACGGGTAACAAGGGGTAAAAAAGGTAACAAGGGTAACAACTGGTAACAAGGGTAACAAGGGGTAACAAGGGTTACAAAGGTAACAAGAGGTAACAAGGGGTAACACGGGGTAACAAGGGGTAACAAGGGGTAACAAGGGGTAACAAGGGTAACAAGGGTAACAAGGGGTAACAAGGGTAACAAGGGATAACAAGGGGTAACAAGGGTAACAAGGGGGAACACGGGGTAACAAGGGGTAACAAAGGTAACAAGGGTAACAACTGGTAACAAGGGTAACAAGGGGTAACAAGGGGTAACAAGGGGTAACAAGGGGTAACAAGGGTAACAAGGGGTAACAATGGTAACAAGGGTAACAACGGGTAACAAGGGGTAACAAGGGGTAACAAGGGTAACAAGGGGTAACAAGGGTAACAAGGGGTAACAAGGGTAACAAGGGATAACAAGGGGTAACAAGGGTAACAAGGTGTAACAAGGGTAACAAGGGGTAACAATGGTAACAAGGGTAGCAAGGGGTAACAAGGGGTAACAAGGGGTAACAAGGGTAACAACGGGTAACAAGGGGTAACAAGGGTAACAACGGGTAACAAGGGTAACAAGGGGTAACAAGGGTAACAAGGGTAACAAAGGGTAAGAAGGCGTAACAAGGGTAACAAAGGTAACAAGGGGTAACAAGGGGTAACAAGGGGTAACAAGGGGTAACAAGGGTAACAAGGGGTAACAAGGGTAACAAGGGGTAACAAGGGGTAACAAGGGTAACAAGGGTAACAAGGGGTAACAAGGGTAACAACGGGTAACAACGGGTAACAAGGGGTAACAAAGGTAACAAGGGTAACAACTGGTAACAAGGCTAACAAGGGGTAAAAAGGGTAACAAGGGATAACAAGGGGTAACAAGGGTAACAAGGGGGAACCCGGGGTAACAAGGGGTAACAAAGGTAACAAGGGTAACAACTGGTAACAAGGGTAACAAGGGGTAACAAGGGGTAACAAGGGGTAACAAGGGTAACAAGGGGTAACAATGGTAACAAGGGTAACAAGGGGTAACAAGGGGTAACAAGGGGTAACAAGGGTAACAAGGGGTAACAAGGGGTAACAAGGGTAACAAGGGGTAACAAGGGTAACAAGGGATAACAAGGGGTAACAAGGGTAACAAGGGGTAACAAGGGTAACAAGAGTAACAAGGGATAACAAGGGGTAACAAGGGTAACAAGGGGTAACAAGGGTAACAAGGGGTAACAAGGGGTAACAAGGGTAACAAGGGGTAACAAGGGATAACAAGGGTAACAAGGGGTAACAAGGGTAACAAGGGGTAACAAGGGTAACAAGGGGTAACAAGGCGTAACAAGGGTAACAAAGGTAACAAGGGGTAACAAGGGGTAACAAGGGGTAACAAGGGGTAACAAGGGGTAACAAGGGTAACAAGGGGTAACAAGGGTAACAAGGGGTAACAAGGGGTAACAAGGGTAACAAGGGTAACAAGGGGTAACAAGGGTAACAACGGGTAACAACGGGTAACAAGGGGTAACAAAGGTAACAAGGGTAACAACTGGTAACAAGGGTAACAAGGGGTAAAAAGGGTAACAAGGGGTAACAAGGGGTAACAAGGGTAACAAGGGGTAACAAGGGTAACAAGGGTAACAAGGGGTAACAAGGGGTAACAAGGGGTAACAAGGGTAACAAGGGGTAACAAGGGGTAACAAGGGTAACAAGGGGTAACAAGGGTAACAAGGGTAACAAGGGGTAACAAGGGTAACAAGGGTAACAAGGGATAACAAGGGTAACAAGGGGGAACAAGGGTAACAAGGGGTAACAAGGGTAACAAGGGGTAACAAGGGGTAACAAGGGTAACAAGGGTAACAAGGGGTAACAAGGGTAACAACGGATAACAAGGGGTAACAAGGGTAACAAGGGGTAACAAGGGGTAACACGGGGTAACAAGGGGTAACAAGGGGTAACAAGGGGTAACAAGGGTAACAAGGGTAACAAGGGGTAACAAGGGTAACAAGGGATAACAAGGGGTAACAAGGGTAACAAGGGCTAACAAGGGGTAACAAGGGGTAACAAGGGTAACAAGGGGTAACAAGGGTAACAAGGGGTAACAAGGGGTAACAAGGGTAACAAGGGGTAACAAGGGTAACAAGGGTAACAAGGGGTAACAAGGGTAACAAGGGGTAACAAGGGTAACAAGGGGTAACAAAGGTAACAAGGGTAACAAGGGTAACAAGAGGTAACAAGGGTAACAAGGGGTAACAAGGGGTAACAAGGGTAACAAGGGGTAACAAGGGTAACAAGGCGTAACAAGGGTAACAAGGGGTAACAAGGGGTAACAAGGGTAACAAGGGTAACAAGGGGTAACAAGGGGTAACAAGGCGTAACAAGGGTAACAAAGGTAACAAGGGGTAACAAGGGGTAACAAGGGGTAACAAGGGTAACAAGGGGTAACAAGGGTAACAAGGGGTAACAAGGGGTAACAAGGGTAACAACGGGTAACAACGGGTAACAAGGGGTAACAAAGGTAACAAGGGTAACAACTGGTAACAAGGGTAACAAGGGGTAACAAGGGTAACAAGGGGTAACAAGAGGTAACAAGGGTAACAAGGGGAAACAAGGGTAACAAGGGTAACAAGGGGTAACAAGGGGTAACAAGGGGTAACAAGGGGTAACAAGAGGTAACAAGGGTAACAAGGGGTAACAAGGGGTAACAAGGGTAACAAGGGGTAACAAGGGGTAACAAGGGTAACAAGGGATAACAAGGGGTAACAAGGGGTAACAAGGGGTAACAAGGGTAACAAGGGGAAACAAGGGGTAACAAGGGGTAAGAAGGGTAACAAGGGTAACAAGGGTAACAAGGGTAACAAGGCGTAACAAGGGATAACAAGGGTAACAAGGGGGAACAAGGGTAACAAGGGGTAACAAGGGTAACAAGGGGTAACAAGGGGTAACAAGGGGTAACAAGGGGTAACAAGGGTAACAAGGGTAACAAGGGGTAACAAGGGTAACAAGGGATAACAAGGGGGTAACAAGGGTAACAAAGGTAATAAGGGGTAACAAGGGGTAACACGGGGTAACAAGGGGTAACAAGGGGTAACAAGGGTAACAAGGGTAACAAGGGGTAACAAGGGTAACAAGGGATAACAAGGGATAACAAGGGTAACAAGGGGGAACACGGGTTAACAAGGGGTAACAAAGGTAACAAGGGTAACAACTGGTAACAAGGGTAACAAGGGGTAACAAGGGGTAACAAGGGGTAACAAGGGTAACAAGGGGTAACAATGGTAACAAGGGTAACAAGGGGTAACAAGGGGTAACAAGGGGTAACAAGGGTAACAAGGGGTAACAAGGGGTAACAAGGGTAACAAGGGGTAACAAGGGTAACAAGGCGTAACAAGGGTAACAAGGGGTAACAAGGGGTAACAAGGGTAACAAGGGTAACAAGGGTAACAAGGGGTAACAAGGCGTAACAAGGGTAACAAAGGTAACAAGGGGTAACAAGGGGTAACAAGGGGTAACAAGGGTAACAAGGGGTAACAAGGGTAACAAGGGGTAACAAGGGGTAACAAGGGTAACAAGGGTAACAAGGGGTAACAAGGGTAACAACGGGTAACAACGGGTAACAAGGGGGTAACAAAGGTAACAAGGGTAACAACTGGTAACAAGGGTAACAAGGGGTAACAAGGGTAACAAGGGGTAACAAGAGGTAACAAGGGTAACAAGGGGAAACAAGGGTAACAAGGGTAACAAGGGGTAACAAGGGGTAACAAGGGGTAACAAGGGGTAACAAGAGGTAACAAGGGTAACAAGGGGTAACAAGGGGTAACAAGGGTAACAAGGGGTAACAAGGGTAACAAGGGATAACAAGGGGTAACAAGGGGTAACAAGGGGTAACAAGGGTAACAAGGGGAAACAAGGGGTAACAAGGGGTAAGAAGGGTAACAAGGGTAACAAGGTAACAAGGGTAACAAGGCGTAACAAGGGATAACAAGGGTAACAAGGGGGAACAAGGGTAACAAGGGGTAACAAGGGTAACAAGGGGGTAACAAGGGGTAACAAGGGGTAACAAGGGGTAACAAGGGTAACAAGGGTAACAAGGGGTAACAAGGGATAACAAGGGGTAACAAGGGTAACAAAGGTAATAAGGGGTAACAAGGGGTAACACGGGGTAACAAGGGGTAACAAGGGGTAACAAGGGTAACAAGGGTAACAAGGGGTAACAAGGGTAACAAGGGATAACAAGGGATAACAAGGGTAACAAGGGGGAACACGGGTTAACAAGGGGTAACAAAGGTAACAAGGGTAACAACTGGTAACAAGGGTAACAAGGGGTAACAAGGGGTAACAAGGGGTAACAAGGGTAACAAGGGGTAACAATGGTAACAAGGGTAACAAGGGGTAACAAGGGGTAACAAGGGTAACAAGGGGTAACAAGGGGTAACAAGGGTAACAAGGGGTAACAAGGGTAACAAGGGATAACAAGGGGTAACAAGGGTAATAAGGGGTAACAAGGGGTAACAAGGGGTAACAAGGGGTAACAAGGGTAACAAGGGTAACAAGGGGTAACAAGGGTAACAACGGGTAACAACGGGTAAGAAGGGGTAACAAGGGGTAACAAAGGTAACAAGGGTAACAACTGGTAACAAGGGGTAACAAGGGGTAACAAGGGTAACAAGGGGTAACACGGGGTAACAAGGGGTAACAAGGGGTAACAAGGGTAACAAGGGTAACAAGGGGTAACAAGGGGTAACAAGGGTAACAAGGGGTAACAAGGGGTAACAAGGGGTAACAAGGGTAACAAGGGGTAACAAGGGGTAACAAGGGTAACAAGGGGTAACAAGGGGTAACAAGGGTAACAAGGGGTAACAAGGGGTAACACGGGGTAACAAGGGGTAACAAGGGGTAACAAGGGTAACAAGGGGTAACAAGGGGTAACAAGGGTAACAAGGGGTAACAAGGGGTAACACGGGGTAATATGGGGTAACAAGGGGTAACAAGGGTAACAAGGGGTAACAAGGGTAAGAAGGGGTAAAAAGGGTAACAAGGGGTAACAAGGGGTAACAAGGGTAACAAGGGTAACAAGGGGTAACAAGGGTAACAACGGGTAACAACGGGTAACAAGGGGTAACAAAGGTAACAAGGGTAACAACTGGTAACAAGGGTAACAAGGGGTAACAAGGGTAACAAGGGGTAACAAGGGGTAACAAGGGTAACAAGGGGAAACAAGGGTAACAAGGGTAACAAGGGGTAACAAGGGGTAACAAGGGATAACAAGGGGTAACAAGGGGTAACAAGGCGTAACAAGGGTAACAAGGGGTAACAAGGGGTAACAAGGGGTAACAAGGGGTAACAAGGGTAACAAGGGTAACAAGGGGTAACAAGGGTAACAAGGCGTAACAAGGGATAACAAGGGTAACAAGGGGGAACAAGGGTAACAAGGGGTAACAAGGGTAACAAGGGGTAACAAGGGGTAACAAGGGGTAACAAGGGTAACTAGGGTAACAAGGGGTAACAAGGGTAACAAGGGATAACAAGGGGTAACAAGGGTAACAAGGGTAACAAGGGGTAACAAGGGTAACAAGGGGTAACAAGGGTAACAAGGGTAACAAGGGGTAACAAGGGTAACAAGGGGTAACAAGGGTAACAAGGGGTAACAAGGGGTAACAAGGGTAACAAGGGTAACAAGGGGTAACAAGGGTAACAACGGGTAACAACGGGTAACAAGGGGTAACAAAGGTAACAAGGGTAACAACTGGTAACAAGGGTATCAAGGGGTAAAAAGGGTAACAAGGGGTAACAAGGGGTAACAAGGATAACAAGGGGTAACAAGGGTAACAAGGGTAGCAAGGGGTAACAAGGGGTAACAAGGGTAACAAGGGGTAACAAGGGTAACAAGGGGTAACAAGGGTAACAAGGGTAACAAGGGGTAACAAGGGTAACAAGGGATAACAAGGGTAACAAGGGGGAACAAGGGTAACAAGGGGTAACAAGGGTAACAAGGGGTAACAAGGGGTAACAAGGGTAACAAGGGTAACAAGGGGTAACAAGGGTAACAAGGGATAACAAGGGGTAACAAGGGTAACAAGGGGTAAAAAGGGGTAACAAGGGGTAACACGGGGTAACAAGGGGTAACAAGGGGTAACAAGGGGTAACAAAGGTAACAAGGGTAACAAGGGGTAGCAAGGGTAACAAGGGATAACAAGGGGTAACAAGGGTAACAAGGGGTAACAAGGGGTAACAAGGGGTAACAAGGGTAACAAGGGGTAACAAGGGGTAACAAGGGGTAACAAGGGTAACAAGGGGTAACAAGGGGTAACAAGGGGTAAGAAGGGTAACAAGGGTAACAAGGGGTAACAAGGGTAACAAGGCGTAACAAGGGATAACAAGGGTAACAAGGGGGAACAAGGGTAACAAGGGGTAACAAGGGTAACAAGGGGTAACAAGGGGTAACAAGGGGTAACAAGGGTAACAAGGGTAACAAGGGGTAACAAGGGTAACAAGGGATAACAAGGGGTAACAAGGGTAACAAAGGTAACAAGGGGTAACAAGGGGTAACACGGGGTAACAAGGGGTAACAAGGGGTAACAAGGGTAACAAGGGTAACAAGGGGTAACAAGGGTAACAAGGGATAACAAGGGATAACAAGGGTAACAAGGGGGAACACGGGTTAACAAGGGGTAACAAAGGTAACAAGGGTAACAACTGGTAACAAGGGTAACAAGGGGTAACAAGGGGTAACAAGGGGTAACAAGGGGTAACAATGGTAACAAGGGTAACAAGGGGTTAACAAGGGTAACAAGGGGTAACAAGGGGTAACAAGGGTAACAAGGGGTAACAAGGGTAACAAGGGATAACAAGGGGTAACAAGGGTAACAAGGGGTAACAAGGGGTAACAAGGGGTAACAAGGGGTAACAAGGGTAACAAGGGTAACAAGGGGTAACAAGGGTAACAACGGGTAACAACGGGTAAGAAGGGGTAACAAGGGGTAACAAAGGTAACAAGGGTAACAACTGGTAACAAGGGGTAACAAGGGGTAACAAGGGTAACAAGGGGTAACACGGGGTAACAAGGGGTAACAAGGGGTAACAAGGGTAACAAGGGTAACAAGGGTAACAAGGGGTAACAAGGGGTAACAAGGGGTAACAAGGGTAACAAGGGGTAACAAGGGGTAACAAGGGTAACAAGGGGTAACAAGGGGTAACAAGGGTAACAAGGGGTAACAAGGGGTAACACGGGGTAACAAGGGGTAACAAGGGGTAACAAGGGTTACAAGGGGTAACAAGGGGTAACAAGGGTAACAAGGGGTAACAAGGGGTAACACGGGGTAACATGGGGTAACAAGGGGTAACAAGGGTAACAAGGGGTAACAAGGGTAACAAGGGGTAACAAGGGTAACAAGGGGTAACAAGGGGTAACAAGGGGTAACAAGGGGTAACAAGGGTAACAAGGGGTAACAAGGGTAACAAGGGGTAACAAGGGGTAACAAGGGTAACAAGGGTAACAAGGGGTAACAAGGGTAACAACGGGTAACAACGGGTAACAAGGGGTAACAAAGGTAACAAGGGTAACAACTGCTAACAAGGGTAACAAGGGGTAACAAGGGTAACAAGGGGTAACAAGGGTAACAAGGGGTAACAAGGGTAACAAGGGTAACAAGGGGTAACAAGGGGTAACAAGGAGTAACAAGGGTAACAAGGGGTAACAAGGGGTAACAAGGGTAACAAGGGGTAACAAGGGTAACAAGGGATAACAAGGGGTAACAAGGGGTAACAAGGCGTAACAAGGGTAACAAGGGGTAACAAGGGGTAACAAGGGGTAACAAGGGGTAACAAGGGTAACAAGGGTAACAAGGGGTAACAAGGGTAACAAGGCGTAACAAGGGATAACAAGGGTAACAAGGGGGAACAAGGGTAACAAGGAGTAACAAGGGTAACAAGGGGTAACAAGGGGTAACAAGGGGTAACAAGGGTAACAAGGGTAACAAGGGGTAAAAAGGGTAACAAGGAATAACAAGGGGTAACAAGGGTAACAAGGGGTAACAAGGATAACAAGGCGTAACAAGGGTAACAAGGGGTAACAAGGGTAACAAGGGGTAACAAGGGGTAACAAGGGTAACAAGGGTAACAAGGGGTAACAAGGGTAACAACGGGTAACAACGGGTAACAAGGGGTAACAAAGGTAACAAGGGTAACAACTGGTAACAAGGGTAACAAGGGGTAACAAGGGTAACAAGGGGTAACAAGGGTAACAAGGGGTAACAAGGGTAACAAGGGTAACAAGGGGTAACAAGGGGTAACAAGGAGTAACAAGGGTAACAAGGGGTAACAAGGGGTAACAAGGGTAACAAGGGGTAACAAGGGTAACAAGGGATAACAAGGGGTAACAAGGGGTAACAAGGCGTAACAAGGGTAACAAGGGGTAACAAGGGGTAACAAGGGGTAACAAGGGGTAACAAGGGTAACAAGGGTAACAAGGGGTAACAAGGGTAACAAGGCATAACAAGGGATAACAAGGGTAACAAGGGGGAACAAGGGTAACAAGGAGTAACAAGGGTAACAAGGGGTAACAAGGGGTAACAAGGGGTAACAAGGGTAACAAGGGTAACAAGGGGTAACAAGGGTAACAAGGGATAACAAGGGGTAACAAGGGTAACAAGGGGTAACAAGGATAACAAGGGGTAACAAGGGTAACAAGGGGTAACAAGGGTAACAAGGGGTAACAAGGGGTAACAAGGGTAACAAGGGTAACAAGGGGTAACAAGGGTAACAACGGGTAACAACGGGTAACAACGGGTAACAAAGGTAACAAGGGTAACAACTGGTAACAAGGGTAACAAGGGGTAAAAAGGGTAACAAGGGGTAACAAGGGGTAACAAGGGTAACAAGGGGTAACAAGGGTAACAAGGGTAGCAAGGGGTAACAAGGGGTAACAAGGGGTAACAAGGGTAACAAGGGGTAACAAGAGTAACAAGGGGTAACAAGGGTAACAAGGGTAACAAGGGGTAACAAGGGTAACAAGGGGTAACAAGGGGTAACAAGGCGTAACAAGGGTAACAAGGGGTAACAAGGGGTAACAAGGGGTAACAAGGGGTAACAAGGGTAACAAGGGTAACAAGGGGTAACAAGGGTAACAAGGCATAACAAGGGATAACAAGGGTAACAAGGGGGAACAAGGGTAACAAGGAGTAACAAGGGTAACAAGGGGTAACAAGGGGTAACAAGGGGTAACAAGGGTAACAAGGGTAACAAGGGGTAACAAGGGTAACAAGGGATAACAAGGGGTAACAAGGGTAACAAGGGGTAACAAGGATAACAAGGGGTAACAAGGGTAACAAGGGGTAACAAGGGTAACAAGGGGTAACAAGGGGTAACAAGGGTAACAAGGGTAACAAGGGGTAACAAGGGTAACAACGGGTAACAACGGGTAACAACGGGTAACAAAGGTAACAAGGGTAACAACTGGTAACAAGGGTAACAAGGGGTAAAAAGGGTAACAAGGGGTAACAAGGGGTAACAAGGGTAACAAGGGGTAACAAGGGTAACAAGGGTAGCAAGGGGTAACAAGGGGTAACAAGGGGTAACAAGGGTAACAAGGGGTAACAAGAGTAACAAGGGGTAACAAGGGTAACAAGGGTAACAAGGGGTAACAAGGGTAACAAGGGATAACAAGGGTAACAAGGGGGAACAAGGGTAACAAGGGGTAACAAGGGTAACAAGGGGTAACAAGGGGTAACAAGGGTAACAAGGGTAACAAGGGGTAACAAGGGTAACAAGGGATAACAAGGGGTAACAAGGGTAACAAGGGGTAAAAAGGGGTAACAAGGGGTAACACGGGGTAACAAGGGGTAACAAGGGGTAACAAGGGGTAACAAGGGTAACAAGGGTAACAAGGGGTAACAAGGGTAACAAGGGATAACAAGGGGTAACAAGGGTAACAAGGGGTAACAAGGGGTAACAAGGGGTAACAAGGGTAACAAGGGGTAACAAGGGTAACAAGGGTAACAAGGGGTAACAAGGGGTAACAAGGGGTAACAAGGGTAACAAGGGGTAACAAGGGGTAACAAGGGTAACAAGGGGTAACAAGGGTAACAAGGGATAACAAGGGGTAACAAGGGGTAACAAGGGGTAACAAGGGTAACAAGGGGTAACAAGGGGTAACAAGGGGTAAGAAGGGTAACAAGGGTAACAAGGGGTAACAAGGGTAACAAGGCGTAACAAGGGATAACAAGGGTAACAAGGGGGAACAAGGGTAACAAGGGGTAACAAGGGTAACAAGGGGTAACAAGGGGTAACAAGGGGTAACAAGGGTAACAAGGGTAACAAGGGGTAACAAGGGTAACAAGGGATAACAAGGGGTAACAAGGGTAACAAAGGTAACAAGGGGTAACAAGGGGTAACACGGGGTAACAAGGGGTAACAAGGGGTAACAAGGGGTAACAAGGGTAACAAGGGTAACAAGGGGTAACAAGGGTAACAAGGGATAACAAGGGATAACAAGGGTAACAAGGGGGAACACGGGTTAACAAGGGGTAACAAAGGTAACAAGGGTAACAACTGGTAACAAGGGTAACAAGGGGTAACAAGGGGTAACAAGGGGTAACAAGGGTAACAAGGGGTAACAATGGTAACAAGGGTAACAAGGGGTAACAAGGGGTAACAAGGGGTAACAAGGGTAACAAGGGGTAACAAGGGGTAACAAGGGTAACAAGGGGTAACAAGGGTAACAAGGGATAACAAGGGGTAACAAGGGTAACAAGGGGTAACAAGGGGTAACAAGGGGTAACAAGGGGTAACAAGGGTAACAAGGGTAACAAGGGGTAACAAGGGTAACAACGGGTAACAACGGGTAACAAGGGGTAACAAGGGGTAACAAAGGTAACAAGGGTAACAACTGGTAACAAGGGTAACAAGGGGTAACAAGGGGTAAAAAGGGTAACAAGGGGTAACACGGGGTAACAAGGGGTAACAAGGGGTAACAAGGGTAACAAGGGGTAACAAGGGTAACAAGGGTAACAAGGGTAACAAGGGATAACAAGGGGTAACAAGGGGTAACAAGGGTAACAAGGGGTAACAAGGGGTAACAAGGGTAACAAGGGGTAACAAGGGGTAACAAGGGTAACAAGGGGTTACAAGGGGTAACACGGGGTAACATGGGGTAACAAGGGGTAACAAGGGTAACAAGGGGTAACAAGGGTAACAAGGGGTAACAAGGGTAACAAGGGGTAACAAGGGTAACAAGGGTAACAAGGGGTAACAAGGGTAACAAGGGGTAACAAAGGTAACAAGGGTAACAAGAGGTAACAAGGGTAACAAGGGGTAACAAGGGGTAACAAGGGTAACAAGGGGTAACAAGGGTAACAAGGCGTAACAAGGGGTAACAAGGGGTAACAAGGGGTAACAAGGGGTAACAAGGGTAACAAGGGGTAACAAGGGGTAACAAGGGTAACAAGGGTAACAAGGGGTAACAAGGGGTAACAAGGCGTAACAAGGGTAACAAAGGTAACAAGGGGTAACAAGGGGTAACAAGGGGTAACAAGGGGTAACAAGGGTAACAAGGGGTAACAAGGGTAACAAGGGGTAACAAGGGGTAACAAGGGTAACAAGGGTAACAAGGGGTAACAAGGGTAACAACGGGTAACAACGGGTAACAAGGGGTAACAAAGGTAACAAGGGTAACAACTGGTAACAAGGGTAACAAGGGGTAACAAGGGTAACAAGGGGTAACAAGGGGTAACAAGGGTAACAAGGGGTAACAAGGGTAACAAGGGTAACAAGGGGTAACAAGGGGTAACAAGGGGTAACAAGGGTAACAAGGGGTAACAAGGGGTAACAAGGGTAACAAGGGGTAACAAGGGTAACAAGGGATAACAAGGGGTAACAAGGGGTAACAAGGCGTAACAAGGGTAACAAGGGGTAACAAGGGGTAACAAGGGGTAACAAGGGGTAACAAGGGTAACAAGGGTAACAAGGGGTAACAAGGGTAACAAGGCGTAACAAGGGATAACAAGGGTAACAAGGGGGAACAAGGGTAACAAGGGGTAACAAAGGTAACAAGGGGTAACAAGGGGTAACAAGGGGTAACAAGGGTAACAAGGGTAACAAGGGATAACAAGGGGTAACAAGGGTAACAAGGGTAACAAGGGGTAACAAGGGGTAACAAGGGGTAACAAGGGGTAACACGGGGTAACAAGGGGTAACAAGGGGTAACAAGGGTAACAAGGGTAACAAGGGGTAACAAGGGTAACAAGGGATAACAAGGGTAACAAGGGATAACAAGGGGTAACAAGGGTAACAAGGGGGAACACGGGGTAACAAGGGTTAACAAGGGGTAACAAGGGGTAACAAGGGTAACAAGGGGTAACAAGGGTAACAAGGGTAACAAGGGTAACAAGGGGTAACAAGGGTAACAAGGGATAACAAGGGGTAACAAGGGTAACAAGGGGGAACACGGGGTAACAAGGGTTAACAAGGGGTAACAAGGGGTAACAAGGGTAACAAGGGGTAACAAGGGGTAACACGGGGTAACAAGGGTTAACAAGGGATAACAAGGGGTAACAAGGGGTAACAAGGGTAACAAGGGGTAACAAGGGGTAACAAGGGTAACAAGAGGTAACAAGGGGTAACAAGGGGTAACAAGGGGTAACAAGGGGTAACAAGGGTAACAAGGGGTAACAAGGGGTAACAAGGGTAACAAGGGGTAACAAGGGTAATAAGGGTAACAAGGGGTAATAACGGTTAACAAGGGTAACAAGGGGTAACAAGGGTAACAAGGGGTAACAAGGGTAACGAGGGGTAATAACGGTTAACAAGGGTAAGAAAGGGTAACAAGGGGTAACAAGGGGTAACAAGTGGTAACAAGGGTAACAAGGGGTAACAAGGGTAACAAGCGGTAACAAGGAGTAACAAGGGTACAAGGGGTAACAAAGGGTAACAAGGGTAACAAGGGGTAACAAGGGGTAACAAGGGTAACAAGCGGTAACAAGGGTAACAAGCGGTAACAAGGAGTAACAAGGGTACAAGGGGTAACAAAGGGTAACAAGGGGTAACAAGGGGTAACAAGGGGTAACAAGGGGTAACAAGGTGCAACAAGGGTAACAAGGGGTAACAAGGGGACCTCTGAAACTGTTGCACGTATACTACAACCTTACAATAAACGTGTTGCACACAAACCGATAACCACTTTACGGCGACTGCTTACTAATGTCAAGGACAAAGAGAAACCGCAGGACAGACAGGGAGCAGTATGCAAGATCAAATGCTGCGACTGCCAGGCTTCTTACATTGGTTAAACCGGCAGAAACCTAAGCACGCGACTGACCGAACACAAACGCGCGAAGAGGAATGGTGTGGTCAACAATCACATTGTTGAGCATCATTTTAAGAGGAAACATCAAATTGACTGGGACTCTGCGACATGTATAACGTATTCTACAGACTACTATCAACGTCTTACTTTAGAAAGCTGGTTTACTAACTTAGATTAAACGCCACTGAGTCGTAGCCAACAGTTACCAGCGCCGTACAAACGACTTATTGACGAGATTAAGCAAAACTAACTACGAGAGAACGACTGGAGAACTGACAATTTGACTAACAATAGACGACTGTTTAACTGTGACAATAGACGGATCGAAAAGCACCAATTACTGATTACGAGTCTCCATAGCCAATAACATCACGGCTTAACTGACAGACGGATACTAACATCGCGACGTAATTGACCAATCAAATCAATAACCAGATAATAATACCATCAACTGACGTGATACAACTCACTTTGACTCTGAAGATGACTACCGCACGTCGAAACGTCAGTCACTGTCAACAACAACAGTCCTATTCAGGACTACCGTCACCGGACGATCAAACTCAACCTACTTTTGAAATGACTCCTGGGTTCAAACCTTCCATTGCAATTAAGTGTCACGCAGTGATGCAAAAAAAGCAACAGGCGTCACGTAATAGAAATA
Source organism: Porites cylindrica (assembly GCA_964035525.1). Lineage (NCBI taxonomy): Eukaryota > Metazoa > Cnidaria > Anthozoa > Scleractinia > Poritidae > Porites > Porites cylindrica. The sequence goes on from OZ037784.1 coordinate 3,762,177, forward strand.
CAATTGGCTATTATCTGACAAGAGTCTCCTGTAGCTGAATAGCTTCGACTGCTATTAGACGTACTCGAAGTTTTTCTTCCGAGCCGCCTGTGTCACTGACTAAAAAAAGATCTTTCTCATTTTTCCATAACAGACCTTATTCAAGAAACTCGCCACCTTCGCACTCGCTTTAGGATTAATGGGATAACCGCAATGTCACGCGGTAATTCAAGGGGGCAAAAAAGTGATAATACGAGTAATCGCGGTCGTGTTTGTATATTCTATCAAAACGAGACGATGATTTAATAGTCATGCAAAACAGTGTACAGTTCGAGTTTCGACAAGATTTACGTCATTACCTGACTGTTTGCTGTGAGGACATCTTCAATCGCTTCTTTATCCAGAGAAGTATTCAACAATGATCCTTTCCACCCATAATTTGCCATTATCGTCTTAAAGATCAAAAGTTTTCATTTTCTATTGTCTAGAATAAACAAACTCGACCGCGATTTCTTGCAATGGCAAATTTTTCCTGACTTGTTTTCCTCCAGAAAAACCACGGGACATTGCTGTTATCCCATCAGTCCTTACACACGTGCAAAGTTAGCAGGTATCCTGAACAAGGTCTATTTACGGTGGGAGTAAAAGTGCTCGGAAAATGGGACAAGAACCTGAAAAACTTACCAGCTGCCTGCGAGGGGTCCACGAGAGCAACATTTGAGAAAACAGTAAGTTTGGCCAGCAGATGAAGAGAAGGCTCAGAAGTTGCTACATTTGTGACACCCTAAAAAAATATCCAAAGGATGAAAGTCAGAAAAATTAACATATCTACAGAACATTTTGGAAAACGGACATGCATTTTAACTACGGCAGCAGTTACTTCTTTAAAAAAGCGGTTCGTTAAAGAACGCCATTAAAATGAAGTACGATGACAGCTTGTCAGAGGATTTCTCCAAAACAAAGACTAAAAACTACCATAATTATGTCGTTTCAAGGTTGGGTCACATATCTGCGTGAAACGGACCTCAAACATGTTGAGTAAAGCCACGATGTCTGATATTCTGGCCTAATAATACACTCAGCTCTCTATAAGACGAGCACCGATGAGTATTACGCTATTAGTATAGCAGCCGCCCTAAGCAAGTGTTCGCCTTGTGGAGACTCATGAAATAACAAGCCGGGATGGCATCATCACAGGGTTTGTATCCTTTTGAGCCTTCAAATTCCATGCCTTTTTCCATGCCCTTTTTAAGTTTTCCAAGACCTTAGGTTTCGCTGTCAGTTTCAAAAATTTTAAAAACTTTCCTTGTTTTAGGGTATTTTTTGACTTTAAACAATTCAACAGACACAAACTCTGGTGCCAACCAAAATGTCTGCAGTTTGCGCTGTTTAATTACTCCTCTCTATCATTGTCCTTGCCTTGTCATCTACAGTAACAAATTTATCAAACAAAACTCTAATTTTCCATGACTTTCAAGGACCGACAGTTAAATTCCGTGACTTTCCAGACCTCGAAAGAGAAATTCTTAAATAGACCTTTTTACCGATACGGCGGCCATATTGAATTAATTGGATTTAATGAGTATTATGGGATGCCCAGGGCGCATGAGCACGATCTCGTATACTCGCATCAGTATTTGCGCGCGCTGTTCGGGCCAATTTTTCTTAAAGTTTTCCTAGAAAAAGATTGTAATGAGAAAAAAAGATTGTTGTGCAGTGTTTGGATGTAATAACAATCGCCTTTTCCAGAGAAATATACATTGAAGTTCTCTTTTTGCCCGAAAAGCGCGCGTAAATACTGCGCGAGTGCGCCCTGGGCATCCCATAATACTCCTTAAATCTAATAAATTCAATATGGCCGTCGTATCGGAAAAAAGGTCTATTCCATGACTTTTCAGGTTTTGCAAGATCTGTACGAACCCTGCATTACTGTCTTAGTTACCTTCAAAAGAAGCGCCTGTAGCCCAGGAAAGTCATTCCACTTGAGCTTGAGAAGGACTTTGTCAAGTTTCTCGCGAGAATCATGGTGGCTCAAATCCAATACTGACAACACCTAGAAACAAGAAACAGAAAATGCTGTCATACACAAATTGAAGACCTTGTGATCTCAGAACAAATTTGAACTTGATATGCTCTAACTGGTAACGTATCGGGAGTTCTTGACAAGGATAAAGTGATTATCTAAAAAAATAGTACAGTTTCGCAGGACTCATTTGCGCAGGGTTAGCCTCGACCTAAGGTAAATATATTCACAAATTCCAGTCAGAAGAAGACCTGTGCACAACTGTGTCTACTGTTTTAAACTCAAATTCAGGCACCTCTTCGGCATTGGTGAATATTTTACTTTACGTCAAAGCCAACTCTGTACAATGAGTCTTTGACGCTTTTAATCAGCGGCCACTACGAATTCCAAACTGGACTATTAGAATATTCAAAACAGACGAACTATTTAATAATTAATAAAATTTAGCTGGAAGTGAAGCACATTTTCCGCGGTGAATAACGCATTTGTATCAGCGTCGCCTTAATCATTGTGGTATTCATAGTTCGCCGTTGTCGTCATGTCATCCTAACCCTGGTCGTGAGCGTGGTGTCGTGGACATGACGCCAGTTGAAATTCGTTATCTCATTTATATTACGGCGAATGTCATCCATTGACATTCCAGTCATAGCAGTATGCAGAATGTTTGTTACATGAGCTTAGTTTGGTGACATTAGCCCCCCACCAGGCTTCTGTAGCTCAGTGATAGAGCATCTCATTATTCTCAATATAAGCACAGTATACAAAGCCCAGTTTCTCAGCAGCAATTCTACAAGTCTAATACAACCCTTATTGTTCTCAAATCTAAGTCTATTTTCCACACCAGGCGAGACAGAGGTCCTGCAGTCTGTTGCTGATTTTGTAATCTTGCGCAAACCAACCTTGTTAAGAAGGTGAATAGCCATAAGAAATTCATGTTCGTAGTCTGACTCGAGTAACGATACAGCGATCCAAAAAACACGAGTCACCATGTCAGCTTGGCTTTGAGGATTAAGGGCTTCTGACGGAGTTTTCAGGCACTGAACACTTACGCTGTAGAAAGAATCAAGAAATGCAGCCAATTAGATCTAATGTAAAAACAATCCAACATTTCAGTTAAAATAACACTAAAATGAAACATACTGCTGAAAAGGTTTCATTTGCATGAATGAATAAGAATTGAACGACAGACTCAAAGGTTAGCGTCGAAACAAGTGGTACGGCACCGCCGCCTGGTTAGCTCAGTTGGGAGAGCGCCGGTCTACTGAGCGGGAGGTCGCGGGTTCAAACCCCGGCCGGACCAACACTCAGGGTCTTTAAATAACTGAGGAGAAAGTGCTGCCTTTGTAATAATATCTGCAAACGGCTAGACTTTCTAGTCTTCTCGGATAAGGACGATAAACCGTAGGCCCCGTCTCACAAGCCCTTGCACATGTATTAAATCTGTGGGACGTTAAAGAACCCACACACTCTTCGTAAAGAGTAGGGCACGTAGTGCCCGGTGTAGTGGCCTATCTCACTTTCACACTCATGTATGGGGGCATCATTACTCATTCCTTCACTACTTGTAAACTGCACCTTAAGCAGTCTGGCAAAGTCCCCCAACCAGTGTTGTAAATTATCCCTGAAAAGCCCTGAGGGGAGTGGATAATAAGATATTTACAATTTACGATGCGAAAGAACTTTTAAGGAGATTCACTTGAAAGGTCTCAAGGCAGGATTTTATACAGACTCACACATGGCCGCGGAAAGAAAATACCATCCAAAAAGAAAGTACTGTTGAAGAGGTTTCATTTACTTGGTCACACAATGCTGGACATAGGTTTAAATACGAAGGAGTTACCTTCTTTCTCTAAGTTGTGGATCTTCCCTGCTGCCATTCAATCGTCCGAAGTGATTGAACAGGAATGAGTGCCTCTTCAACTCACACCCACTGCTCAATGACCGAAAATGGCCTCCCTGTCTGAACTTGGCCAGCGAACCAACTGAACCGTCCACGTGTACGTTATAATCATCCACCAAATCTTCCTTCTCATCCTCCAAGTAATAGCCAAGACCCAGCTCCAGGCCATTTGACAACTCGCTCGCAAGTGATTGGTCCGTGAGTGTCCAATCAGAAGCTGCTTCCAAGGTTAGCAGGATTTCCATGACGTAGCCCTGTGCAATAAAAGCAAGTTGGATCAATTTAGGTTTCTGGGAAACTATCCACCTACCCCTCCCCTAAGCTAACATTAACTCTTACTTCTCACTTACAGCAAAATGATGGCCTAGGGGAGGGGTCGGTGGGCAGTTTCCCATAAACCTAAACTGAGCCACCAAGTTAACATTCACAGAATAATCAATTATAGCCAGTGTATAGGGAAGACATGTACTATAATTTGTTTCTTTAAACGTTATTCTTGTTCTTAGCCTCTTCCGGGCTAAGAAATGTCCCAACCATAATTGGAAAAAACTATAAAGTTTGGATTGATGGAATTCATTTCTAGTATCTTCATCGTTATTAGCGTTAGCGTAACCATCATGGTCATCATTACAATTATCTGTACATTTTTATTTATTAATTTTTTTATTTATTTATAGTCATTATGGCACCATTAGCACTGAAAGGAGTCAAACGATTTCAGCTCCATGGCTGATGCACAGAAATGCCTATTATTTTACTCTAAATTACCTGTACATCTTCGCTTCCATCTCCAACGGACTCAACCAGCCTTGACAGCACATCAGAGAGCATGGACCAAGAAAGAGGTACCTTAAGGGCCCTGAACACCTGAAAGGACCTACCCGCGTAGTGCCTTGAGGAGCATGAGGTGGCCCACTGTAGCGCTACCTTGGCCATTTTTTCTTGAACTTGTGTTCCTGAATCAGACGCTTGGAATATCTTAACTACTGACGCTACAAACAACTCCAACTGTTCGGCGCTTTTAATCTTGTATGAACGGGGTGTGATCTCTTCGAAAGCCCACAGAGGTTTGCAGTCACTAAATGAAAAAGCAAGATGGATAGTTAACTTCACCAAGTGGTTGGTTACTAACTCTTGCTGAGCTCGAAATCTCTTATGTTTACTGCCACTTGAAAAGTTAAAACTCGATCCACGCTGACATCATCAAAGAAAAATGTTATCCTTTAGCGAACCTAACTTAGTTTCTTCTCCACAACGAGTTGGAAATAAGAAATGACTGACCAGCATTTTTATCTTTCCTTCACTACAACAGGCATAACACAACGGTATAGGCTCATTGTACTGCAAGTTGAGTGAGTCTGGTTTGCACCATACTCTCGACAACGGCACACAAAAAGCTGGTAATCGAGTCCAATATAGATAAGTAGTAAAAGAAAAAATTAACCTAATGAGGGTGATGCGCTCTTTCTTTGACTGTCGATAACTTTTCACATGTTATTTTTCATTACAAATTAACCTATGTATTCACCTATTTGCAAGGAAGTCAATAAGTTCCTGGATCTGTTCCACAAGTCTGTTGGCGTTGTTTTCGTTTGGAGGTAAGGTCTGATCAAGAGAACTGCCGCCAGCAGCAGACCTAAAGACAAACATGAAATAACGAGTAAGTCAGGGGATACTAAAATAGTGAAATCCAAGAACCTGTTTATCTACACCTTTAATAATATTTTACGACTTGTGAGTGATCAGTATCAAATTTCTCCTCGTACTGTCAATGCTTTGTAACACAGAGTGGTCACGAGAATTAAGGACATGATCACACAAGATGAACTTGATAAAAATTTAAATAACTTCTCCCAACAAGTTTCATAGGAAATGGGTAGGGGTAGAAAATGAGAATTTAAATTTTGATACTCGAGTTTTGTTGAACTGCTACTTACTCTGATACGCCAGTGCCTGCACTGACAGCATCACGATCCACATTACTCCCCCCACCAACCCCAGCGCCTGCACCGGGACCAGCCACACCAACGATATTGCCAACATCAAGTGTCCAAGATGATTTCAACAAGCTATATTTACCCAAACCCTGCTCTGAAATGGTAATGAAGTTGGAGAGGGACTGGGCTAAAGCCACGTGATCGCCACGGCAAACCAGCACAACGATGAGGTTGACTAGCAATCTCTTGCTGTGTTCATAAACCAATGCTTTCCCGTGATCCAGAGCTGAGGGAATATATACATCGTATTAGTACACACTTCGACAGTCTACTATGGAAGCAAACAAGTCAACAATTCGTCGGTCTATGCATTGATAAACGAGGTGGTTTACGCTTTTTTTGTCCATAGTCTTTTGGAAAATACGACCAAGCTAGCCATACAATGCAATTTTCAGTCGAGAATCGCAAGTTGTTTCGTCATTGACTTGGTTTTGCATTGTTGCGCTTTCTGGCGATTGGATGAAAATTTGAATCGTACCAATTTCTCAACCAATCAAAAACGATTGTTAATTCCTCAGATTACGCGCTTGGCACAAAAATTTCAATGTTTTCAAATCGGGTTAGTTTATCTGATTTCTGCGCGCATTCTGACTTTCATCCAAGAGAACACTTAACTCACCCAGGAAAATGACATGAAGCATAAGAGGAAGATGTTGTGCCCAGTCAACTGAAGCCTGATCAAGAACTAACTCCGCCAGCAGCATGAGGGCAAAGTTACATCTGAAAATACATCGCTCGATTAGACACAAACAACACCATAATTTCAACCGGAAAAGCACCAAAAGGACTCCATCGATGAATTACTAGAATAACGATCATGCACCTTTGAGAGGTGTAAACAAATTCTATAAGTTTTATAAGTGAGAAGTAAGTGTTAATGCTGGCTTAAGGGAGGGGTAGGTGGGCAGTTAACTAGAGAGCTCAATTGATCCAATTTTTTTTTACCTGTACAAAGAAGCCACGTGCGGTGCAAACGGGAGAATATCAGGAAGTGGCGCGAAATAGTTCTCTCCTTCGGGAACTGGTAACGAGAGTGTCATGCCAGCTCCCACAAGTCTGTGCGCCATGACGATCCATTCTTGTACCCAGGATTCTTCGGTCTTCTCTTCGATTTGATCAACTTCCTCTGGCTGTGCAAGAGGCACGGCAGGCTCGGCCAACTTCACTGGCTCGAGAGTAGGAGCTGCCACAAAACGTTACAATGGAAGAATTAGACCATGTATAACCACGCTTCGTCAAGCAACTTTACACTGTGGTGTGTATAAACTTTAAAACTTTCGAGACAAACTAGAAGGGGTTGTTCCGATGTCGCCGAAATGTAAATAGGAAATCGATCAAGCTTTTCTCAGATAGTATGGGGAAACGGACATCTTTTCATTAAACATTATGACCTTGCGAATTTCTTACGAAGGGAATTACGAATGGAAGTCATATGTCACTCCACTCTTCACTCAAGCTTTCAAACACACTAACACGTTTTCTGCGCGACAAATTCCGAACTTATATCAGGTGAATAATATGTAAATCACGAGACGTTAACTACCCTAGGGGAAAAAGATTTTCATGGGGTATTTCCGTGGTCGGTCAGGACTTTCTAGTGACCCGGCTTCGCCGCTCGTGGGTTCGGCTGTTAGCCGAAAATGTATCGGCCGCAAGCCAACACCGAAGCATCCCGCCGCAAGCGAGAAAACACGTCTGGTGCCCATAATAGACGTCATCCCACTACCTTCTATTCCTCTTGGAAGAGAATCTCCTTTCTCCCTCCTGTCGTCCTTGGCATCGCGTCTCTCCTCCCTCGACTCCTTCCGTTCATCTTTCGAATCTTTTCTTGAACCTTCTTCAATCTTCACGTCTTCTTTGGAAACGCTGTTCTGCTTAACCATGCCCTTCTGGTTCAATACTCCCGTCCCCTCCACTGACGGTACTTCACTGACCGAGTCCCGACTAGTAGACGAAGTTTTCAGAGGTCGGAAATATGGTGGCTCGTCACAGCGCTCGAATTGAGAAGCTACTGTTTCTGTAAGCTGAAAAATGAAAATGCGATGAAGACTAAACGCACCAAATAAGCCTTTTTTCCTAGGCCAGAACGTCATCTTAAGATTTCCCTGACAACATTTGAACGGGTAACCATATACACTGACAGAAAAGAGGCACATCTCCGCTGGTGCCATCTATTAAGGTGATGTTACACGGGGCGATTTGCAACAAAGAACAGCATTACAGTATTGTTGCGACATTGTTTCGAATGGTTGCAACATTGTTCCAACACAGCGTTGCAATGTTGCAAATTGTCCCGTGTAACACCAGCTTTAGTTATACAGGTAACACGGACGCGACTGATCTCAACGTGAAGAGGGGAAGGATTACCTAAAATCAGCAAGGGCTTTCATTTCTGGGCAAACGTATTCATGAGTTGGCATGCAATGTCCTCCACTGGCTTGTTCAATACCACTTAAGTACTAACCTGTGATTAAAGCGTTTCAGTTACAGCTAAAAACAGTATAATACCTTGAGTTCTTCCATTAGCTCTTCAATGGTTTTTTGTTGGTTTGCACGACCTACATACACAGCAAGCTTTTTGGCCTTAAACAAGCAACAAAAACAACAAATTACTCAGTTGGAGATGTTACAGAGCTACAGTATTAAAATCATTATAGGTGAACGTTTGTTTGAAATCAACAAAATGCGGTCGTGTTTGAAACATTGTACAACGCAGCTGTAGTTGTTAACGAAAAAGTAAAAACCACTGAGCAGTACGTTCCTATGGTGCTGTTTACATTGATTCACTGGTTCTAATTCACATGAAGCTTATGAGCAATTTTTACCTGTAGTACTTTTAATTATGTCGCATAAGTGTGGTTCTACCATTTGACTCTGTGGATTAAACTCCTAAAGTATCTCCATTCACACAGCCTCTTCGGCAATTTGTTAGTGTAGTACTATTAATTATTTTGTACGAGTCAGTAAGAAGCTTAACTATTTTCATCACTATTACGAAAATGAGCACATGATTCTTGCTAGTGCAAGAGCAAACAAAACGGGCGTGACTTACATGGACAAGGACTTCCGAGTTGCCAATGACACCAGCGAGTGCTATTAGATAACCCAGGATCTCATGGATGTTGTTGACCCAACGACCACAAAGGCTGCCCCAGGCCTCTTCAATCTCTTTAGAAAACTGCACGTCATACTGAAAAGATAACGTCAGGTGAAGTAAGAAAACAAGGCCAAATACACTTAAACTGCTCAAACACTCCTAAAAAACGTTACATACATCTTTAGAGACGGTGTTACTAATCATACCACTCGGAGGGTTAATGCAGAGGGTAACTCGGAGTCTTCACACTGTACCAATAGGCAGTACTACTAGTAAGATCATTGGTAATAGAGAGCTTTAGATTTGAGGACAAGAACGAGATTTTCTCAGTACTGAGTAGTGCGCGCGCTTGAACCAGCGTCATTTTGGCTGGAAATCGTGATAGCCGTCGCCATTCTACAGCGGGATTAAACGAGAATTTAGGCTGATTTAGCAACAGAACTGCCCTTTACCTTAACAGTGATGTAGAACAGGTTATTGAGGACCAATTGCGTGGCCTCAAGTGATCCCCACCCCTCCCCCTCTAATACCACAGGGGACATGGCATCCTTTTCTTCGTCTTCAATTGTTTCTATATTTAACTCAGGGGGAGTGGGAGAGGCATTTGACAAATCCACCAGCTCAATGTTTGCTAGCCATGGGAGCATGTACTGCAAAATACACCGCTGACCCACCGGAGAAGTCATCTCAAATCGAGCGGTCATCTCTGTTGGTCAGAAAAGAGAGTAATTTCAAACTATAACATTGCATTTTCCTGTTTTTCTTTTTTTTGTCATACCTTGGTATGGCCCCTGGCAAACTCAAACTATGCTAAGTACACCTTCAATAAAAGAGACAAACTTCTCTCTCTGTCGTGGGTGCACGACTTTGGGAGAAAACTATACCATGATGTGGCTTTCACTAAAACCCCGCGACTAAGAACCTGGATTTAAAGAACCTATTAGGCTAAAATTTGCCGGTTCGAGTTATAGAGGATTCGAGTTACCGGGAGTCGACTGTATGCAAATTGTTATTGATTTGTTTAAATAATATCAGATAACCAACCTTCAAACATATGTATGGTGATTTCCGGGTGAGCTGTGGCCAGTGCTTGAGATAAGTTCCTCTGACACTGAGAGTATGCACAACGTGATCCACAGGACAAACTTGGTGATGTGAAAGGGAAAAAACGCCTAGAAGAACAAAAGATTCGAGAACAAAAGTGTCACACTGAAAACGAATCTCAAATCGCTCCCAACAATTACCTCTTATGCACGAAATAGCTGCTCTTATCCCCTAAACCGATTCTCCTTGGAAAGAGATCGACATCTCGCGTTTTAATTCACGCCTAAGCTGGACTGTTCTCCTAGGCAGTTGGGCAAAATTTGCTTAAAAACTAACACTATAAAGTTACAAGAAGATAAGCCAGTCGCTAGCTAGTGAACATGTTACCGTACAAGTTGCTACAATGACCATTCATTCATTCTTTCATTCATTCAGACACTCAATCGTTCTCTCGATCACTTTATCTTTCTTTCATTCGATCGTTCATTCGATCATTCATTCATTCACCCACTCATTACCTCAACTTCATAATGCAGAAAAAAAAAACAGATGAAGAGCCAATACCTCTCGAGAAGCTGTAGGAGCTGAGCCGCCTTTTCCCTGATGTTTAGCGTAGAATCTGCAGTCTTGAAGAGCACCACGTTTAGAATTGGAATCATATCACAAGGGTAGTCACTGAAAAAAAAGGATATGTTTATTATCAGTGAAACAAGCCCAACGCACGTTTGGACGGGATCCTATATCAAGACTTCCTCTTGCTGAAAAGGTTGTGTGGGGTGAGGAGGGGAGAAATTTGGCAATTTCAGGGAAAAACCAGGCTACCTCTTGGTGAAAACAGTAACCAGCGCCTTGAAGCAGCCACTGACCACCAGCCTCGCACCCGTGTAACACTTGTCTATAACCCACTGGAGTAGGGACGGGATGTTAGCGTTGTTTTCAAGCAAGTGGACTAGAGTATCATGTCCTAACTGATGAATCTGTTAAGACAAGAATCACAAACAGCAAAGTCAGTTTTAACGAAACCTATTTTGACAACAGAAAAAACGTTGCCGCCTATTTAATGACAAAACAAACAAGACAACTTGCGGTAGTATATGTTCGAGATCCATATACCTCGAAAGTGGTATGAAAAAAACACTCGGTCGGTTTAGTTGCGCCACCTTCCTCGTGGCTGGACGATATATTACTGAACTTAAGCAACAGGACGGGAGAGGAAAGAAGACGGCAAGCTTTGTGTGACAAAGTTGACAATAATTTTGTTTGAAAAAACTTTCCGCCAAACTTCACCTTCCTTTAAGCAGATCTTTTTGTAAAAGACAAGAAAACACTAATGTTAAGAGAAGATCACGACAAAACACGCAAGTTATAGCCCTGTCCCGTTTGTCAGACACAAACGTTTCGCCGTCCTCGTCTTCTTGGCGTCCTGTTGCGTAAACTCACTCGGATGAAACGCTCCTCGCGTATGTTATATTGCACCTCGAATAAAAAAAATCCTTCTCGTGTTTGGCCATCGGATCTTAATCATCAAGAAATTTTGCGACGTTTAGCTTTGAATTTCTTAAGAATAAGTGTTTATGTGTGAGGCTATATCAACACTCTATTCAATGTTTAGCCTGTGTTAGGCTCTCAGATAGTAGGGACGACGCGTACGTGAAACAATGTGAGCGCGTGATCCAGGAAAAACGGGCGGTGGCGGTTAAAAGGAATGGAGAGAGACATCCTCTACACTGTTTCCTCCCGTTTTACTCTCGTGTTCGAGCTTTCTCAATTTCGCGGACTGGACTATCTTGGAGCCTGAAACAGGCTACTCGATGTTTCAACCGATATTCAGACACTTCGAAGTCGGTCTTGAAAAACACTTAGCTTCGCCCCATTTCTCAACTCTCTTCTCTAATATCTGGATGGCAGATGAAACACTGCACGTCGTGATTAATACATTACTTATCGCACAATGTAAGAGACCAACCTTTTCTTTCGGTGAGTTGAGAACCGTCTGTAGCCACTTATAAAGGTATCCACCGGTGACTAGGCCATTTGGATCGAAAGAAGGACCACACTGCAACAAGCCACACATAGCCTGAAAATAAAGGAAGGACATACATTTTTTTTTTTTTTTTTTAGAATGCCTTACAGAGTACCCTGGTTGATATCAACACCCAAAGTTAGATCTAATACTTACATGAAGAGAAGCCAGCTCCAAATCATTGCTCTGTGCACTTGGGACAAGCGGAGTTCTAAAAAAATAAAAGAGTTCAAGAAAACAATTTTGTTAATGCATATCGACTAAACGACCTGAAGAATGACACTTACTGCTTCACAAACTTATAAGCTAACGACTGTCCAAGCGGACAAAAACAATATTTACTAATCCATGTTCGATCTGAGCCTCTCTTGAGGTCTCTTACAAAAACACCCCATGACAGTCAGATTTATTGCATAAACATTAATTCATGTCATAAGTAACGAATTTTTAATTTTGAGTCAAAAACACAGAAGTCTCTATCGCAAAACGTCCCCAGTGGCGAAGAGCGATATGAGGCAGTGCTGTAATTGTAAGCTACAATTTGTACAAAGCATTAGAGATAGTTACTTTTCAAGTCTAGACGCCTTCACTCCAAAGTGGGCACACCAACTGCTGAACAGGAAAAACAGGCTACAGCGCATGTCAGCAGGTAAAAGACTTCTTTGAAGAGAGACTGCAGAAATAAAAATACATAAAAAAAGTAAATGTGACATTCTTATAAGGCAAACAAGTGGCCAAAAAAGAGCTACCAGACGAGCAGTGGCTCTTTTTGCAAAAACTTTCCTGATTGCTCTCTGAGTGCAACAAAAACCTTTGTATTCGCTTCTCTCTGGCCCCGATTGTTTTTGAACCCGGATAGCGCTATCCACCGGAAAAATTACTATCCAGCGGATAACGTTTCCACTGGATAGAAATTTATCTAGTGGATAGCGATAGCCACCTTTTCAACAACTCGGGCCCGGGCCACAGTTCATGACTTGCTCAAGCCTTAACAGTGCGTCTTTTTCGTACCCACGTGAGTACATCAGCCATGGATAACTCTCCCGACTCCGTGACTGTTGCCGTGCGTGACGTAACAGGCAACACTGCACTTTTGCATTCATGTCATTCCTTGTGGAAGACTACAAAAATATGAAAATACCCCGCGTTTAACAGCTCACGCAAGCTTGATTACCAGCTCGAAAGGTTATGATTGCGGGCTTTTCTTGGCCGCCAGCAAATATAAGGTTTTGACTCACCAGGGACGGAGGTGATCATCTTGTAGATGAAGCGCGCGAAGTGAAGTCTAAGCTGCATCACAGCAGGCATGTCCTTGTCACTTTCACTCTCAAGGTAACTCCTGTGTCAAAAACCGGAAACAGTAAGGTTATTGTTATTCAAAAACGAAGATTATTTTTCTGCGAAAAAAAAAACACAAAGCTTTCCATCTGATATCCAAACTAAACCTGGATTGGTAAATGAAACACTTTCACCAGTGTTTGGTAAAGCATCTGAAATAGCTTACAACTCCTCAAGAGATCGCTCGTTGTGTAAGGGTCTTGTTGTCTGACCAAGGCTGAATCTCCTGGATCTCATGTTTGGACATCAGATGAAAAGCTCCTAATAGTGTTTTATATACCACTTTTCGGTGTTTGCATATCAGATAAAACACTCCTTCTCGTGTTTAAGTATAACGGTCCAGATATTATGTTTCGTGTATTAGAACTGTATCGCTTGGATCTCATGCCCTCTTTGTTGCAAAGTTCGACGAGGACCAAGCTTGATCGCCAAAAGAAGTTTTAAACAACACAAGTATTAAAAAAAAACAAAGTGTAAACAACAAAAGTTCTCACCTGGTTCCCTCGATGTACTCAATAAAGGTTGGGCTTAATCCATCCTCAGTCACAAGTTCACTGGCACTAACAAGAATCAAATAAAGGTTATTTTAATCATGATAATTCTTTTGCCGTCACCAAAGGGTTGGTGATCGCACTTTCTTACCTGTCATTGAAACAGCCATGTTCAGCATTGAGCTCAAATATCCGCACCAAATGTGCTCTTAGCACATCTCGCTTTCTTCTTCTTCTCACACTCTGCAAGTAAAGGATAACGGGAGTACGTTTTCAGCTGACTGCCGTGATATGCAAATTCTTTTCTGCATTCGCTTGGAAAAGAAAATAGAGAGCTTTAGATGCTGAGACGGTGGAGGACGACTACGAGTACGAGATTTTCTCAATACTGAGTATTGCTCACGCGTGAACTAGCCTCATTTCGGCGGGAAACGTGATAGCCATTACGAGTTTTAGCGAGAATGTCCTAGTGGCAGGAACAAGTTATTAGATGTAACAAGTTTTATCATTTTGCTATAGGGAGAGGGCTTAACCTCATTCAGTATAAATAACCGTACTGTTTTTTACGTGAAAAAAAGTAAAATGAAGATTTCCGGGGTGTCTTTTTTTTTTTTGAGAACACGCGCGACAACTTCAAGTTAAATCTCGTTCTCGTCCCCAAATGTAAAGCTCTCTAATTTAACGACATTTTCCGGCCACAATATTGCCTTACCTCTGCTCGTCTGTCAAGAACCTCGCGGAGGACAGGGAATTGAAGTTCGTCAAGAAATTCTCTGCAAGTAATTAAAGATCTCGTTATTGACCACGCCGTTTTATACAGCCAAATTTAAAGCAATTCCTTGTAAAATACTTCGATAAATATTCCTTCGACCTGATATAAAAGGTCTTTAGTTATGAAGATGAGCTATATTAAAATAAAGTCGTTATAGCAATGTTATTACCTATAAGAACTGGGGCTAGTTCGTCCAAGCCCAACAATAACTGCCTCTCTGATGTCATAGCAATCGCTCTTGAGCAATGGTACGGCAAAACGGAACAAACTGTCCACCATGCTCGGAGAGGGTGGCTAGAAAAAAGATGAGTGCAAGTTGTAAGGTAACGAGTTGAAATGTTTTCTTCGCAAGTTGCTCCAAATTTAGTTGACTCTCGCAAACATAATGCTTATTCAAATAAGAGTAACAATATTTCTATCATGTCTGTTTTCTCCGCGCACATTGCCGACTTGGCCGGAATTTGCTTTTTTAAAAAAGAAAAAATTAATACTTTGCAGCTCGAACACATGCAGTTTTTTTTAAGAATCTTCTTCATGAATCACACATTCTGTGGAAGATACAACGAACAAGCTATCAACTCCACCTTAAACTCAGGTGATAACACTTACTCTGGAGTCTCCCTTGGTTTCAGAACCTTCAGACGATGTTCTAAAAATTAAAGTACAGTAAAAGAGACGTTAGCAACATGACATTTGCAGCGATATCAAACTCCATGTCCATATAGCCCGCCAAGTATTACCTGCAGTATGTCGGGCAATCCACAAAGGATTTTTTGTCCCACTTTTAATAAATATTTCACCAATAAACGTTGAAACATCTAGATGCAACAAATTGCCTCCTTTTGATTTTTTGTTCGTGGTTTACCTGATACGTTTTTCTTAGGGTAAGGGTGCAATTCGAGACCAGAGACAAAAACAACAACAACAACAATTTTATTCCACATAGTTCAATACGACAGTTATTAAATCGGAAAAATACTTTCCCACCGCTAATAGCATGAAAGGCTAATCGAGGTTGAGGAAAGATGAAGACAAACTTAAGGTAAAAAGGGATGCTAGGCCATCGCACGGACACGCCCAGCAGTATGTTAATCCTGCCCAAATAGGTACTTTCCGAGGCCAGCGACAGCTTATCCTACCGACAAGAACTTCACCATGTGGTAATAAAAATAACGGTGAACTACTCACCCCCCATCCTGCTCTGAGGAATCGCTCCTCAATGGCGGAGACCGAGGATAAGCACAACAGGCAAAGATGAGATAATTTCTCCACAGACAAACATGGTTCAAGTTCATGGTTTTTTTCGTTGAACCTCTGCTGTAAACTGACGAAAGGCTGGTAATAGAATCTATTCCAGAAGCACTGCAAATAAGAAGAAGTTGTTTAGCACCACTGCAAAGGAAAGTGGCTAGTTCACGGCATTTTCGATGATTTTGCTTATTTTGGTCAATAACGAGCTTTAAACTACAAATTGGGTGGGAAAAAGGTTTTTTAATTTAAAAATCACGGCCACGTATCACCTAAACAAGACGTGATTTCCAAGCACTTTACATCACATTTTCATTCAAACTTAACGAAAGTCGTGCCGTTATTTTTCAAGTCTACCTGAATGCAATGTGTTTTAATCTTTGCCAGTTTCGCCCAACGGAGCCACCTTTTAGCTTTTCTGTTTTGCGCTTCATTTCAGTACGTATTTGACATTTCAGTGAATTTTATCATCTTTCAGTAAGTTCTGAAATTACCTACATGTACAGTTGCACGATCTATCCCCTTTAGTACTGCTGAATCTCTCCACAAAGGCCACCTTGGGGACAGAAGAAAGTGGCCATTGTGGAGAGGTGGCCGTTAGTGGAGATTAACAACTGCATCGCTAAAATGGAGGTTGGGTGCCTGGAGTATCCAAGGGCTTCCACTATCGCCAGCCAGCCCCTAGAGAACCTCATCGGCTGAAAAAACCCAGCACGAAGGAAACCTGAACGCGCCCAATGAATCACATGACGAATGTAGCGAGCTACTGGGCGTGCGCATACCAAAAGAACGCTGACCTCTGGCACTTAAGGCGCTTTTAGCTGTTAATTCCTTTAAATTCAATTTAAATGCATTTAAACTGTATGACAAAACGTAAAAACAGAAGTAGCGTGCGCATACCCTGGATCAATAAACGAATACACGGTGATTAGACGATTGAAGACGTTAGGCCAACTATATTGTAAAGCAGACGGGCATAGTTCTGGGAGGTACCACTTGTTTAGTAGACCTGCCATGAGCGCTGACCAGAAAGAACTGTGTAAACCCACGTTCAACTGTTCCCCAGTCTCCTTGTCCATGTTCCCCGTCAGACGTTCATTCACGGTTAAGATGTCGACATTACCTAGAGGTCCTGTGAAAAGCTAACAAAGGATTGATCGATTACTTAACGCCGTGCGGGAATTTAATTGTTTCACACCAGAGGGCCTCGAGGCGAAACTAAACAAAAACTAAAGCGCAGAAAAGAAATCACTGCATGTGAGGTGTTTTACCTCAAAGGCTAAACATCGGATTTCATCTAAACTCTACCTTGTTAAGTATAATAAACAGCATCGCAAGCCGAAACGTCTTGTCCATTGCATTACTTTTGAATGGTCACAAGTAGTACCATGATAAAAAGTATTCATAAGAGGTTTCATTTGAATCCACAGGATTTGGTCAACGGACTCAAAAGTTAAAACTATTTCATTACCCAGACGAGAGAGAGTATCATACCTTCTCACTTTGTGGTATGGAATGAAGAACTTTCTCAAGAACGGTTGGAAACACCTGATCTATGGCATCAAGCACAGGTTTCTCAGCTTTTTCCTATAAAAAAAAAACAGTACGACCACGAATGACTTACTCGGGTTTCACCAAAGTTAAGTAAGTTATCTTTATGTACAAAGATCAATGTAGGTCGGACACCACATTAACCCTTTAAGCCCCAGTATCCACATACAAATTCTCCAAACTGATCTCCATACGTTTCCTTAAAGAATGAGTTGGGAGAATTTGATAAAAGATCAAAGCATTTTCCTTGAGGTGATCATTTTGTTAAATCTCATAACCTTTGATAATGTATTGACACTGTGAGGAGAAAATTGATGTTGGTCAATATTAGGACTTAAAGGGTTAATTAAGTAAAAAATGAGGTAAATGCGTACTTTGCAGTCGAAGTGCACGCTGCATTAGCAAAGTTTACAGGCACTCAACTCAAATAGTTCGAAGCGAATCAACACTAATATACCAACATAGGGTTAAAATACCCCATCTGGGAGAAAGAAACCAGTTGGCTACTTATTAACATGACCCAGATTTTATACTCCGAGACGACCGAGAAACAAATCCAGTTAGTGGTCAGAGCAGAATTACATACGGATCCAACTCGCCGACCACTCGACCAAGATGTCTTTATCTTAAGTGACTGAGGTACATTAGTTACTTACAAACAACTTGTAACAAAACTCTCTTTTCACCAGGGACCAGTCGTTACCCACTGGATAAATCACCATTCACTGAATAACGGCTTAATTGGTTTCGTTGGGAATAATTGGTTTTCCCAATACCTAAGGAGATGTTACGCGGGAAAATACGCAAGGACGATTTTTAGCGAAACACTGCGTCGTAATGTTGGAATAACGTTGCAACCATTCGAAACAAAATCGCAACAATGTTGCAACGCTGTGTTGCGCTAAAAATTGACCCTGCGAATCGTCTCGTGTAACATCACCTTTAGTCGCTGGATAGTGATTTATCTGGTGGATAGCGCTTTCCAACGTAAGAACGACAGGGGTCAGAGTGATAACATCATGAAGTACAACGCAAAATAGTTAAATATCACGCAACAGTCTCTTTCACCTTCTCACTCAGATCCATTAAACTGCATAAAGTTCGAACTTCCTTCAAGACAAGAAAGGCCAGCTTTCTTATCATGGGATGTATACTGCAATGAAACGTAAATACGATAAGCTATTATCATAGATTATCATGTGAAGGTGTGCGCGCTAAATACGACGCAAATCCTTAGCTAGGCCATAAGATCTTCCAAGCAGCAGAACGGAACTTTCTTGCAAGCTCATAGTTTTGCTCTGATACCGCAGTAAAAAGTTAATATGAGTTTGTTGTTCCCTGATTTTAGCCCGCAAGAAAGCTCTTTAGTTTGAGTGGCGAGCGAAGCGAGCCGTGTGGGAACGCGTCTCGCTCTCGCGTCTTCTTTCGCGTGCCGCTCGCGACTGACTTCTCACGATCTACCCCTAATGGAGAGCTTGCTCGCAGGCTACCATGCTTTCGGCAAGGGAACCAGAAAAAAACGGGAAATGGAAAAGTTGAAGGCCAGAAAACAAAGAAGCCTTTGCGAAATTATAGTGTTGGCTTAAGATAAACAAACCCCTACGCGATTTCAGTAATACGCCTCGAAACTGGCGAGTGGTTATGATTATTATTCCTGTTGTTTTTTTCTAATTGTTGTAACTATAAATTATACTGGCCAGTAAATGTACCTGCAAAGCATTACAAGCGAGAAGCCTTCCACGCTGTGCAAGACTGTTATTCTGTCAACTTCTTTCTCATTTGGCAGGCTATGAGCGGAGAGCTCCAACTGTATATCTTGTCCAGACTGAAACAAAACGAAAGCAATTGTCGTAAAGGAGCACCGTCAATACCTGTAAGATAGTAAAAGGTTGTGTGCGACCTAGGAATTTTTTGTCCCAATAGCATGCGCCATAATTGGCGGCTTCGAGGTCACCTGACCTTTAACAATGAACCTGTTTCCCGCCAAAAGTCTCTGGGTGCGCAACTGACGTTACTGCATTGTTACCCGCGAATTCTGACCGACAGCCGCCGTGATCATCTTAGATCTACAACGCACTGATATCTTTGTTGCCTTAACAAGGGCGACTGGGGACTGCTACAAGCATAACCCTCGGCTACCTTTGTAGGAAACAAAAATAAAATTCGTAGCTGTTACTCACCTTAAAATCTCCGTGACCAGCGGAGAGAGCAGTCTTCCAATGACCTAACAGCTGAAGCAACATGCGCATTGCACCGTCCAGCAGCGACGGCAAGTTGTCTTGAATTTCACGCTGAATAGCATTGATAAAACCTACAAGAAGTAACGAGTCTTTAGTTAACATTTGTTTTTGACATTTCACTTAATTAGAAAGAAGTTTTTATCCGATATCTAGGCAACCGTAGGGAAGGGGCCGGATAGGTGGGCAGTTTCCCAGAACTGTATAATGACCCCAAGTTCAAACGATATATCAGAGCGGGCTCTTGGCGGGTTTAGACCACAGAGTATCTGGATATGGGATGAATCAAAAGGAAACGCAGTTAGCGATTAGAATTCAATAGTCAAACGCCCTTCAAAGATTTCTCGTCATGAATTCGGTGTTAACGAGTAAGACACAAAGATTCAATCTTCTTGACAAAGAATAACAGATGCACTTCGCAATGAAAACAAAGGGGAAAACAGATATTATCCTCAGACAACATGCAACTGGCATTTAATTACGAATAACAAAATTAACACGCTGTGCATAAACGTACCTAGAATGGCGGTCTCCCTCCAGTCCGGAAAGTTAAGTACAAGAGATTGAAGAGCTGACAGGGCCAACCTACAAACAGCGCACAAAGCAAAGGCTTTAAGGGGCTGCCGGATTACACAACTCGGGCTAGCCCCGTTTGCCGGGCTGGCCCGGTTTATCGAGGTCACTTTTATCCCGGCATTACAGTAGACAAGCAATCCTGAAGCAGCCATGTTTACAGAGAGACTGGAAGCAATGCGCATGAGCAGTGTGTTCCCCGCTGTCCTGTTGCCGGCGAGCGTTATTACATGGCAACCTTTATTTAACACGGTTCGCCGTGATCCCAGCTAACCAAGCTGGCTTGGTTGTCATGTAATCAGAAAGTTGCTTTTCGCTGTGTTTAATCAAAGTGCCGAGATCTTGGCAAAGGAAACCTCTACTGATGAATGGTTTTAAAAAAACACACTTCTCAACCAATCAGAAGAAAGCCCAAACAAAAAAATCCTCAGAAAAAAAAATACCGATAAATTAAAGCGAATCTTAAAACTCTAAATTTGCAACACATAAAAGCCTTTTTCCATCTAAAATTCTAGTCTCTTTTCCACAATCGTCAATACCCACTGACGTTTAAAGTATACCAACGCAAAAAAAGAGGTTAAATTTTCCGCATAAAAAACGTTTGCGCTGACAATTTTCGAAACACACTTTTAAGTTCTTTGGAACATTCCTCGATTAGTAGCTCAAAGAAAGACTAGTGTTACGAGAAACTAAAGTGAAACTTAAATTACAATGAAAGTCTTACCCTCGCAGTTCTTCATCCCTGTGAACAGTTAGACGGGAAAGAACATCCACAATTTCCACTTTCGTCATGCCTTCCGGAATACACCTTCAAAGAAAAGAGCTATGAATAGGATTGACACGTGGGAGCTTTTCAATTTGTTCTCGGAATGCTTTCGTTCGACAATTGACATTTTCAGTTCAAAGTTTCCAGCATAAAAACGTTTGAAAAGAAAACCCAAATACAAAGACATTCTAAAGCCAACATTCCACGAAAAGTGAATGTTTCCAATTTCATTTTTCTTTTTACACTTTCAACTATTATAATTAAGAATTAACACCTTGGAATTGCAGCAATGCATGTCCTAAAAAGTTCTATTTTAGGATCAACCTTTGGTTTTCTCTCACCCCTGCAAAAAAAGTAAGAAATAGCAGACATTCAGTTAGACTGAATTCTGGTACAAAACTTGATGAAAAAAAGAAAGAAAAATAAGCCTAAGGTATGGGGTGAACAATTTCACTGACTCTCTCAGCCCAAAGACTAAAAATGCAAACGTAATGGTTAAAATCGATTCAATCGTGTCGACGTCAACTACTAAGTGGAACTTTCACGTGATGTTAATGAAAACTCTCCAAAAAAAGATTCGCATTGAAAATATTTGGAAGTCTGCTTTTTACAGGATTTTACAAAATGAAAATGATCGATTTTTAACACCTTGGAGTTAAGGCACTTTAAAGTTAATACTAACGCAGAAAATTCTTCCTGCTCCTTTTGCGAGCAATGTGAGTTCGTCATCATCATGGGCTTTCCAACTTGGATATCTAAGGCTCTTATGATGCTGTCCAATGCCCTCATGATGCTGTGAATGGAAAGACGTGCTGACGTTTAACATCCTTTGTATTAGTTATCCACGACGAAGTATTAGAGACCTTTAGCTTCAAGGACTGACCAGAACGACAACGAGGACGAGATGGACGTAAGGTTTTTTTCACGTATACTCAAAAAAGACGAACTTTCAGTTGATAAATAAACCATCCCGGATCAGTCCACACGACGTTTTACAGTAGTGATTGATCAAGTAATGATCCGGGTAAGGTGGATAGCAATTTCTTTTGTTATGCGGCAACGGTGCTTTCCCCAAATAGGATTGTTCTCATTTTACACAGAGAATGCATAAACCTACATGAAGGCCGTTTACGCAATAAAATGTATTTACACTCCACTTTGAAAGGGTGTTTTTTTTGTGTTAAAAGATTTTGACCAATCACAAGAGTTTAAAACAATAGCCAAGAAAAGTTTACAATTTTACATGTTCCCCACATAGGATTTCTTTGTTATTCCAACTGAGACCAGATTTTGTTATATGGAAGACGGTTGGAAAGTAAGGATGAATATATGTACCGCTTTATGAAGTTTTGTTAACTTTTGCTGTTTAAGCCAATCAGAAGTAAGTACAGAGACAATAGAAAAGTTAGCACCTTTTTTGCATTCCAACATGTTCGTTGCCGTTCAGTGCTATCGTTCTTATCTGGACCTTTTTCAAATACAGTCTCTCATTTACTAGGGAAGAATAATTAGGGGAGGGGAGGGCTTTTTAACCTTCTTCCCCTGAAAAGGAGGGGGGTTATTTGAGAGGGGGGCTCAATAAAGGCTTTACGGTATTACAAGAAGGAAATTTCATAGTGATCACTCGCATGGCTTAAAGGCTTAAACAACAGCACCTGTGATAGTAGTTTGCCAGTCCAATACTGCTTGCCTGGCTTTCAGTAAGATTTTTCATGGAGGCCACTCGCTTTACTCTCACCGTACTTCCCGAGGGTAGAGGGGTAGTGCTTGTTGGCATGGCAGGAGGCTCTCCACCCTTCAAAACAAAAAACATGTCTACACTCGAATACATGGAAAACTATAAAGCTACGCAGCATCTGATTGGAGTTGGTGTTAAAAAGAGTTCTTATGAAGGCATACTGTTTACAGTACTCTATTTGTTTGCACAATTGCCAAGAGAAAACGCATTATGGGCAGCCACCTCGGTTTCAAATCTACCGAGGAGGAGGGCATCGGAGTCTAGAGCTTTTATAAATTTAATGCCTGGTTACAGGCACATTTGAGACCAAGCTCATTTCATACCTTTCTTTGCAGACTATCAGCGATGACAAAAAATGCCCGAAGACCAATGTTCATTCTCTGAAAATAAAAACAGAGAACCACTATAAAAAATAATTCTCCATAAAATGCACCTGACAAAATGATAGGAATGTATTATGAGTAAAAATATAATTCTTCAGCTTAAAAATGCATGTACTGTTAACGGACGAAGTAATTCAGGTGTATCACTGATCTCACCTCAGGACTTATCTGCCGAGAGTTTCTTCCAATACTGAGCAGGTCAAAGATGATGTCATTCATAGCAAAGTCTAGCTTTTCCTGAAAATGAAAATCGGATACAACTTTTAGCAATAATTTACAACAAAAAAAAGACTCTGAAAGAATTGCCTGATCACCAAGTAAAGAAAAATTACTGATTGTTAAACAAATTTCCTCACCAGTGCCATAGAAAACATATGGATTACAGTTTGGGGATTATCTGATCATCCCGATTTGTATGATTAGATAGCGTTTACTTACCTGGGCAATAAACTGGATGATCTTCACAAAGTAATTTAATGGGGCTTCCCTGGGAACAACGGCTCGTGATCCGCGAGGAAACAGGACATCAGTGATACTTCTCAAACGACTTAACAAAGAAAGAGAACAAAAACAAATTGAATACATTAGTTTAGCTAATTAACACTTATTGACAGGAAATGAGTAGATTTACATGAAATAATTATTGGTTATTAAAATGATTAATCAATACATGTACCTCACGGTTGCTGTGTTACTTTCACCTTTAATTCTCACCATGTAAACCCTACAAAAAGAAAAGCTGTTCAGCGATACATTCCCATAAATGCTACCAAGATATTAAAAATTAAGCAACCATTAGTTTTTTGAATTTATGGAAAATGATAACTTTTAAGAGGGCAATCAGCTCTACCCCACTGTTTAAAGACCAAACAAGAAAGTAAAAGATTACTGTAAAGAGGAGAACTGGCCACAGGGTACCACCCAGCAGGCCACCCAACACTACCCTTCTAGGACGCCTGCAAGCCAGGATTCAATCTCACAGGCACTGCTTCCACAGCTAGGGGCTGATCAAAAAGGAATTATGGAGGAGCAAGGAGAAGCAGAACCAACAGTTGAAGACAACACACAGGCTTCATACTCTTTTGGGCTCTTCAAATTCCATGACTTTTTACAAGACCTTTTTGCGTTTTCCAGGCACCTTAGGTTTAGCCGTCACTTTAACTTTCCTTTTTTTGGCGTATTTTTGGACTTAAAACAGTTCAACAGACACAACTCTGGTGTCAACCACACTTTGTGCCGTTTGCGCTGGTTAATTACTCCTCTTTATCTTACATTGTCATTGCCTTGTCATCTATAGTAACTTGTCTATCTATCAAACAAAACTTTAATTTTCCATGACCTTCCAGGGCTGGAAAATGAAATGCTTAAATTCCATGACTTTTCGGGTTTTCCATGACCTCTACGAACCCTGAACACAGGAAGTACAAACCTGATTTAAGCCTCTATTCCACAGTCTAACTTTGACTGTAAAACCTGTGAAAGAGACTCTTATGCCTGCCAAACAACTACAAATGCTGTTCCCAGCAGGATTGATCTTGACCAATCTAAGCATCAACATTACGTATACCTCACAGGGTAGCTGGATGCCTACTCTACTGAGTTGCTGAAGTTCTTTCTGATACTAGGAACTAATGGATTACCATAATTACACATACATGTACTTACCACACTAATCTGTATAAACACTCCATTGCTACTTTTTGCATTTTGACATCTCTTTGCTATAAGCACAAAGAAAAGACGAAAATAATGTAAAAAAAAAACAGTCAGTTGCCTGATACATATAAAAAAAGATTCACAATTTAAGCACATTTCCTAAACAATCATTACTGCAACATCATTACTCTGTACTTTAAATAAATTTCAACGAATTGTTTCTTTTTTTCAGGGCTAAGTATACAGTTACCTTTAGAGTTCCCAGACACATACTAAGGAAACTTGGCCAGCTACTAAGGAAAAAGGCTTTCTGACTGACACAGAGTAACACAGTAACAAGTGGGTACATAAGCTGCAAACAAAAGAAAAAAAATTGAATAAAACTAAAACTTATATTAATGTGCAGCTATAATATAAGTCAACTTTTATTTACAGTACAGCTCTCATAAACAGCAAGGGCATTGCAACCATAATTCCGAAAAGGTAGAACACGAGGAACAGGTGCAACAGGTGGAACAGGAGGAACAAGTAAAAACGGTGGAACAGGAGACACAGGTGAAAAAAGAGAAACAGGTGCAAAAGGACGAATAGGACAGAAGAAACAGGTAGAACAGGCAGAACAAGTGTTACAAGAGGAAGAGGCGGAACAGGATGAACTGCTAAAACAGGGGGAACAGGTGGAACAGTGGGAACCGGTGGAACAGGATGAACAGGGGAAAAAGGTAGAACAGCTCGAACAGGAGGAATGAAAGGAACACGTAAAACATGAGGAAAAGGTGGAACAGGAGCAGCAGGGGGAACAGGAAGAACAAGTGGAACAGGCAAAACAAGAGGAACAGGTGGAAAGGGAGGAACAGGACAAAAATGTGGAACAAGAGCAACAGGTGGAAGAGGTGGCACAGGAGGAACACGAGGAAGAGGTAAAACAGGTGCAACACGAGGGACAGGAGGAACAAGTAGAACACGTAGAACAGGTGGAACAGTTGGTACAGGTGGAAGAGTTGGAAGAGTTGGAACAGTTGCAACAGGTGGAACAGTTGGTACAGGTGGAACAGTTGGAACAGTTGGTACAGGTGGAACAGTTGCAACAGTTGCAACAGGTGGAACAGGAGGAACAGGAGAAACAGGACGAAGAAGAGGAACAAATGGAGGAGATAACACAAGCGGAACAGGAGGAACAAGTGGAACAGGAGGAACAGGACGAACACCTGGAACAAAAGGAACAAGTGGAACAGGTGGAACCGGTGGAACGGTTGGAAAAGGTAAACAAAGTGGAACAGGAGGAACAGATGGAACAGGTAAAACAAGTGGAACAAGTGGAAGAGGAGGAACAGGGGGAAAAGTTGGAAGAGGGAAAACAATTAGTACAGGTGGAACCGGTGAAACAGTTAGTACAGGTAAAACAGGTGAAACAGTACAGGTGGAACAGTTGGTACAGGCGGAACAAGTGGAACAGTTGGTACAGGTGGAACAGTTGGTACAAGTGGAACAGGGGGAACAGGAGGAACAGGAGGAACAGTTGCAAGAGGGCAAAACATTAGTACAGGTAAAACAGATAAAACAGTTAGTACACGTGGAACAGGTGGAACAGTTGGTACAGGTGGAACAGATAGAACAGGAAAGAGCAGGTGAAACAGTTGGTAAAGGTGGAACACTTAGTAGAGGTGGAACAGGTGTAACAGTTAATACAGGTGGAACACGTGAAACAGTTGGTACAGGTGAAACAGTTGGTACAGGTGGAACAGGTGGAAAAGTTGGTACAAGTGGAACAATTGGTACAGGTGGAACAGTTGGTACATGTGGAACAGTTGGTGCAGGTGGAGCAGGTGGAACAGTTGGTACAGGTGCAACAGGTGACACACTTCGAACAAGAAGAACAGTTGGTGCGGGTGGAAACGGTGGAACAGTTGCTACAGGTGGAAAAGGAGAAACAGGTGGAATAGTTGGTAGAAGTGGAACAGTTGGTACAAGTGGAACAGGTAGAACAGTTGGTACAGGTGGAACAGGTGGAACAGCAGGAACAGGTGGAATAGTTGGTACAAGTGGAACAGTTGGTACAGGTGAAACAGGTGGAACAGGTGGAACAGTTGGTACAGGTGGAACAGTTGGTACAGGTGGAACAGTTGGCACAGTTGGTACAGTTGGTACAGGTGGAACAGGTGGAACAGTTGGTACAGGTGGAACAGGTGGAAAGGTGGAACAGCAGGAACAGGTGGAATAGTTGGTACAAGTGGAACAGTTGGTACAGGTGGAACAAGTGGGACAGTTGGTAAAAGTGGAAGGGTTGGTACAAGTGGAACAGTTGGTACAGGTGGAACAGGTGGAACAGGAGGAACAGGTGGAACACTTGGTACAAGTGCACCAGTTGGTAGAGGTGGGACAGGTGGAACAAGTGGAAAAGTTAGTACATGTGGAACAGTTGGTACAGGTGGAACAGGTGGAACAGTTGGTACCAGTGGAACAGTTGGTACAGGTGGAACAGGTGGAACAGTTGGTACAAGTGGAACAGTTGGTGCGGGTGGAACAGGTGGAACAGTTGGCACAGGTGGAACAGTTGGTACCGGTGGAACAGTTGGTACAGGTGGAACAGGTGGAACAGTTGGTACAAGTGGAACAGTTCGTGCGGGTGGAACAGGTGGAACAGTTGGCACAGGTGGAACAAGGGGAACAGTTGGCACAGGTGGAACAGGGGGAACAGTTGCCAAAGGTGGAACAGGGGGAACAGTTGGTACCGGTGGAACAGTTGGTACAGGTGGAACACGTGGAACAGTTGGTACAAGTGGAACAGTTGGTGCGGGTGGAACAGGTGGAACAGTTGGCACAAGTGGGACAGGTAGAACAGGTGGAAAAGTTAGTACATGTGGAACAGTTGGTACAGGTGGAACAGGTGGAACAGTTGGTACCGGTGGAACAGTTGGTACAGGTGGAACAGGTGGAACAGTTGGCACAGGTGGAACAGGGGGAACAGTTGGTACCGGTGGAACAGTTGGTACCGGTGGAACAGTTGGTACAGGTGGAACAGGTGGAACAGTTGGTACAAGTGGAACAGTTGGTGCGGGTGGAAAAGGTGGAACAGTTGGCACAGGTGGAACAGGGGGAACAGTTGGTACCGGTGGAACAGTTGGTACAGGTGGAACAGGTGGAACAGTTGGTACAAGTGGAACAGTTGGTGCGGGTGGAACAGGTGGAACAGTTGGCACAGGTGGGACAGGTAGAACAGGTGGAACATGTGAAACAGTTGCTCCAGGTGGAACAGGAGGAACAGTTGGTACAGGAGGAACAGTTGGTACAAGTGGAACAGTTGGTACAGGTGGAACAGTTGGAACAGGTGGAACAGGAGGAACAATTGGTACAGCTGGAACAGCTGGAACAGATGGAAGAGGAGGAACAGGTGGAACACTTGGTACAAGTGCAACAGTTCGTACAGGTGGAACAGTTGGTACACTTGGTAAAGGTGGAACAGGTGGAACAGTTGGTACAGGTGGAACAGGTGGAACATGTGGAAAAGGAGGAACAGTTGGTACAACTGGAACAGTTGGTACAGGTGGAAAAGGTGGAACACTTGGTACAAGTGGAACAGTTGCTACAGGACGAACAGTTGGTGCGGGTGAAACAGGTGAAACAGTTGGTACAGGTGGAACAGTTGGTACACGTGGAACAGGTGGAACAGTTGGTAAAAGTGGAACAGTTGGTACAGGTGAAACAGGTGGAAAAGGTGGAACAGTTGGTACAGGTGGAACAGGTGGAACAGTTTGTACAGGTGGAACAGTTCGTGCGGGTGGAACAGGTGGAACAGTTGGTACAGGTGGAAAAGTTGGTGTGGGTGGAACAAGTAGAACAGTTGGTACAGGTGGAACAGGTGGAACAGGTGGAACAGTTGCTACCCGTGGAACAGTTGGTACAAGTGGAACAGTTTGTGCGGGTGGAACAGGTGGAACAGTTGGCAAAGGTGGAACAGGTGGAATAGTTGGTACAAGTGGAACAGTTGGTACAGGTGGAACAGGTGGAACAGTTGGTACAGGTGGAACAGTTGGTACAGTTGGTACAGGTGGAACAGTTGGTACAGGTGGAACAGGTGGAACACTAGGTACAAGTGCACCAGCTGGTAGAGGTGGGACAGGTGGAACAAGTGGAAAAGTTAGTACATACGAAACAGTTGGTACAGGTGGAACAGGTGGAACAGTTGGTACCAGTGGAACAGTTGGTACAGGTGGAACAGGTGGAACAGTTGGGACAGGTAGAACAGGTGGAAAAGTTAGTACATGTGGAACAGTTGGTACAGGTGGAACAGGTGGAACAGTTGGTACCGGTGGAACAGTTGGTACAGGTGGAACAGGTGGAACAGTTGGTACAAGTGAAACAGTTGGTGCGGGTGGAACAGGTGGAACAGTTGGCACAGGTGGAACAGGGGGAACAGTTGGCACAGGTGGAACAGGGGGAACAGTTGGTACCGGTGGAACAGTTGGTACAGGAGGAACAGGTGGAACAGTTGGTACAAGTGCATTACTTGGTACAAGTGAAAAAGTTGGTACAGGTGGAACAGTTGGTACAGGTGGAACAGCTGGAACAGGTCGAACACGAGGAACAGGTGCAACAGCTGCAACAAGTGGAACAGGTGGAACAGTTGGTACAGGTGGAACAGGTGGAACAGGAGGAACAATTGGTACAGGTGGAACAATTGATAGAAGTGGAACCCAAGGAGGAACAGTTGGTACAAGTGGAAGCGTTGGTATAGGTGGAAAAGGAGGTACAGGTGGAACAGGTGGAAAAGGTGGAACAGGTGGAACAGGTGGAACAGGTGCAACAGCTGGTAAAAGTGGAACAGTTGGTACAGGTGAAACAGGTGGAAAAGGTGGAACAGTTGGTACAGGTGGAACAGGTGGAACAGTTTGTACAGGTGGAACAGTTCGCGCGGGTGGAACAGGTGGAACAGTTGGTACAGGTGGAAAACTTGGTGTGGGTGGAACAGGTAGAACAGTTGGTACAGGTGGAACAGGTGGAACAGGTGGAACAGTTGCTACCCGTGGAACAGTTGGTACAAGTGGAACAGTTTGTGCGGGTGGAACAGGTGGAACAGTTGGCACAGGTGGAACAGGTGGAATAGTTGGTACAAGTGGAACAGTTGGTACAGGTGGAACAGGTGGAACAGTTGGTACAGGTGGAACAGTTGGTACAGGTGGAACAGTTGGTACAGTTGGTACAGGTGGAACAGTTGGTACAGGTGGAACAGGTGGAACAGTTGGTACAAGTGGAACAGTTGGTACAGGTGGAAAAGTTGGTACAACTGGAACACTTGGTACAGGTGGAACAGTTGGTGCAGGTGGAACAGGTGGAACAGTTGGTACAGGTGCAACAGGTGCAACACTTAGTACAAATGGAACAGTTGGTGCAGGTGCAACAGGTGGAACAGTTAGTACAAGTGGAACAGTTGGCACAGGTGGAACAGGGGGAACAGTTGGTACAAGTGGAACAGGTGGAACAGTTAATACAGGTGGAACACGTGAAACAGTTGGTACAGGTGAAACAAGTGGAACAGTTGGTAAAAGTGGAAGGGTTGGTACAAGTGGAACAGTTGGTACAGGTGGAACAGGAGGAACAGTTGGTACAGGTGGAACAGGTGGAACAGGAGGAACAGGTGGAACACTAGGTACAAGTGCACCAGTTGGTAGAGGTGGAACAGGTGGAACAAGTGAAAAAGTTAGTACATGTGGAACAGTTGGTACAGGTGGAACAGGTGGAACAGTTGGTACCAGTGGAACAGTTGGTACAGGTGGAACAGGTGGAACAGTTGGTACAAGTGGAACAGGTGGAACAGTTGGTACAAGTGGAAAAGTTGGTGCGGGTGGAACAGGTGGAACAGTTGGCACAGGTGGAACAGGGGGAACAGTTGGTACCGGTGGAACAGTTGGTACCGGTGGAACAGTTGGTACAGGTGGAACAGGTGGAACAGTTGGTACAAGTGGAACAGTTGGTGCGGGAGGAACAAGTGGAACAGTTGGCACAGGTGGAACAGGGGGAACAGTTGGTACTGGTGGAACAGTTGGTACAGGTGGAACAGGTGGAACAGTTGGTACAAGTGGAACAGTTGGTGCGGGTGGAACAGGTGGAACAGTTGGCACAGGTGGGACAGGTAGAACAGGTGGAACATGTGAAACAGTTGCTCCAGGTGGAACAGGAGGAACAGTTGGTACAGGAGGAACAGTTGGTACAAGTGGAAGAGTTGGTACAGGCGGAACAGTTGGAACAGGTGGAACAGGAGGAACAATTGGTACAGCTGGAACAGCTGGAACAGAACAGAACAGAACAGGAGGAACAGGTGGAACACTAGGTACAAGTGCACCAGTTGGTAGAGGTGGAACAGGTGGAACAAGTGGAAAAGTTAGTACATACGGAACAGTTGGTACAGGTGGAACAGGTGGAACAGTTGGTACCAGTGGAACAGTTGGTACAGGTGGAACAGGTGGAACAGTTGGTACAAGTGGAACAGTTGGTGCGGGTGGAACAGGTGGAACAGTTGGCACAGGTGGAACAGGGGGAACAGTTGGTACCGGTGGAACAGTTGGTACAGGTGGAACAGGTGGAACAGTTGGTACAAGTGAAACAGTTGGTGCGGGTGGAACAGGTGGAACAGTTGGCACAGGTGGAACAGGGGGAACAGTTGGCACAGGTGGAACAGGGGCAACAGTTGGTACCGGTGGAACAGTTGGTACAGGAGGAACAGGTGGAACAGTTGGTACAAGTGCATTACTTGGTACAAGTGAAAAAGTTGGTACAGGTGGAACAGTTGGTACAGGTGGAACAGCTGGAACAGGTCGAACACGAGGAACAGGTGCAACAGCTGCAACAAGTGGAACAGGTGGAACAGTTGGTACAGGTGGAACAGGTGGAACAGGAGGAACAATTGGTACAGGTGGAACAATTGATAGAAGTGGAACCCAAGGAGGAACAGTTGGTACAAGTGGAAGCGTTGGTATAGGTGGAAAAGGAGGTACAGGTGGAACAGGTGGAAAAGGTGGAACAGGTGGAACAGGTGGAACAGGTGGAACAGGAGGAACACTTGGTACAAGTGCATTAGTTGGTACAGGTGGAACCGGTGGAACAGGTAAAACAAGTGGAACAAGTGGAAGAGGTGGAACAGGTGGAACAGTTGGTACAAGTGGAACAGTTGCTACAGGTGGAACAGTTGGTGCAGGTGGAACAGGTGGAACAGTTGGTACAGGTGGAACAGTTGGTACAGGTGGAACAGGTGGAACAGTTGGTACCGGTGGAACAGTTGGTACAGGTGGAACAGGTGGAACAGTTGGTACAAGTGGAACAGTTGGTGCGGGTGGAACAGGTGGAACAGTTGCTACAGGTGGAACAGGAGGAACAATTGGTACAGGTGGAACAGGTGGAACAGGTTGAACAGGAGGACCAGTTGGTTCAAGGGGAACAGTTGGTACAGGTGGAACAGGTGGAACACTTGGTACAAGTGCATTAGTTGGTACAGGTGGAACCGGTGGAACAGGTAAAACAAGTGGAACAAGTGGAAGAGGTGGAACAGGTGGAACAGTTGGTACAAGTGGAACAGTTGCTACAGGTGGAACAGTTGGTGCAGGTGGAACAGGTGGAACAGTTGGTACAGGTGGAACAGTTGGTACAGGTGGAACAGGTGGAACAGTTGGTACCGGTGGAACAGTTGGTACAGGTGGAACAGGTGGAACAGTTGGTACAAGTGGAACAGTTGGTGCGGGTGGAACAGGTGGAACAGTTGCTACAGGTGGAAAAGGTGGAACAGTTGGTACAGGTGGAACAGGTGGAACAGGTTGAACAGGAGGACCAGTTGGTTAAAGGGGAACAGTTGGTACAGGTGGAACAGGTGGAACAGTTGGTACAAGTGGAACAGTTGCTACAGGTGGAACAGGTGGAACAGCTGGTACAGGTGGAACAGGAGGCACAGGTGAAACAGTTGGTACAGGTGGAACAGTTGGTAAAGTTGGTACAGTTGGTACAGGTAGAACAGGTGGAACAGGTGGAACAGTTGGTACAGGTGGAACAGGAGGAACAGATGGAATAGTTGGTACAAGTGGAACAGGTTGTACAGGTCGAACAGGTGCAACAGTTGGTACAAGTGGAACAGTTGGTACAGGTGGAAAACTTGGTACAAGTGGAACTGTTGGTACAGGTGGAACAGTTGGTACAGGTGGAACAGTTAGTACAGGTGGAACAGTTGGTACAGGTGGAACAGTTGGAACAGTTGGTACAGGTGGAACAGGAGGAACAGGTGGAACAGTTGGTACAGGTGGAACAGTTGGTGGGGGTGGAACAGGTGGAACAGTTGGTACAGGTGGAACAGGTGGAACAGTTAGTACAAGTGGAACAGTTGGTAGAGGTGGAACAGTTGGTGCGGGTGGAACAGGAGGAACAGATGGAATAGTTGGTACAAGTGGAATAGTTGGTACAGGTGGAACAGGTGGCACAGTTGGTACAAGTGGAACAGTTGGTACAGGTGGAAAAGTTGGTACAAGTGGAACAGTTGGTACAGGTGGAACAGTTGGTACAGGTGGAACAGTTAGTACAGGTGGTACAGTTGGTATAGGTGGAACAGGTGGAATAGGTGGAACAGTTGGTACAGGTGGAACAGGAGGAACAGATGGAATAGTTGGTACAAGTGGAACAGTTGGTACAGGTGGAACAGGTGGCACAGTTGGTACAAGTGGAACAGTTGGTACAGGTGGAAAAGTTGGTACAAGTGGAACAGTTGGTACAGGTGGAACAGCTGGTACAGGTGGAACAGTTAGTACAGGTGGAACAGTTGGTACAGGTGGAACAGTTGATGCGGGTGGAACAGGTGCAACAGTTGGTACAGGTGGAACAGGTGGAACAGTTGGTACAAGTGGAACAGTTGGTGCGGGTGGAACAGGTGGAACAGTTGCTACAGATGGAAAAGGTGGAACAGTTGGTATAGGTGGAACAGTTGGCACAGGTGGAACAGGGGGAACAGTTGGCAGAGGTGGAACAGGTGGAACAGGTGGAAGAGGAGGAACAGTTGGTACAGGGGGAACAGTTGGTACAAGTGGAACAGGAGGAACAGTTGGTACAGGTGGAACAGGTGGAACAAGTGGAACAGGTGGAACAGGAGGAATAGGTGGAACAGGAGGAACAGGTGGAACAGGTGGAACAGGTGGAACAGGTGGAACAGGAGTAACAGGTGGAACAGGAGGAACAAGTGGAACAGGTGAAACAAGTGGAAGAGGTGGAAGAGGTTGAACAGGAGGAAGAGGTGGAACAGGAGGGACATGTGGAAGAGGTTGAACAGGGGGAAAGGTGGAACTTTAGTTTATTCTAATATAACCAAGCAGTTATTTAGTGGGCTATTACACACCGACCAATAATACAATGTACCTGGCTATGCCTGGTCTTTTTTGTGAGATCAAAGGTATGATGATACATCATGTCCACAAAGGTCTTCAGAGCAGGGACATTCAGCTCTCTGTTGGCACCAGCTGCAACAGGGAGTAGGATCTCCACAAACATCAATGCAAAAGCATGCTTCACTTCCTTGTCTCTTGTATCTATGAACAGGGAGGCACACTCCTGAAAAGACAAGATGTTATCGTTAATAATAATACTCACTACTTTTAAAAACATCCTTAACCCCTCCATTCCTAGACTAAGTTAAAGTGCAATTATTATTTTGCCATTGTCATTTTTGCAACTCTGGATGAAATCCTTTTCTGTTACCACTCAAATAAGACTTCTTTGGCAGATTTTTGCCTAGTGCTATTTACCAGTTAACAACTACAACGGTCAGTGAAGGTGTGTGCATGCAGGATCCAAGCCAACTGGGCTTCCCCTTTGCAGCAGTCAGCCCCAAGATACAGTTACAACCTTCTGACATGGTAAATCAGAACCTCCCAGCCAAGCACCCCTAAGCCAGTAGAACCAGGCACCTCTTGACTAATCAAGGGAAAAGTCACACAACTAATGAGTGGAAAATAAAGGGAGGAAGGAGTGGGGGGAAATGCAAAATCCAAAAGCTAAACATGAGACACTAGAACAAATAGTAAATGGTCGTGGCTCAAAGTTGAGTTCTTCATACAGTTAACAATGCTAGCATATACAGTGTTCAATCAAAATAATAATTATTACATTTTGTAAATCAGGATTCTTACCCACCTGCATAAAATTGAATGACTCTTCCAGTTCTTCAACTGGAAATAACTGAAAATAACAATTATAATAGACAAAATTAAGTTAATTTAATATGTAAACAACATTACTTTGTCCTTGTTTAATCATTGATTGGATTGATTGATTGATTGATTGATTGATTTCCAAAGGGTAACAATTTTAAAGACACAAGCACCTGAATTTATAGCACTCATAGACAACATCAAGTCAACAAGGTCTACATACCTTAATTCTTAAATATTTCATTCCATAAATAATATTCACAAATGAGGAAGGATAATTCTGATGCTCTTTGAACTCAGCAGTGAATCGTTTGCGAACAGGAAGGAAGCAAGCATGGGCCAAGGTACCCAAAACCTCAGCATACAGTGCAGCAACATATTCCCCATTGGTAGCAGCAGGGGATGAAGCATAACTGTCTCTTTGCTTAAAATGCTTAAACGCCAGTGATAAAATGTATTGAATAAACTCATCATTGACTGGGTGGACAGGCAACTGGAAAAAAAATACCATCAAACAGGTTAACAGGGAATAAAAATCCATGCATCTGTGCAGTGCTGCTGGTCACTTCGTGTATGCACAGTATAATTAACTCATTCTGAACCTTTAACATGTGTAACGGTAGATTTTTATGCATACACGTGAAGCACTGTAATAATACACTCAGTATCAACAGGGCTTCTGACGTGGCATGCCAAAGTAAGATGAAAATTCCAATTGTATCTTGACCTTCAGGGAAACTGTTACTGAAGTGTACTAACCTGGAGCATTTGTGTGGACCTATCAAACGTATCAAACATCACGGCTTAACTGACAAACGACCAATAACATCACGATTTTATTGACCAATCAGGTCAATAACCAGAGATTAATAACATCAACTGACGTGATAACACTCACTTAGACTCTGAAGATGACTACCCCACAGGTTTTTGAAATGTAAGTCCCTGTCAACAACAGTCCTACTCATGACTATGTTCACCCGGATGATCATACTCAACCTACTTATAAAACCTCTTTTCACTAACATAATCTCAGCAAATGCAAATGCTTGCAATTGCCCGTTAGACAAATCATAATAAATTTATGCTGGCTGATGGGTTGCTTCACTAGCCCTGGGCTATATAGACACCTTGTCATACACTCAGTATGCTATAGAAAAACGTATTGATTACAAATTACATCCAATAGCATAATCCATAATTTACCTCATTATCAATTTTAAAAAAAATGCTATAATCTGTGAAAAAGTAATTAACTTGAACACTTATTTAAATAACAATGCTAATTTTTATTTCAATGATATGGCAATTAGTCAGTTGCGAATGTGTCATCCTCTAGCCTTATGCTTGCTGATTGCTGCCAACTTCAAACGTCATTGCAACCTTTTTGATTTCTTGCTAAAATTAGAAAAACGTTTGATAATACAACTTCAATAACACTTATAGTACAGAGTATTTTATTTATTTACCTGTTTCAAAACCTCAATGAGAACTAAGCAAAACAAGAAGTCCACTGCCAGCTGTGAATAACATTGACAACAAAAGGAAAGGATCAATACATAATGTACAAGCACGTTAATTTTCACTGATATAAATAAATAAAATCGAAATAAACTTAGGGATTTAAAAACAATGGATCTTACATCTCGTCTTTCTGTGAGGTGGTCTTTGACAAAATGAAATTTACTCAGAAGCTTGGGCGATTCACTGCCACTATAACAGCAAATAGATAACATCAAATTATGTACAATAAATTAATGTTATAAATAATAAATATTTATTAGTGACAACTTGTTGTATTCAGCATTGGAGTTCAAAACCTTTCTTACAGTGATGTGAACACATGACTTGTACAACAGATCGACTATTTCATTACCTATCACATAAAAAGATTGTACAAGGGCATGGCATGACTTTTAGTAAACAAATAAGTAACAACAACCCATGCATCCAAGTAAAAGTAAAATAGTGAAATCCCTGGCTTCAGCCAACAGCCAAGGAGTTTATACATATAACATGAATTGTTGATTATTATTATTATTATTATTATTATTATTATTATTATTATTATTATTATTTACAAAACATGACATTCGTAGTAAGAGAAAGTTGACAACACAAAATGTATAGTAAGTTGTTTTCTTTTTCACAGCAAAAAGAAGTTTTTTCCACAATGTTGGTTTCTAATTTTTCATAAGCCATCATGGGCTTCTGCCATTAGCTGTTGTAAAGAAATACAAGCAACCTGCATGCATTTATAACAAGCTGCGTGTAAGACGTCACATAAAAATTTACGCCTGAGTTTTTTGTGTGGATTTTGCATGTAATTCCACCATATTGCACCCAATTTATGCATGTGTAAGTGCTGCATTGCCCGTGGCCTGTACTGCACTTTTACCAAACACCACACACACCTTCAGTTTGCAAAATTCAATGTACATGTACATATGTATGGGAAACTTGTACAATGCATTAATATACATGCAATTAGAGGAATCCTCACCACAAATCACGATGTTGTTTACTAAATAATGAAAAATGATTGCTGTTAGTTTCTAACAACAACTTCATGAAGCATACCCTTTTGGTTTTGTGATGTTGACTTTGCCTTTGTGTCCATCTGGTAAATCTGCCTCACCAGTTCTGTTTTGCTAAGGAACAAAAACACAAAAGGTACACATTTAGTATGCCAGTCAGTGAACAACAAAAATAATTCAACAATTTGCTGCTCCAGAAAATATCCATACTCCACCCACGTGGGGTTTCTTTTGGTTTGAGCCCTACCCACTCTACCCTCATTAGTTCTTCACGTTAGTTTCTTTGGTTCTTTGAGACCCCTCCCCCTGCCCCTCAGGATTTTTCAGTGACCCTCCCAAGGCTGGGAACAGATATTTTCCAGAATCAAAAGATGTTAACAACCAAGCATCATACCTGTTTCTCGTACCACTTGAACAAGGTTTTAAGCAAAGAAGGCAAACTGTATTCTGCGACAATGTGCAGTGAACTTAGCAGCTGAAATATACCAATCAGTCAAGACACCAATCAGAAGAGAATTATATACAACCCTACAAGTTGTGACCATTTTAGTTGCCATGGTGGGGGGGCATTGAAATTCCAGGGGGGTAGTGAAAAAAAGGAGTCTCCAGATTTTAGATCTCCAAAGATTGGCATCTCTGCTTTATGTGTACATCTGTACATCTGAGTGGGGACAAGAAGAATGTTGAAGAGTTGAACCTATTCTTTTGAAAGACAATTGGGAGACAGATATTTCTGAACACTATCCAGGTAACACTCTGATGAGAGAAGAATGGGTCACCTCTGTTGACAAAGGATCCAGTAACAATGTGGCTTGCCATTATTTGGTGTTAACCGGGTTCATCAATTTGTTAATGTTTATCTAATAAATACACCATCACTTCAGTTCATAACTACAAAGAACCTATGTGCCACTGTCCCACTGTTCCACCACACTTCAATGTCACTGTGACAATTTGTGCCACTATTCCACTGTTCCACCTCTCTCGATACTATCACTGTTACAGTGCACCACTGTTCCACTGTCCTACCATATTTTACGACCACTGTGACACTGTGCCATTTTTCCACTGTCCGACCATACGTAACTACCACTGTGTCCACTATTACACCCCATTACTACTACTCTGTTTCTACTACTTTAGGGTCAATACATTTTGTTTGTTTCTTGTTATTTAACAACTGCATCACTAAAATGGAGGTTGGGTGCCTGGAGTATCCAGGGGCTTCCACTATTGGCAGCCAGCCCCTAGATTGAAATAATGCCCCCATGACTGGCACAACAGCGCAACCCAGCCATGAGCCCCCACACGAAAGGAAAGGAACAGGCACCCTTCACACTGAAAACATCAGTGGAGAAAAAAACAAACAAAGCCTAAGGGGAGGGGGGGAGAAAATGGCTGACAGAACCTGGCACAAAAAAACTGAACATGCCAATGAATCACATGATCAATGTAGCCAGCTACTGGGCATGCGCATGCCAAAGACCGCTGACCTCAGGCACTAAAGGCACTCTCAGTTGTCAACTCCTTTAAATTGGATTTAAATGCATGAAAATTGGTGATTCAGTGCAGTATTTACAGTACATTTTACGTGTAGGTAAAAATTGACAAATGGGTCATTCTGGTACAAATGCAAGCCAAAATGCAAGCCACATATACAGTGTTGAGTGTCTAATTACTAGTAAAAAACATTACACACTGAATTTATTTACCTGATCAAACTGAACATCCTCTCCTCTTTGAAGTGATTTAGACAATGGTCTTTCCTAGAAAGGAGACAAGAACTTCCATTATCAAAAAATCCATTGTTGCATAATGAAAGCTTATGTATTATTACACTGATCTACAATAAAAATACTTCCACCTAAAATAGCAAGATAAATAAGGCAGGTGAAGATACAAAAATAAAATAAATTTCATAATCCTAATATGCTTCTTTGTCAATTACAATAGCAATTTGTACATACATACAAAGTTTTTAGAAAGGAAAGCTTGAAGACTAAACCTTTAATGGAAGAGTACAAATGTTTCCAAAAGTGCAATATTAATAATATTTATCAAAGAAGGAAGAGGAAGGAAAAATGTATTAAAATGTTGAATGTTTTACGCACTTTGACAGTTAAATTTCCCTGTAATATAAATGCACTTAGAAACCACAATAAATAACAAAAAGATATAACGCAATCGTTATAATGTGGTTATTCTCTCTATCCTTGATTTCAAATATTGATTTGTTACACCAAACATTTATTTCATGATCAATATTAAATTGACAATGA
This sequence comes from Porites cylindrica, assembly GCA_964035525.1. Lineage (NCBI taxonomy): Eukaryota > Metazoa > Cnidaria > Anthozoa > Scleractinia > Poritidae > Porites > Porites cylindrica. The sequence goes on from OZ037784.1 coordinate 3,801,984, forward strand.
CTGACAAGGCTATGGATACAGTCACAAAACAAGTTATTATATTAGTCTATGCAATACAAAGCAAAGAATTGTTTTGACGTGTATAAAAAAAGGTGCTTCCTAGTAAACACAATGGAATTATTTTCATCTTTAAAACAAAATTCAGAAAATAATACCTATCAAGTTAATTCCCTGGCACTATCTGTGCATTGCAAAAGAATCAAAGTTTTAGGACATAGTCTATTCAGGCTAACTGAGCAAATTAATGTAGGTTAATGCAAGTATTCCTCTTAAACCATGGAGTATTATAATCTCTCCTAGACTTAAATGAATTTATTTACTTTATCATGATTTTTTGGGAGACTGAGTAGTCCAAAGTCTAAAAAAAGGCTTCTGATGAGTCATAAATAGAATTGTCAGCAACAATAACTTCGTTCCTTAAACGTTTAACCTGTAATATGTTAATGCATTTTGTTTCACAACCATCTTTCATAAAGCTTGTGAAAGGACAATGTCTGAGGCCTAGGAATGAGGCAATTTAATTTCACCCCTTAAAATTCTAAATTATGATAATTAAGGAAGAATTTAACTTTTTCAAGACTAAAACGTGCACAGATGAAAGAGTGTCATTGGATTTTTTTCAAAGCAATACTAAAAATAGAACATGGTCTACACATACATCGTGCTTAATTGAATTTGTAAATAATGTACATGCTTAATGTTGGGGGTAAAATCCATTCTCAGTTTAAACTTTCCTAAGAATGGATTTTACCAATAACATATCAGAATATTTAAATATTTTTAGTGTTTTCTCTCCGGACCACAAAATGCTTATGCTTTTACAGCCAACTCCGATTTCAGCAAAATAAACACTAACCATGCATCACTTGCAAGAGCAAATAAAAAAAATGCAGCAACCAAGAAATTCCACATTATTTATGAAGATCAGGCCACACACGGCCAAACAATTAGAACAATGTAACAATACAAAGTACAAACAAGAATCATTAATCAAAGATCACAAGATTGAAGATGCCAACACGTGATCTCAAAGTTAATACTACATCTTTCAATAAGTTATGCTGTCATTTGATTGATAAAATTATACTGTTCAAATCTTAATCTATCTCTTTTCCAGGTTTCTGACTGTTAATTTTCACTACATTCATAAGTAAACTGTGTTGACAATTTCTAGCATGAGCTAAATGCATGTTGAAGAGACACCTAGCTAGAATGTTGACTGACCAAAGACCTTTGTCATGCTCTAGTTACCAACACTGTGTACACATGGCCAAAAAAAATAATTTGTGTTTGTATTTTGTCACGAGATTACTGAACTCTTCCAAAGACATATATTCAAGATACCGCATTTTTTAGCCTTTTACAAGTTTACAGCACCAGACTTGTTCATTGACGGCCGTGTATAGTTTTGATGACGTCTATCAACAATAAAAAGGTTCAAATCTTTCTCAGACTGGGTCATCTTATTGTTCTGCACACAGTGGTAATTATTCAGAGACATAAGGAGCAAAACCAATAAAAGATTTTATTCAAAACACCTTCCGTTTTGTAAGTAAACCGATTCCACATTATAACAGCGATCAATTATTCGTAAATCGGACACCACAGATAATAAAGGTCAGTAATTATAAACACTAGTTAACACAGCTAGAGCAAATGTGTCCGATCGTGGTCGTAAGCCGCAGACATCGCCTAAAGCCCAAACTCACCAATGGCTCCGTCAAAACGGTTTCGATCTTCTTTTCCGCGAGAACAGTGAATTCTGCGAATAAAGTTCTCAACACAAACTCTCCAGGTGTGACATCGCAAGCAGCAGTCGACGTTTGTCGGTCAGCTGGTTGCCCCCAAGGCAAAACAAAACCGTTCTCAAGTGCACTGGAAGGCTTGACATCTTCTAAAACTTTAGAAAACATTTTTAAACTTGATTTTTAAGTTTATGTCAGCTGAACGGGTAGTCACAAATAGGTAAAATAAAGGCGACAACACGAGCCCAATTTCGATATTGCTAGCCAGGCAGATCGCAAGGGGTCGACACATCTCGGTTCACCTTCACAGTCTTATGTAAACTCAAGGACATAATATTCAGAAATTTCCTAGTTGCAGAGAGAAAACATATAAGATTTTTACTATAGGGTCAAAGAAGACAAAAAGAATAGTTCCTGTGTTAAAATTTACAACAACATGGGCCTAAGATTGACCGGGAATACTTCAACAAAAACAGAGCTTCGAATGACAGTGGCTCTTTAACGAAGTTAACGACAGATCTCGGCAACAAAGTAAAGCTTACCTCGATTTTCAGTCTGTGCCATAGCTTTTAAGAATAGACTGCTTCTTCATGATGCTTTGTAAATTACTGTCTTCAAAAACATTTAACTGGAAGGTGATGAACACCGAAAGCCGGTCATTCAATTGAGTCACAGGTGCGCCTCAGTCTTGCTTTGATAATTCGCTGCTGTTTAATCGATGGGCGAAATATCCTTTCTTTCTTCCATGTCAGCAACGAGGGATTGGCTCCAAAACAAAAACGAAGATCCTAAATCGTCTTTAACATTAAAATAATATCCCTTCCAATTCAAAATCTAATACAATCCTGGCAAAGAGGAAGCTTCAAGATTTTTTGACGCATGCGTCCCCATCATAAACAGTGGAGTGACTCATCATCGACCAATCACGTTCCAGCTCAATTTAACGTGAAAACGAGCAGTTTCCGGTCACTTCCTTTTCCGGTTAGCCTTAATTGCCTTGTGTACAATTGCCGAAAATCAAAAATAAGAATCAATGTAGTTACAACAGTCATAGCACTCTCTGATTTTACTTGATAACTGGAGCCTTTAGCCAGACGGTGTCAAAAATGAGGTTAGAAAGCTTCCTCTGAAATAATCACCCTTGCCCCCAAATACATATACTCACCTTTGACGTAAGTTCTTATTTCGTTGGGAAGTACATGATATATCCGTCCCGTTATATTAGCTGTTTGTATTTAAGAAACTGTGATGTTTTCATTTTTAATCCTTTCGAAAAGAGTAATAAAGATAAAAAAAATTTCGGTTCGTTTTTGACCAAACACGGGCTATTCACTGAAACGAAAACGAAGCCTCGTCATGCGTAAAATATTTACGGATAGAAAATCGTGACATTGTTATGCAATTTTGGCTCTTACTTGGGAAAATGTATTCTACACAATAATTCCTAAAAAGTATCATCCATCATTTCAACGTAAAAAACAAAAACTGCAAGACTCCCAAAAACGTGAATACAAGTTGACAACGATATTTAAAGCGATATCATTAATGACTAGGCAGATCCTTGGGCTTCAATAAGCGTCAAAAAATATTTAAAGAATAAATATGAAGTTATTTTAGATATATTTTCCCTAATGGTAAGATCGCGTGATCATAAAAAAGAAAACAATTAGCAACGCGTGAACTTGTATGCTGTCTCGAAAAAACTGATATCTTCAGGAGAGCAAAACAAATAAAGGTCAGCAAGGCCGTACTTGTGGTGAAAGTCTTTCAAGAGGTTGTTAATACTTTAAAATCACTTTAGATTCACTTCGCTTTAATTCGTGCATGACGGTGATGTCAAAACAATTAACCGAGAACGTGCAGCGTGGTTTGAACCGAAGAAGCTGGTAATTAACATAAACCAGCGAAATGTACCCAGTAGTTATCCTCAAACATTTCTCGCAAAGTTTTTTATCCACCACTATAAAAGTGTTATTTCATTGAAGAGACTGTGGGTTGTAAATTCGCATGTTCGTATTCGTGAGTCCAATACAGAGACACGAGTCAGTTACAGTCCAATGGTGATAAAGTGCGAAAGAGCACAGGTCACCCAATTGGAAATATGATCATCGCAATTACCAGTGTTAGAGCAAAAATCCGGCACGCGACATGGCCTTTAAACAGCAACAAAAGACTGATGAAATGGCGACAAACAGCATGAAGATGGGTTAAATACCGACAGGGGCAAGGCCTACCCTTTAAAAACGCGAAACAACTTTGTTTGAAATTCAGACTAAGTACGTAACCGTACTCCTGGCGTATAAAGCGACACTCCAAAATGCGGAGATTCATGATCAGTGGTCGCTTACGGAAGGTGGTTGCTTTCGAGAATCGAACCACAAAGGGTCTCTTCCGAGGAGAGGTTCCGACATTTCTACTTTTGTTTTTTTATGGTAGAGAATTTATTGTACGCAATTTCTTAGTTACGTATAGGTGTAGTTTCATGTTGTCACTGAAAGTTCCTTGTGTGCGCCCCGGAGGGGAACTCATGAAAGGGGTGGGGATGCTCTTCAGAAATTTTGAATTAAACCCCTAAAGGAGACCGACCTGGGCGTGGCCCAATTTTTTTTTTTACCCCTAAAAGAGACCATGTTAAAACACAGACAATATATATATTTTCATATTTTTTCGAGGGGAACCATAAACGAGACCTTCACGGCTAAATATTATGGCGTTTCGCCCAGAACACCCTAAGTGAGACCAAAATCCGAAATTTACACCCCTAAGCGAGACGACGAGCATCCCCACCCCTTTCATATGAGGAGTCCCCCCCCCCCGGGTATGCGCTTAGTGGCATAGTACATACAGCGAAACAAAGAGACCACACCATGCGTCAAGTGGTCGCTTATAAGAGGGTGAAAACAATAGAAACTAATAAAACCGCCTCAAGTGGTCACCGTCGCTTATAACAGATGGTCGTTTTATTTCGAGAGATTCTAATCACAAGGCTTTGACTGGAAAAATGTGGATGATGAAATGGCCATAAATTGGCCCAAGGAACCACATGTCACCGGAAAGAATAAACACTGCGTAATTTATGCGATCTGAAGTAGAATTGACAGTTCCTCTATACAATCTACATATTTTGCCCACCACTGTTTAAGTGTTATTTCACTGAAACGCGTATGGGATTATCAACCTGAGAGTAGGTAAGTCCATTATCAACCGATTTATTTAAGAGACTAATTTAATGATAAACGTCATCACCATTCTTTAATATCCCCTAAGTTAATAGGAGTAAAATGTCCAAAATTTGGTAAATATTGCTTAAAATAAGCCGGTATATATATATATGCATTGCAGAGGTGCTAACTACAACTTACTTTCAATCGACTGAATACTCGTATCGATCTGACAAGGTATGTCACTCAACGTAAACACTTAGACCGTTACCTTTAGCAACAAATTGTTGATATAATATAAAAGTTATTTGCTTCTATTATGGATACAGAAGCTTGATTTTTTATAGTTGGCTGACTTTGTAAGTGTTATTATAGTCTAGCTAGACAAGCTCTACCCACACTCCACCCCGAAAAATGTGATCAGAGGTAATTTAAAGTATTGAGCTCTGACTCTATGATGTAGTTTAGACATGGTGTACGGCTCATACCATCAGTACCATGTCCGTGCAAAAGCGGCCCCTTCATTTATAATCGTCTTTTGATCCTTAAAAACAAAATAATACCAAGGAAAGATTGATCGTTATTCCTGACTTGTTTTTAATAACAATTCTTTCTACGCTTGTTGGATGCGAACAAACAGTTATGCAGCCCACTTAATTGGTGCCACCTACGCGCCTCACTTGCTACCTTATCTCATAATAAAATATATAGTTCATGTACATAAAAAATGTAGATATATTGATGAAAAAGATTCAGCAAGATTAAGGGTGTTCACAAACATGTAATACCGGCTCTGATTTGAAATACGCTCTTAGTTTTCATGTTATTGACTTCATTTATTTATCAACATATTTTGTTTTTGTTTGTTTGTTAGTCTTTTAGTAGAAATCACGGCTACTCCGCAGAAAAATTATTGGCTTTCTTTTTTCTACCGCTCCTCAAGGAGAAAGCAATTGAGCTAGAGCTCGAACGAGTCAAATAAGTAATACACTGATGATTATCATTATTATTATCATTTTTTAATCCACGAAGACAGCACGATTAATTTTGATTCCTCTCTGAACTAGAAATGTGGAACTTACACAGCTTGCACCCTGTTACCTCTAGGTTCCAGAGGGTTTTTTTTTGTCTTACAGCTTTATCAAACGAGCATGCGTGGTTTATTTTGAGAACGGACCTTTGGGAGCTAGGATGACACCCTGCAGATGGACACAGCTGACTTTTTGACGCTTACGTAGTACGGACTACGCTTAATTCCAGTCCATCCTTGTCTTCCTTCCTCTCAGACTAAGGGGAATGGTTCATATTCTCTCTTACCCTGGCTCCAGGACCTAATATGAAATAACCATGCGCACGTTTCCCGGGGGGGGGGAGGGGGGGTTAGTTGGTACAATTTTTGCTGGGTATATTTTTTACATTTGAATTTACCTATCTAAAAGTTAAGCGAGAAGGTTCAGTTAGTCAGATTCTTCGCAATCTAATGCTGGGTTTGTACACGAGTCCTTTTTGTGGACAAACGATCATTTACATGAGAGCAATCATAGACTGAAAGTGTTCTAAGGCACTCAAACAAGTTTTATTTCACACCAAAAACTGAAATCACAAGCTAACTACGTGCTTTGCTGTAATGAAAATATTGTGAAAGTGATAAACTGAAATGCTTGTCATTGACACTAAGAAAAGCTGTAGAGGCAAACCAAGAGGGAGAAAGGAAAACGGACATAGCTGACACTAAGAAAACTCTGTATGGCTGATATTCCGTTACAAATCAAAAGAGAGCAGAGAAATCTGCACGTTCAGAGTTCTTGTTGTTGATTATTTTATTTTCTTCGTTTCTGCAGTCGACGTCGTTGTGGTGCTTGAGCTCGCCAGTAGTGTTACCACTCAAAACAATTCTTGATACGCGACGATTTCCCCTGAAAAAACGACAATTTGATGGAAAACGCGCGACGAAATCAACATCCGTAGGTACCCATACAGAGAGGCTCATTATAGCTATATTCATTCTCCTCTATTGCTTTTTGACGTCCCCATTGCCGTCGCTACAGCTTGTTCCAGGCTCCGAGATAGTAGGGTCCGCTGAAGTGAGAAAGCGCGAACACGAAAATAAAACGGGAGGAAACTGGGGAGACCAGGGGCCTTTTACTTTTGCCTCTTTCCTACTATCTGTGAGTCTGGTCTGACCAGGCTACCATCGCCGTCGTCGGATCGGCAATAGGGACCTTAAGATCCGAGGACGGCGACGGCAGCGAAAACGTCGCTGAAAAAGTGAATTCGCGTTCCTTCAATGTTCATCGCGACTACTCCAAGTCACTAACTTTGTTAGATGTAGGCGAACCCTCCTAAAGTTGAATTCCTAAGAACCATATCCAATGCAAGTTCAGAAAGAGAGAGGAAATTTTGTCGTCTCTTGTGTGCTTCCTCTGTAAAACGTGAAATCAAGCATTTTCACGTCGTAGTCGTGCAGCGACGGCAAAGACATGTGCAAAAAAGCATGATGCAGGCGCAAAGTTGTTGTTTTGGTTATTAGACCTATTGCTGTTTTGACGTACTCGTTGCCGTCGCCGTCGTCGGATCTTAAGGTCCCTAATAGGGAGCTTAAGCACTAACAACGGCGACGGCTAAGAAAACGTCACTTAAAATGTGAATTCCCGCTGCCTCAAACTTTATCACGCTTATTACATCTCGTTTAATTCGTCAAATGCTGGCAACGTTTTTGGAGTTGAATTCTAAAGTTGTTGTTTTGTGTTCCCGTCCTCGACAAAACGTGAAATGAAGCACTTTCACTTTGTAGTCGTGCAACGACGGATAAGAAATAAACAAAAAGCGTGATGCACGTGCAAAGTTGTTGTTTTGCCAATCTAGGCCCATTGCTTTTTGCCATTCTCGTTGCCGTCGCCGTCGTGGTTGCTTAAGCTCCCTAACTGAGTGAGTTTGCGCAACAGGACGGAGCGCTTGGGCGTGACAAACATGACAGGGCCATTACGTGCTTGTTCTTCAACTAACATAAACGTTTTCTGGTCTTTAAAAAAAGATCTGTTTAAAGGAAAGGGAAGTTTGGCGAAAAGTTATTTCAAACAAAATTAATGTCACGTTTCCCCCCCTAAAGGTTTGCCGTCTTCTTTCATTCTCCATCGTGTTGCGCATGCTCACTATCGAGACGACCTCAGCAGCAAAAAGTCACTCCTAAAGTAAATTTACTTTCCTTCAAAACTTCAATGCAAATATTCCTCTCTTAAATGTGAATTCCTCGTCCTTGTGCACGTGTTTGTCTTCCAGAAAGCCCTACATTTGCACTGACGGCAAACAAAGGAATAACGCGGCATTGCACGTTCTACCACCCACAAATCGTCACGTTGACTGATAATGGAGCCGAAACCAGTTGTGGAGTTGCACACATTTTAGGCATCCTAGTGATGAACAGTTACTGCTTTTAGATAATTTTATGCGCAGCAATAATTGTGTGGTCTTTTCCCTTAGAATTGCAACAAATCAGGTTGTTGCAGGCTACAAAACGCTGTGGCAAAAAGTAAAATCTGTACATGTTGCTGCGTTTTGCAGCAAATGATGTAAACCATTGTGTATGGCGTGACTCCAGTGAAATTTTATCCAAACAGAAGTCAGTATTTACGCAACTTGCAAAAAAAAAAAAAATCTGAAAAAACCTGGTCAAACTCATCAGCGTTGCAACACAGGTTTGAACGTGGGTGTCACAGCAGAGAGGAGTTATTTGCGACCCTGATCGCGAGTCCCCTTTGTTTGTGTAGACTGATCAAACCGTCATGCGATCGTGTTACAAATCTGGAAAAATATTATCCGATGCTCCGGAAAACGGCATTTCGTGCCTCGTTCGTTGTCTGCGTCGCAGCTGTTTCCGTGCGGATTCGGAGCGAAGAACAAGGAACCCTGAGTCAAAGACCGCTTTTTGGCTCTCGTTCCATTTTTCGAGCGGCCAACACTGAAAATCCCGTTCCTCGTCGTTCCGCCGTCTCTCTTTGCTCCGAAACCACACGGAAGCACTTGCCACATAGGCTAGCCAATCACTGAATAAAATTTTACCATTTTTGTAACACGATCGCATGACAGGTTCATACTCGAAATTCTATTGTAGGAGACTCGCGCCATAAACTGTTTTTTGAAGTTTTTAAACTGCAATCCAGGTCACAAATAACTTCTCTGTGCCCTGTGAAATGCTGCTAAATAAATTGTGTGTTTTTTATTACCCGAATTAATAGGAGCTTCCATAGGCTTTACTGGGCTGCTGGGCGTTCACACACGACAGTTTCTTCATGAGAACAATATGCCGGTAGCCATAGTTCGTCATCATTAATCATTGTTGCACAAAATTTATCAGCATAAGGGTGTTGACCCCAGGGGCGTTGACCTAAAGCGTGATCAAACGATGGATCCATGTTGTTATATGTGACTTCTTCGTCACTGTCAAGCAACTTCCAAACCACTTTAAGCCTTCCATAAAAATCAATGTCTGTGAATGTTAACCTCAATCCTAGCCACACTTGTGTATCCTTAGGTAATTTTCCGACAACATCATTCTTAATAAACCGTTCTTCTTCTTTGGAGTTGAGAACAAGAATACTGGAATCCTTTCTTTTACAATCTTCCTCTGCCGCCTTAAAACTTTTACTTGTTTTAACATACAGATAACAAGAATCTTCAAAATCCTTCCAGCCATCCGGGCATTTATCTGTAAATTTTGAAAAATATTGATCATTGTTTACAAAACGAAGCTATTGAGCGTTTTCAGTCACTTAAGTGCCAGCATCTATTCAAATTCATTGCAGCAAAAGAAAGCGTTTACATAAGAAGATCAACCACAGTATTAGTTTTCTATTCCCAGTGGACGCTCGCTTAACAAAGACCTGGGTCTCCAGAGCTGAGTTAAGGGACATGCGAGTCCGCAGGCGAGAAGGCGATAATGAGATAAAAAAAATAGGGGGAAGGGAGGGTCAAGCAAACGACCCCCTAAGCAAAACGAGTGTAGACCAACCCCACCCCCAACCATACAAGAGGCTTGGACGGCGCATGAATCCAATCCTCCCGCACGAAATAGAGCTATCGCCAGTAATTGGTAAGTATTAAGGCCAGTATTACACCAGCCAGGGGCACCCAACGACAATAGAGTTCAAAGCCACTTAAACATGGCATAATTAAACGCACTTTAGTATTTAAACGGTAGATATAGGCATATTTTTATCCCCTAAAAAATTTTTCATCTGTTCTGATTTCCTAGCTGAAAGGCTAGTGTTACAAAAATTATAGGGATCAAAACTTTTCGAAAATTTCAGCCAGGAAAAAGGCTTTCCGAAAATTCTAGGTGACCATTTGGGATAAACATCCGTTAAAAATGGGCAATTATACCACTTTTTAGGTGTTGGAAAATCCTTGGAGAGGCAGGCAAGCAAGAAAGTTTACAACAAATGGCCAGCGAGTACTGGGAATAGTTTGGAACACCAACATGGCCGCCGTTTCATTTCCACTCATAGCGTATTCAAACCGCTTTCGCAAATGCACATGACAAAAACGCTAAAATGATAGAAATACGATAGCCAGCATCCGTGTTACCAGTAGTATATGACGTATTTCATCAAATTCTCTGTTTTCACTGTCACGGCATCAAAAATTAAGGAATGGAAACCATTCCATGCAGAAAGTTTAGAATCTGGGAAGTAAATGAAGACAAATATCTTCAAAAGCCTCGCCAAAAATCAGGCCTATGCGATGTTTCATATGCGAGGTGTTTGGAAATGTTTTACCCAAACTTAAAAAGCGTTTGTATGGAGACGCCATCTTGGTGTCCCTTTTAGGGACACTAATATGGCGGCCAAAAACCAGCAGAAACATCTGTCTTTGAGTTTCCCTACAAACTAAAGCGTGAATTCATCACTTGAAGAACTCATAAAGATTAAAGTAGTCTTTATTCTGCGACAAAGAATGTTTAGATGACAAAATCTCAAAAAATCGGTTATGTTTTTGAGGACTTTCCCGGCCGCAGGGTAAATGCCGCGTCACGGAGCACCCTCTTTTGCAAACCAAAGAACCCTTTCGAGCCGAAAATTTGTATGAATATAGTTTTTTAGTTGCTAAAATACCTCATGAAAGTCGAAACTCAGAACTAAATCGAAAACTCCTTAGTTTGAATTTTGGTGACTTCATGTGTAAATTAGAAAACCTCTGATTTCGTCCGTCCACACGTAAAAGGGGAGCCGACGTTTTTGACAAATCTCCACCCTGGGGTCCGAACCTAAGCCTCTTTTTGTGTGTGGAAGGAGGGCTAAAACGGAGGAAGTACTAGACTGCAAAACAGTCGGTTTTTCTCTCAAAATCAGTAAAGAAATCGGTAAAGTGTGGCGTTAGAGTCTTACACGCGCGAAGCGCGCGAGCCTCACACGCCCTAGGGGCATGTGAGGCGACAAAAAAAACGTATTTTTAGTGTCTCTCCCCAGTCTCACTCTCCGTTTTCAGCCTCGTTCCAGACCTTTTGTTTGACTGCTCGCGCTTACTTGAATACGTAAAAATACGGACTGTTTTGTAGTTTAAGGAAATACTCTCCTTTTCTAAAACATCAGGATACGGGTGGACGGGGTCTTAAACTCAGGGATTTCTCGCTTTTCCATGTGACAAGCCAAGGACCTCTCGCCTTTGTCATGAACCCAGTTATCGATTTTTTTTATCTGTGAGGGGCAGCTACAGGCTAATTTTTGACCAAATAAACGGATTCTTGCGCTAGGAAAAAAATGCTCACGAGAGAAAACAAGATAGCCTGGACCAGAAATTCTGGCTGCGGCGACTGAAATGGCTTAGCACAAGACAAAAAGAGACTCTGCTGTTAGGGTGGATATTTTGATATTAAGTTTAAAGGATTAAATTATTTGGACTAAGTCCACAAAATAAAGTCAAAATAAAATCATATAACATGTCAATCTACCAACTGCACAGGTATCACCACTGAATCCTTCAGCACAGTCGCATTGATAATTTCCAGGCTTTTCCTTGTTTTCCACACATGTGCCGTCATTTTGGCAAGGGTTCGGCTGACACGGATTAGCAGCTAAAAACAAGACAAAGCTAAAGAATTACTAATCAGAGTCTTTTACCCGTGATAAAAGAGGGGGTTACACTCCCTCCCTCCTAAAACAACCAGAAGAAAATAATCAGCCAGGACTTTATATAATAAGGAGCTGTTGAAAATGAAATAGCCTACATAAGAGGAGCTTAATATTGCACGCGAAATGAGCGATGCGCGCGCCAGAGAAGGAAAAGCACCTTAAAGTTTTCTACTGTGCCTGCTGCGAAAGTTACAATACTCGTCACATTTTGTTGAAACACTTTTCACGTTACGCCCTACCCGATGTTTATTTACGCATTACGCATTCAACAATTATTCCGACGAGTTGGCGATAATCATCTCATATCCAACAAGCGCGAGTGGAATAATTGTTTTATTAAAAACGCCCACAAAATATATAGAGAATTCTTCGCGACTTTATTTGTAAAAACAACCGATTTTAAGCATGTTTTTAATTTTGAGCAGACGTGTGCAGTTACCATATTTGGGGAGCATGGTATAATGGCTCATATACCATGATGACTAAGGCAATCAGAGCTCTAAATTGCACTATCCAATGCTTTAGTTTTTAGTAATTGCAAATATACCCGAATTTGAGCATTGGAAAAGGAGAGGAGAAGTACACTCGGGGAAAAGTTAAATGAGTTGGTTGAGAATTCGTGACATGAAAAATCCTCGGTTTCAGCCTGGTGCTTTAACAATATTTGACGAGTTTTGTGGCGATGAAAAGGATGCACAGGATTAGTACTTTAGTGACCTCTGAACTTATATTAAATTTATACCTTTATGTCATCAAAGATAAAACAAACCACAAACCTAATTCGCAGTGATCCCCAATGTATTTATTTGTACATAGACACTGGTATTTCTCGTTCCCTAACTCTTTGCATGATCCTCCATTCATACAAGGATTTTTCTGGCAACCCCCTGAAATTTTTTCACAATATAAAACAAGCTTAGTTTTTTCATGGAACTAAGATGAGAGTTTTCAATACCGGTTCTTCAATCCCGTAATCCCGACCCAAAATTTCGTGCTATCCCGTAATCCCACCTTCCGCGCATACTTTCAATCCCAAATCTCGTCCCGATTTTGCTCTAAAATCCCGAATCTCGAGTTTCAATCCAGTAATCCCGACCCAAAATTAAATACTAATCTCGAGTTTAAATCCCTGGATCCTGAGGGTTATATTTTGCATCCCACCTACCGCGCATACTTTCAATCCCGAATCCCGATTGTCCCCTAAAAACCCGAATCCCAAGTTTCAATTGACCCATAAGGGATCGTCTAAGATTAATTTTGTCTCTGTCTGCCTCCCCTCTCTGGGTACATGATAATCATTTTAGCTACCAAACATCTTCGATGCAGCTATTGTCACATGACTATCCTGAGGTCAAGTGAATGCGGTGCAACAACGGGCTTTCGGCTGATGAACGCTGAGTGTTAAAGCCGAAATATTTCAGAACAATATTTTTAAATACATTTCGCGAATTCCGTTCTTAGTTCTTTTCTAACTGAAGTCAACGGAAACTTTTTTGCTTCAACATTTTGTTGTAATTATTGAATTATGTGTTTCAAAGTTAAACTGAAATTTGCCAAATGAATCTGAAGCGAGATATGAGACCTGAAATTTGGTGATAGTCTGGCTTTATTACTAGAGTAAATTATATAAATGGACTCACTTGGAACGCAAGTATTGTCTGTTGGTTTGAATCCTTCCGGACATTTTTCCACACACTCTCCATTATCAACTCGCTTGAAGAACAAACAGGCGTTGCAATCTGTTGGCAATGGACTTCCACTTGTAGTACGTCGGCATCCTGAATTAAACAGAAAAGCTCTTCGATAAAGAAGCATTCAATTTCCGCCTATAAACGTTAAAAAGTGACGGCGACGACGAATGAACATAATGCCAAAGTTTGATTATTGCTAATCACAAATAATATTTGAGAATAGTAGTGTTAAAAATGCCCCAAAGTCGTTGTTGGCAGAGTCACTTTGTCTGCGCGCGTGAGAGCTTTGGCGGCGAAGCGGCTCTTCGCCATTCTCCACCCGGCTTCGCAACTGCCCTGCCAACTCCTCTACCTCAATGCACGCACTGACGATCCCGCCAGCTACACACTACGCATTTCTCGTGGGTGTAAAATTTGCCACCACGCACGAGGAATGCCTAAACTATCGGCCACTATTTGTTACAAAACGTTTAAATTCTCAAGCTTTAGAGTGCCTAACTGGTTGTCTAGAGGTCAAATTATTATAGCTCTCTATCCTATTAAATACGTCTAAACCTTAATCTAACGGAGTACTAAAGTGAGACCACATCAACTATGAGAGTCCTCAGTAGTTAAACTAGGGCAGAATACAAGTAGACTGATAAAGCTGTACTAAGTGGTCTTGAACATTTTCGCACCAAACGCCACGCGCCACACCTATACATAGAGTCAAGAGCCATAATGGCTCTTGTCTCCATATATATAATTGTAGGTTACTTTTGGTAGTTGTTTGATGATTGCCTCGCAAGAAGCACGAAACTTTGAGTAGCGATAAATGTTTACGAACACTTAGTCCAGCTCCGTCAGTCTACTTGTCAACCTTAATCCAAAAATACAACAATTAATTGACCTTTATCCCGACTCAAAATTTCAAAAAAGTGTGCAAAAGCCAAAAGGCCAACCTTTTAATGGGTCGCACATCTCATGGCATTTCTGCACACACATATCACTATCTTGGTCCTTGTGGGTATCTCCTTTGCACTCTGCCTTGGTAAGACTGCGTTTAAGAATATGGGCATCTGTCACTTCCAGAGGATCCTCGCCATTTCCAAATGCATAAAATCGTACGTGAAGGGGTCTCTCTTTGTCAATCATAGAAAGATAGATTTCTCCATTTTCAGTGGTACCCTGGCTTTTTCCATACTCAATAACTGTGGTCTTTTCATCTTGTTTTATGCAAACGAAGTAAGGCTGGTATAAGATTTCATCTCCCAGCCCAACTGCATCGACATCCACGCTAGACACTTTTAGAGTTTGTGACTGAAGGGAAAGTTATACGAAAAGTAAGCTTTAAACATTTTACACAACAGGTTTGGTCTACAGTTGTATTAGTGAGCGTGAAGAGTGGTAATTAACAGACCTTGCTTATTAAAATAACAAGGAAAATAAACAGAAAAATATGGTCTACTTCTGCAGATGAATGGAATAACGTTAAATTGTCCGATGACACAAATGGCCAGATCACAAAGAGATGTGACGTCATTCATTTAAATCAGCAGGGTACTGATTACTTTTGCGTGTCGAGAGTAGGGGCCCCAATTCGAGAATTTACGGCTTACAAGAACTTATAACGAGGTTGATTAAAAAGTTAACAAGAAATCGTTCTTACCCTGAATATTCCAACTCCATAGGGCGATATTTGCACATAATACCAGCTGTCTTTGTCCTTGGGAATTGCGGAGAAAATAACAAACATTGTTCCCTTCGTTGAAGCTGTAAAATGTAAACATTTCCCTTCACCTCTAGGGTCAAATCGCAAAGCATTGGACCATTTCACGTTGCAAGGCAAATAACCCACAACCTCGCTCATCTGAAAGATGTGTTCAGCCGGCCATTCTACTCGAGCTAGTTCGCCGCCAATCAGATTGGGATCTAATTCTTTAAAGGTCTGCTTGGAGATGTTAAAGCCGTGTTCATCTAGGTTAAGGGCGCCCATTTTTTCGTCGTATTTTAGAACTAATCCGTAAACGCAGATGTAATGTTCATCGGACTTGACATCACCACTGCCACCTCTTTTGCAGCCACTGAAGAAGTCGAATTTGTAATCATCCTTGCTAACCACCCATTCTCCGTCAATGAATCTTACATTACTCTCCAGATGGCTAGGTATTTTCACCATACCATGAAAGGTGCCAGCCAGGTCATTGTCCATCTTAAATATGGTCTTAAATGCTGTGGTATGTTCGGTCATCTCTTTCCACGTTGGTCTCCCAGCTTTTACTTGATACCTGTAGTTCTGTGTCTGACATCCTGGTGTTCCAGCAGGCAGGCTTATATCAGATACTGAAATGGAACCCTGTTAAAACCATAAAAAACAGAGACAACTTTAATTATTATGCTTTATGAGAGAAGGGAATATGGAGCTATATGTCGCGTTACTTGCTATAGTTTTTAGAAACTTGAAAGTGTCTTCGCATCAATTGAATTCGAAACATATTGGTCCAGTTCTTCATTCCGCAGGTAAAATTTACGGACTTTCCATAACAATTCTCGATATAGAAATTAAAAAACCTTCATGAAATGTCAGCAAAAATGATTTTACAGACATTTTGTTTTCCCTGTGAAGAAAGAGGGGAAGATTTGCACCTTTATAAAAATAAAGTCTTTAAATTTACAAATTACAGACATTTTATTATCTCTGTAAAAGGTCCAGTTTTTCCACTGCTCGCGACAAGCCCCTTTCAACCACCAACCCCTATGGAACTTACCTCTTCCATGTACACGTCAATCGCTCGCTTAAGCGAGGTTCGCCTCTGACGAATGGAATACTCCAGTGCTTCTCGACTAAGATATTCACAAAATTCCTTGACAACAGTTCCATTTATAGTTGCGTTATAATAGAACTTGTTGGTTTTAGGATCTCTTTTTAGCTCAGCTTTGTGTGCTTCACACCCAAAACTTGGCGCGTCTTCTGGAAAAAGGTCAGAGGATCGGAAATTCAGCAAATCTGTTATTGGACTAATGGTAAATTTGAAGGCTTTGGGGAATTGTGGAATCGTCTTGAGCCATTGCTTGAACTCAGCTTTAAATGTGGGCGCGTAAACATCGGAAATGATTGACGCTATTTCCTGATTTCCACCTTGCACTGACATTGAAGTAGAAGACGTTTTTGTCTGGGATCGGGCACGCTCCCCTTCTTTGTCACTGCTTCTAGCGCCAGCACTTGCAAAGAAGGTTTTAAACTCAAATTCCATGACTTCACTGAACTCTTCTTTACTTGCTACTTCACTAGCTTCCATGCTCTTGCGTATTTCTAGCTGGCCACCAAAACGTGCTGCCTTAATGTAGTGGGTTCCAAACCGCTGAATGAAGTCCTCTGCAACATAAACCAGGATTTATATGAAAGATTACTTTTTGGAGATGGTGTAAACATATTAAGATGTTGGCAATTCACCAGTCCTCTTGGCTGATCTCTGTTGACTTCAGGTCTATGAACAATGTCGTGGAATTTTTTTTAACTTACGGAATTTGATGGCTGCTCCAGTCTCGTAGTACGACGTTGGTAGCATCATAAATTCTCGAAGGAAACCAATATTCAAATTGTCAGGTGTAACCACATCCATAAATAACTCGTACCTGATCAACAGAGAGTAACAATGGGTTTATAATTTGTTACAGTACATAGAACTAATCACAAGTTGGGATAGCATTAAACAAAGGCCTACGCTTCTTTCTGGACACTGATCAATCAATCTATAGAAACCGGGCAAAATTAAAGCCTACCTGTCAACGTCAATGTCGAACACTGCGAGATATTTCTGCTTTGCTGAAGTTGTTGAGCTTCCCCAAGCTTTCTTTACTCCACCATAAAAGCCAAAGCCAGATCCAGAGACACCAGACTGTTGTTCCAAATATTTCTGGTATTCTGACCGGCTGTAAAATACCTGCATATTTGCTTGGGTGTCATAAACTCCCAGTAGCTTCATGGTGTCTGGAATCATTTTACCGTTGTATCTACAATAAAAACAATGGCACAGGGAGCACTTAAATAAATGTAGAATTCAAGACTAGGCGTAGTGATAAAAGTATTAAAGTTGACCCTTTTTATGCAGTGCAGTCTCGCACTTTGAGAAATAATGCGAAAACAAGTGAGTGGAGTTTGAAAATTGGAACGCGAAGGGTAAACATGGACTACATGAAAATCTCTCAGGACGACGAGGACAACCTAAGAGGCATAAAGTTTCATCAAATATTCGCTTCGAAGACTTTAGGATAGGAAAGAAAAGTTTCTTACGTTTTGGTTGAACACTGGTGGAGAACAATACATTCTAGAAAAGTAGAGAAGAGGGACTTCCGCCAATGGATGAACAGGACAGGCACGCCGTTCCTACATATTGCGGACCTCACATCAAAAGACCTAGGTCAGGTGAGGGTTGCCTATCTCAGAAACATTCCCAGTTTAGTGCAACTGAATTCTCCCCTCCCCCAGATCCTCTCCAGAACTCAATGGTGATGACAAAGTCACTTGTCAAGGATAGTGCCGAGGGAGTATTGATAGAATAGTGTAAACCCTAAAAGGCGCACGACGGCAGATTAACCACCGACCCACACTCAGGGTAACCAGCATAGCCGCTTTGCAAACACTGATCTTTGCGTCTTTCGGAAGGTCGTTATTTTTTCACACACGCTTGTCCATGATTTAAAGGAACTGTTTGCTTTGGTTTGTCTATTTGCAACGTTATAGTGAATCTCGGTGTCAAAGAACTCATAGACTGAGGAAAAACTGGTTAAATAATGTAATTAATTACTCACCTTTGCTTCCTTTTGCAAGCTCTCTGTACGAGATCCATTTTGCTGGAATCTGGGCTGTAATCTCCACGACCGTCAAACCCAACTCCAATAAAAGTTGCTCCCGGTATCAAGTCCTGTGCGAAAAATGGGCAAAAAATGATTTTCGTTAGTATTACCCAAAGACTGACAGTAAAGGCTTGTTTACATGTGGCAAGGTTAGTTGGGCGCGTCTCATGAATGTTTGAAAATGAACTAAAAACAAGCCGTCAACTGCATTTTGCCATTATTTTCACACTCCTTGTGTCGCCATTCGTCAATTTTGTTGCAGTTGTTAACTCGTGGAAATGCGCATGCAGAAATCATGTGATTGGCCAAGACCATTCGCACTTTGTGACTGTATAACCCCCAAGTAAGGTAAACCAAAACTGTTTGGATCCTTTTCCTTGTCAGTGAAACTTGTATTCCAGATTCCAATCGCTAGCTGGCGGATTCTGCATTCCTTGAGCTACATTAAGAATTTCAAAACTCTAGGATTACGGATTCCACAAGCCAAAATGTCCCATATTCCGAAATTCGGATTACTTTTCGTAAGGCTCAGGTTAGCTTTACTAAAGCCAATAACTTCGCGAAGCGCTCATTAAAAGACACATGACATGTAGTTCAGCTCACTCACCAAGCATATTGTCGTTGCCCAGGTAGCGTCATAGCATCGGTCACCCGGTTGGTACCCAGACCCAAAACATCCGTTCATAATCATACCTCCAGCGCCAAAGGGAAAAGTGAAAGGCTGCATTCCGTTTACAGAAGGCGCAGGTTTAGATTCTGGTTGAATTTTTGCTTCCATGTGGTACCCAGGAGGAATGAACATATCATCAGTTTGCCATCCTTTATCTCCAGTAATGTCCAGTTTAATCTAAGGCAGAAAAAATTTTAGAACGTATTCAGACAATAAGACAGTTACCTTTTCACAAGAAGCAATCAGCAGGCAGACTTCAAGGGACCACATCCTCAGTGGGGGGGGGGGGGGGGGAATACTGTCCTGAATTTATAATCGGGTGTGCCGCTGACATTTCAAGACTCTGGACCGGTTCCGACAGACATAAAGAGATGAATCTGCCGCCATGTTCCAGAAAATAATAATTATTGTAAAAATGAGAATCCTGTTCCAGACAAGTAAGAATACGTATTATTATAATTGTTGCAAATTTGTCTACCCCTTGCTGACATCACGTCAGCTTGATCGAGAGTAATCAGGTATTATGGTGGACCAAATGTCAACTCTGCTCCAGAGCAAAACTTAAGTAAAATGTAACCGACTTCCAGAGATAAAGGCTGACTACGTCCTAAAGACACCGCATAGGTATTTTAGTTGGGGCTTATTCTACGTTAACAGGTCAGTAGTTAAAACTACCCTGTGACGTAGGATAAGCCCGTACTTCATCCGTAAAAAAACTGGATCACTTTTCAAAAATAAATAAGTTAGGCAATGCACCGCATTTTCAAGTAATGATGCATTAGTTGTTTACTCCATGCATACCTCTTCGCCTAGAAATTGGTCCACCTTGCCTTTCTGTTCCTCCAGTGTTTCCATTTGTTTTTCTGCCATTTTGCCTGCCATATCCACTGCTTTCTCTCCAGCCTTGGCGCCCATTTGCGCAGCCGCGGGATTGACTCGTTTTTCCAGTCCTCTTTTTTCCTTTTTAATTACAAAATCAAAAAAACAAACTTATCCTGTTTGAATTCAATAGCAGGAATTCATTTCGAGTTTATCAATTCTCGGAGATAATTCGTGGACGTGATCTTAGCCCGAGAGTACTAACTTTCATTCTTACTTTGAATTCTTGGCCCAGGTTACTAGTCAATATAATTTTTGTTGCACATTGTTTTCTGATTTGCTATCCGTTCGGCATTTCCCGCTATGGCCCCGCAAGAAAATGTCAGTTTAGCCATTTAAAAAAAGAAATTTTAAGGACCAAGCTTTTTCTCTCAAAATGGCTAAATATTTGCCTCGTACTTAGCCAATATCCAGCCATCTTGACTTCATGCTTGTAGCAAGAGATTGCCCGGCCTTGTAAGGGAATGTAAGACAGTCTTGGATATTCTGGATTCCGTATTCCAGCGAAATGATTCCGTATTCTAATCTTAAGTGGGACCCCGGAATCCTTGAGCTGTATTCCAGATTCGAAAGCCCAGGATTTCAATTCTCAAAAGAAAAAAACCTTCCCGGATCCCGGATTCCACATGCAAAAATTCTCCGGATTGCGGAATCCGGATTCCCTTACAAAGGGCGAAAGAGAAGATAGTAGCAAGAGGGTCCTCAAAAGGTTTTTCGGGACACAGGATTTCCCTTATTTGAAGCTCGGGATTAGGAATCTGAAAGCAAAATCAGGGCGAGTTTTGGGATTGAAAGTATGTTTGGGAACTGGGATGCCAAAAATACCCTCGCGATTACGGGATTGCACGAAACTTTAGGTCGGAATCACGGGATTGAAGAACCGTAATGGAGACCCTCTAGAATGTTACCTTGGAGCTAGAATCGTCCTTTTCTTTCCCATCTTTTTCTGCTTTCCTCTCCAGCTCACGTGACAATAACTTCACCCCTGCCTCTAACATTTTTTCTCCAAGATTGTTATTCATGTTCTAAAAATTTAATCGCAGTGATACATAACAAATTACAAAACTTAAAGTGTGCTTATGAGGGTTTTTTTATTTTTACTTAGTATTTTTCTCTGACAGCTTCTGAATGGAAATTTTTTATAATTTTGATAAATCTTTACTTTAGACTGAGCTAGATAGGGAAGTATCAAATGTCATTTCAATGTCTTGCAGAGCCCCTAGTTCTTACATAAATACAGGGCAAAGAGGTATAGAAGTAAATGGGAGCTTTCAGCAAATTCTTGTGTTTTCAGAAGTCAGCCTTGAAGACTTGCGTTAGTTGCCTTTCCACATTTTCTCACAATAAAGACATATGATCGTTTGAATTGTACAAAAAACCTTTAGCAAAATGTCCTTAAACTGCTGCAGAAATCATTGACAAGGTGGTCCGCACTTTAAGAATTAAGATGGAAAGAGAAACGTACCTCATCATTCCATTTCGACGTTGAGTTTTTCTTTTGAACGGCTGCCTTATTTTCATCGTGCTGAGGTCGTTGGCTGACAGCTCTTTGCACTATATCTTAAAGAAAAGAAAATGTTTAAGAAGGCAATAACAGCTTGCTTGGATTGCCGAATTAAAGAATCCCTTTATGTTACCCCACCCCTACTTCAACAAACTGATCATATGAAGACGCAAACTGTATTTAATCTTACTATAAACCCGCGTGGGAATCATTGGAAGAAGGAGTGGAGAAGATTGGTAAACGGTACTTAGCTCTGGAAAATCCCTAGCTACAACTAAGATCCATTGTTGATAACTTAACCCTTTTTAATCTCTATCCACGACATGCAAGTTTTCTCGATTGATCTCCATACATTTCCCTCACTTGCAAGCATCTCCCTCAGACGATCATTTTATTAATTCTCATAAGGTTTTCTCGTTATTACGATTGACGTGATTGATCTTGTTAACAGGCTAAGGTTGAGCATTCTTGAAACGTAAAGAATTAATGCACTCACGGTTACTATTCATATCCTCTTGGATCCTTTTTACTGCTTCTGCTATATCATCAAATCTCTTTGACGAGTCAGACCGGCGTTGGCTACCCTTCATTGAATCTTCATCTGCGCTTGCGTCCCTTCTAGTGACAACATTAGCTGTGGGATAGGAATCACTTCATATAAGACTCATTGTTTTATCAAAGTTGCTAAGATAAAAGCAATGTCTGACAAAGCCATTTACACTATACTAGAGACGTACTGACACCATTAATGCAGTAGCAATCATTTAAAAGTGAGGCTAAGGGTAATGTAAAGGCTCTTGGCATAATTCTTTATATTATACGAAAACCGAATTTCAAAATTGCTTCATTATTTACTCAAAAATTCTTAACAGGGTTACCTCCTCGTACAATTTTTTATTTCAAAACTTTGGCCCATTTTCTGGCACGGTTTCGACTGATATAAACAGAAGTTTTTAGTTTCTTGCAGATACTCTTCAGAACGTAGACAACATCCATCAAGCAATATTTTTGGGCACTCTTGTATTCTTACCGTTCAGTTTTAGTTAATAATTCGACTATTTCGTCTTCGGAAAGCGGTGAACGGTATTTTTTTCAATGGTTGGCTCAGTGACCCAAGCAGCCTCGTTTCCAGGCAAATATATAAATATACACTAGTATTCTATCAGTTGACCTCATTGCTCCATCAATATATATTCCCGACTATAAAATCAGCCTTGCTTCTTTTGTTCTAGAAATTTCCACTTATAGCTGATTACTCCTTTATTAGGATCCGGTCCTGCTTTTTTGTAAGTTGGTCCCTGCTTTTATAATTGAACCATCGTTTAACCCTTTCAGTGCCAAGTGTGGGTAAGGGCAAAATTCAACAAAAATTCCCAAATTTCGTTTTTGTAAAATTTTGGAAAAAAATAGCAACATTTGAAAGTACAGGCAGAGAGGTTTCATTTGAATGGTCACATCATAGGATTTTGTCCACAGACTCAAAAGTTAGAACTACAGTGGCAGTGAAAGGGTTAAAGGTGTCACGGCAGTCCAGTTCATTTTGTTTAATTTTGCCAATTACTCGTCCTCAACCGCTATGGAACTTCAAGTAAGCAAAGAAATTACATATAAATGACAAAATCAGAGATCCGTGAGAAACAAATATGTCTCCTGAGCATTATTTTTGAAGTTGCAAGCAGCAAGGATGAACTTTGAAAAACTGTTGGGCTGAACAGTTTTCAAAAACCCTAATTTCAATCCGTTTCAATCTTCTACAGTTTTCCCCATCCGTGGCATCTGTTGTTTCCGTTATCTTATTTTAACCTTCCTTTAAAGTTTTAAGCGATTATTTTTATGTTTCTCTTAATTTAACGGGCATTTTGTGATTTCCTAATTTGGCTGAATTTCGTGACATAGCTCCTTTAAACTCGATTCCAAGCAAATATACCTTGGAATTGATGGTATATTACTGTCATCTTCAAAAATTGGTCAACACTGGCTAATTTAGGAAGAATCAGCCGGAGGATTTGAGCCAATCAGAAACGGCGAAATATTTTGAATTAATAATAATAATAGTAAACACTGACCTCTGCATATCGCCAATAACAGCCATACAGGGAGTAAGTATCCCAAGTAATTCATCTTCTGATTGCCTGGAAAGTGTACAAACTAATGGTGTTTAATGTAGTGTCTATCAGGTAATGAATAGACTGCGAGCACTCTCTCTTTTTCTTCAGATTCAGTGAGTGGAGTGTATGCGCGCGTGAGCGTCGAACGGTAAGGCGCGAAACGAGGGCGGCAGCCTTCAGTCACGCGCGTGGTCCTTTTAACTCTCGCGACTTTCGCTTGACCTGCTAAGAAAAAAAGACAGACTGCTCGTAGTCTAGGTAATGAAAGGTTTTTGAAAGGACAGTACGACTGGTACAAAATTGATAAGAAAGTGGAAGTTCTAATGTCCAAAAAGGTTATCAACGACTGCATGATCTCTTGATGGCATACTATAGACATGCGCATTGAAAAGCAGTAAATTCCTGTTCGAATACTTCGCTACCGTTTTATTTTAAATATAAATTAATATCATAATCCAATCTACCTTAGGTGAGTTAACATTCATTACTCGTTTTGCGCCTTGATCAGGCAGGTGACTTATATGAGGCCTTTGTGTTATACAAGGCTGATTGTGTTGTACGACTTTAAAGATTAAGAACTAGTTAATTAAAACGTTTTGGGGTACATTCATTCTTGCTGAGCTGATTTGAAGTAACTTTCACATCTGTCGTGTAATGTCACTGTACTTCTAATTAATATCTATTTAGTAAAAATTCTAAAGTTAAAGAACTGATATACTTGAGGTTTAAAATTTCTCCCGCGCCAATCTCCTGCAGAACACTCAAATTAAGTACACCTGATATTGGGTTGACTACCATTTGGCGCCTTTTAGAATGAAATTTCATGTTTCAATGAACACCCTCAACAGCAGTTTAGGTGTGTCACACAAGAGAGGTTTAGAAAAACACTTTTAGTTAAAAATCATCCGAATGAGGAAAACCCGCGCAAACCATTGTAGATACAAAAAGTTTGCCTTTTTCATGTTCTTTCATCATTACTGAAAAAAAAAAACATGAACGCGGTCACCTTCATCAAGGATGCTTTTTGCATAAATTATCCAGGGTGGTTGAGGCCTGAATATTATTAATTGTGGGTGTAAAAGGTAACTTGCATCGCGTAAACGAAAAGCGCGTATCAAAGCTGGGACCGAATTCTTAAACCTTTCGTTGTTATGATCACTGAAGGCTGTTTCATGATAAGAGCAACTAAGCATATTTAAGAATAAAACTCTGGTTTTCTCAGTCAGGAAGAATATCAGAAGCTTTGTTTTAGTACCACCAACACAGAAAGTTGTGAATTTTCAAAATAAAATGAATTAGATGCAAGCTAAATTTAGCTTCAATGATTCTTACATGAGTAAGTAAATGGTGGTGGTGTCTCAAGATTTTTGTCCGTTTTGAAGACGAACAAGGACGAGTCAAATTTGCATGAATAAAATGCGCGCAAACTTCGTAATTCATGCCTAATAATTAATTATTAGTTAATTATTAGAGTAAAAAGTAATTATTTTCTGAAATTCATCAATGACGAACATTTTGAAAGAGGAAGGGTTAGCGTAGAAAGTGCATCGTTACACAACCTCATAGATACAATAATGCATTTTTTCGTTTTTGCTGAACATGTTAAGTACAGATATTTCACTGATAGACGCAGGACACGTCTTATTCTCGGCTTTAATGCGCGTATTCGAAACGATTTCCAGTGTCTGGTTTTCGCATGAATTTTACCCATAATTAAAAGGACTTGAGTCTCGAGAAGTGATCAGCTTAACCCGTGCTAAAAAAACCGCCCAAAATGCTGAGATGTCCACTTCAATAATTCTCGCTTTGCAGGACGTTGTTCTTGTCCAAAGCGACAAGCCCTGGACTTTTATCATTAGTATAATTGCAATGGACAATCTCACTTTTAAATACATATGATACACAACAGTATATCCATTTTACTGTGTTTTAAAAGCGACAAAAAAACAATAAAAGGTGCACGTACTGTCTTTAGACGGGCTTACCTCAAGGTTCGATTTTCGCAACAGGACGAATGATATCTTGCCCCTAAGGCTGTTTCGTGGACTTACGTTGACCGGACTGTACAGAAATGAATGCGCTGCTCCTATTTAACTATGAAAACCAGACTCTTCTAATCCTTCCCAAGAGATTTGAAAACAAAAGTTTGCAGTAAGTGGAAAAGCAAGTAGCACGTACGAAAGCCACTTTTCGTACAGGTATCCCTTATATTTTCCCTTATTTTAGGGAAAAGGAAGCATTCTAAACCGGTTTATTACACTTAAACTTTTTTGAACTCTCCACGTGATGTGAAGTAAATTTCTTGCAAGCGCGTTTCCCAACTCTTCAGGTAAAATATTTTTGATCCGTTCTTTTATTATTCTTTATAAAATGGGACAACTGTTTTGTTAAGCCTTGGTAACTCCACAGTTTCTTTACTCTTGGAAGAAAAGCAGATAATTTATGGCCGCCGTATACCATGCTGACCGCGTGGCATTAAACTTTTACGATTTTTGCGATTTTTCCAGCGATCCTCAAAAATACGTTCAAGCAAATAAAAATCACCACAAACATTTTTCCCGAAAAAATTTACTTCAGAAAAAATATTCCTTAACTTATAAGGCCCCGTCCACGGTATGCCCGATAAATTTGAAAGCGGAACTTTATTTTTCCGGCTCCGCGCCTTCCGTCCACACTAATACAGACGCACGAATCCGGATAAATTCTTCGTCGAAAACTGTCTCCAGAGTGGAAGAATTTAAAACAGTGCGGACGCAGAACCTTTTGAAAACGGAACGTCTTCGAAACCGGCGACGCTCGGCGACGTCATGATTGTCATGTGATTTCATTGCTCGAGTCTTCCACGATGACAAATCCAACATGGCCGACGACGAGATTACAGCTTTTTTGTTGTCCATGATATCAAGTTTAATTGCATGCTTGGAGTTAAACTGTGACATTCAGCAACAATTCCACCTCGTCATCAGACCATGAAAAGCATTTGCTTTAGTTTTTTACTTTCGCAGTGTTCTTCTCACCGCTTGACATCCTAGGTAAATTAAAAAAATATTAACCTCTTTCGCGTAAACAACACGGTCACAAAATTCAAATATGGCGAGAGTGAAGAGAGGTCGGGTGGGAGTCGACTTCATGGAGGGCTCAATGCCTCGATATGCGCATGCTCAATGGTGCATTTAACCGTTTTTGTCGCCTCTGCTCGTTGTAGTGTGCACGCAGAACATTTTATTCGTTTTCATGTGTGGACAGAAAACGTTTCTTTTGTTTTCATTGTAAAAGTTCCGTTTTCAAATTTCTCCGGCATAGTGTAGATTTGGCCTTAAATTCACTACACAAAAATAGAGTACTCTCAAATCGTGTCTGTTCAATTACAACCTGCTACTATCATTCAAAACAAAACGATAGACAACGAATTACTGGTTTTACATAGCCGCTACGCATACCGTTGTGCTGTTTGAAAATATGAATAATATGAATAAATACTTCAAAAAGCAAAAAGATTGTCAATGCTGGGTACTGGGTACCTTCTCAACATCGCTAAAGTTAATTCTCAGCGAGAACAACCAATCTGTCCTAACCGCAAGAATTAGTTCCCACAAAACAAGAAAAAGCCCCAATCCGGAAAAATAAACTCCGGGAAAACTTTTTCGTGCCACACGGAATTCTCGTAATTTGTGGAAGAAATTCAAAATTATTCATAAGTAATCAAAATTAATAAAAATTAAGTCAAATGTCAGTTACATTAACGTATTTCCCAGCGCATAGTCTGTCCTAAGCGTTCACATAGCATCGACGAAGGTCGCGATAGCGCGCAAAAAAGTTGTTATCATTATGATTCGTTTTAGCATTTTTTCACACTTTGTCGCAGTTATTCAAATTCCCTGAAAAAGTCAAATGTAGGTTGATTTTCCTGGAGTTGATTCCTTGGACAAGGCATTCACAATTACGAAGAGAAAAGCAGAAAAAGTTATTACAGCCAGGGGTCTTACGACAACAACAAGGGGTCTTATAACCAGGGGTTCCTCCAACCAGGAATCTTACAACCATTGGTCATTACGACCAGGGGTCTTATAACCAGGAGTTCTAACAACTAACGGTCTTACAACCAGGGGTCTTACAATCAGGGTCTGCAGAAGACTCAAATTAAGTATACCTGATATTGGGTTGACTACCATTTGGCGCCTTTTAAAATGGAATTTCATGTTTCAATGAACACCCTCAACAGCAGTTTAGGTGTGTCACCCAAGAGAGGTTTAGAAAAACACTTTTGGTTAAAATTCATCCGAATGAGGAAAACCCGAGCAAACTGTTGTAGATACGAAAAGTTTGCCTTTTTCATGTTCTTTCATCATTACTGAAAAAAACATGAACGCGGTCACCTTCATCAAGGATGCTTTTTGCATAAATTATCCAGGGTGGTTGAGGCCTGAATATTATTAATTGTGGGTGTAAAAGGTAACTTGCATCGCGTAAACGAAAAGCGCGTATCAAAGCTGGGACCGAATTCTTAAACCTTTCGTTGTTATGATCACTGAAGGCTGTTTCATGATAAGAGCAACTAAGCATATTTAAGAATAAAACTCTGGTTTTCTCAGTCAGGAAGAATATCAGAAGCTTTGTTTTAGTACCACCAACACAGAAAGTTGTGAATTTTCAAAATAAAATGAATTAGATACAAGCTAAATTTAGCTTCAATGATTCTTACATGAGTAAGTAAATGGTGGTGGTGTCTCAAGATTTTTGTCCGTTTTGAAGACGAGCAAGGACGAGTCAAATTTGCATGAATAAAATGCGCGCAAACTTCGTAATTCATGCCTAATAATTAGGAGTAAAAAGTAATTATTTTCTGAAATTCATCAATGACGAACATTTTGAAAGAGGAAGGGTTAGCGTAGAAAGTGCATCGTTACACAACCTCATAGATACAATAATGCATTTTTTCGTTTTTGCTGAACATGTTAAGTACAGATATTTCACTGATAGACGCAGGACACGTCTTATTCTCGGCTTTAATGCGCGTATTCGAAACGATTTCCAGTGTCTGGTTTTCGCATGAATTTTACCCATAATTAAAAGGACTTGAGTCTCGAGAAGTGATCAGCTTAACCCGTGCTAAAAAAACCGCCCAAAATGCTGAGATGCCCACTTCAATAATTCTCGCTTTGCAGGACGTTGTTCTTGTCCAAAGCGACAAGCCCTGGACTTTTATCATTAGTATAATTGCAATGTACAATCTCACTTTTAAATACATATGATACACAACAGTATATCTATTTTACTGTGTTTTAAAAGCGACAAAAAACAATTAAAGGTGCACGTACTGTCTTTAGATGGTCGACGGGCTTACCTCAAGGTTCGATTTTCGCAACAGGACGAATGATATCTTGCCCCTAAGGCTGTTTCGTGGACTTACGTTGACCGGACTGTACAGAAATGAATGCGCTGCTCCTATTTAACTATGAAAACCAGACTGCTTCTAATCCTTCCCAAGAGATTTGAAAACAAAAGTTTGCAGTAAGTGGAAAAGCAAGTAGCACGTACGAAAGCCAATTTTCGTACAGGTATCCCTTATATTTTCCCTTATTTTAGGGAAAAGGAAGCATTCTAAACCGGTTTATTACACTTAAACTTTTTTGAACTCTCCGCGTGATGTGAAGTAAATTTCTTGCAGCGCGTTTCGCAACTCTTCGGGTGAAATATTTTTGATCTGCTCTTTTATTATTCTTTATAAAATGGGACAACTGTTTTGTTAAGCCTCAGTAACTCCACAGTTTCTTTACTCTTGGAAGAAAAGCGGATAATTTATGGCCGGCGTATACCGTGCTGACCGTGTGGCATTAAACTTTTACGATTTTTGTGATTTTTCCATCGATCCTTAAAAATATGTTCACGCAAATAAAAATCACCACAAACATTTTTCCCGAAAAAATTTACTTCAGAAAAAATATTCCTTAACTTATAAGGCCCCGTCCACAGTATGCCCGATAAATTTGAAAGCGGAACTTTATTTTTCCGGCTTCGCGCCTTCCGTCCACACTAATACAGACGCACGAATCCGGATAAATTCTTCGTCGAAAACTGTCTCCAGAGTGGAAGAATTTAAAACAGTGTGGACGGAGAACCTTTTGAAAACGGAACGTCTTCGAAACCGGCGACGCTCGGCGACGTCATGATTGTCATGTGATTTCATTGCTCGAGTCTTCCACGATCACAAATCCAACATGGCCGACGACGAGATTATAGGTTTTTTGTTGTCCATGATATCAAGTTTAATTGCATGCTTGGAGTTAAACTGTGACATTCAGCAACAATTCCACCTCGTCATCAGACCATGAAAAGCATTTGCTTTAGTTTTTTACTTTCGCAGTGTTCTTCTCACCGCTTGACATCCTAGGTAAATTAAAAAAATATTAACCTCTTTCGCGTAAACAACACGGTCACAAAATTCAAATATGGCGAGAGTGAAGAGAGGTCGGGTGGGAGTCGACTTCATGGAGGGCTCAATGCCTCGATATGCGCATGCTCAATGTGCATTTAACCGTTTTTGTCGCCTCTGATCGTTGTAGTGTGCGCGCAGAACATTTTATCCTTTTTCATGTGTGGACAGAAAACGTTTCTTTTGTTTTCATTGTAAGAGTTCCGTTTTCAAATTTCTCCGGCATAGTGTAGGTTTGGCCTTAAATTCACTACACAAAAATAGAGTACTCTCAAATCGTGTCTGTTCAATTACAACCTGCTACTATCATTCTTAACAAAACGATATACAGCGAATTACTGGTTTTACATAGCTGCTACGCATACCGTTGTGCTGTTTGAAAATATGTATTTCTATTGTGCGTACTTAAAAAAGCAAAACGATTGTCAATTAAATGCTGGGTACTGGGTACCTTCTCAACACCAGCTTGTAAAAGGAACTCTGGCCTTCGAACGTTTCACTCAAGCGCTTGCCGTTTGTGGAAGGCTCTTGATCCCGAACCTAAGACACTCTCCCAGCCTAATTTTAAATATTACTTATTTAAACTTTACCGTAGTTTGATTTCTTCTATTGATCATTTTAAGATTTGTAAAACCTTTTAGTTTCATTAGTAGTCAATTAATCAATATTGTATTAATAGTAGTTTATTATGTAATTTTAGTTGGTAGATTATATTGGTAGTTAATTAATTAATCGATACTTTTTATTACTTTAATTGTAGGAGGGCCATTATGAAAACTACTGGGTAACCAGTAATCAATGTCTTTACCCTCGTTAAATAAAGTTATTACTTACTTACTTACTTACTCACACTTTGTCGCAGTTAATCAAATTCCCTGAAAAAGTCAAACGTAGGTTGATTTCCCTGGAGTTGATTCCTTGGACAAGGCATTCACAATTAGGAAGAGAAAAGCAAAAAAAGTTATTACAGCCAGGGGTCTTACAACAGGGGGTTCTTAAAACCAGGGGTCTTACAACCATTGATTCTTACAACAAGGGGTCTTATAACCAGGGGTTCCTCCAACCAGGAATCTTACAACCATTGGTTATTACGACCAGGAGTCTTAAAACCAGGGATTCTAACAACTAACGGTCTTACAACCAGGGGTCTTAAAACCAAAGGTTCTTACAACCAGGGGTCTTTACATCCAGGCATCTTAAAACCAGGGGTTCTTACATCCAGGGATCTCACAACCAGGAGTTCTTACAACCAGGGGTCTTACAACTAGGGGTTCTAAAAACCAGGGATCTTACAACCAGGGGTTCTTACAACAAGGGGTCTTACAACCACGGGTCTTACAACCAGGGGTTCTTACAACCAGGGCTTTTTACATCCTGTCACCCCTTGTAACCCATGGTAACCCCCTGTAACCCCTTGTAACCCCTTGTAACCCCCTGTAACCCCTTGTAACCCCCTGTATTCCCATGTTATAGATCGTGAAAATAGATCGTGAAAAAACGATTTTCGACGTTTTATATAGCAAACAAGCCTTTCTGAACAAAAAAAACATCGGTTTCAAAAACCCACAAAATTGGCATTTTTGCAACGGGGTTAGTCCATGGTTTTGGTCGAAAATTTGAAATTTTGTGAACGTTCCGTTTTATGAAAAATACACCCAGAAAAAGTATTTGGTGACCTTCTCGTTAGAAAACAAGCCTTTCTAGACAATATAAACATGGATTTAAAAAGAAGGCAAAATTGGCATTTTTGCAAAGGGGATAGTCCATGATTTTGGTCAAAAAGTTGAAGTTTTTTCATCTTTTATATTTATCAAAAATAGATCGAGAAAAAGTGTTTCCTGACGTTCTCGATAAAAAAAGAAGCCTTTAAAGACTATAAAAACAACTGTTTACGAAAAACGCAAAATTAGAATTTTTCCAAAGGGGTTAGTCCATCGTTTTGATCAAAAATTCGAGATTTCTTCAACTTTGATATTTATGCAAAATAGACCAAGAAAAAGAATCTGGGAACGTTCTAGTTAAAAAAAAAGGTTTCTATAATCCTTTGCAACGCCCTGTAACCCCTTGTCACCACCTGTCACCCCTTGTAACCCCTAGTAACCCCCTGTCACCCCTTGTAACCCCTAGTAACCCCTTGTCACGCCTTGTAACCCCTTGTAACCCCCTGTAACCCCTTGTAACCCCTTGTAACCCCCTGTAACCCCTTGTAACCCCCTGTAACCCATTGTAACCCCCTGTATTCCCATGTCATAGATCGTGAAAATAGTTCGTTAGAAAACGATTTTCGACGTTTTATATAGCAAACAAGCCTTTCTGAACAAAAAAACATCGGTTTCAAAAACCCACAAAATTGGCATTTGTCCATGGTTTTGGTCAAAAATTTGAAATTTTGTGAACGTTTCATTTTATGCAAAATACACCCAGAAAAAGTATTTGGTGACGTTCTCGTTAGAAAACAAGCCTTTGTAGACAATATAAAGATGGATTTAAAAAGAAGGCAAAATTGGCATTTTTGCAACGGGGTTAGTCCATGGTTTTGGTCAAAAATTTGAAATTTTGTGAACGTTTCGTTTTATGCAAAATACACCCAGAAAAAGTATTTGGTGACGTTCTCGTTAGAAAACAAGCCTTTCTAGACAATATAAACATGGATTTAAAAAGAAGGCAAAATTGGCATTTTTGCAAAGGGGATAGTCCATGATTTTGGTCAAAAAGTTGAAGTTTTTTCATCTTTTGTATTTATCAAAAATAGATCGACAAAAAGTGTTTGCTGACGTTCTAGATAAAAAAAGAAGCCTTTAAAGACTATAAAAACAACTGTTTACGAAAAACGCAAAATTAGAATTTTTCCAAAGGGGTTAGTCCATCGTTTTGATCAAAAATTAGAGATTTCTTCAACTTTGATTTTTATGCAAAATAGCCCAAGAAAAAGTATCTGGGAACGTTCTAGTAAAAAAAAAAAGGTTTCT
Source organism: Porites cylindrica (assembly GCA_964035525.1). Taxonomy (NCBI): domain Eukaryota; kingdom Metazoa; phylum Cnidaria; class Anthozoa; order Scleractinia; family Poritidae; genus Porites; species Porites cylindrica. Next base: position 3,835,107 of record OZ037784.1, read on the forward strand.
ATAATCCTTTGCAACCCCCTGTAACCCCTTGTCACCCCTTCTAACCCCTTGTAACCCCCTGTAAACACTTATAACCCCTTGTAACCCCCTGTAACCCCTTGTAACCCCCTGTAACCCATTGTAACCCCCTGTATTCCCATGTCATAGATCGTGAAAATAGATCGTGAAAAAACGATTTTCGACGTTTTATATAGCAAACAAGCCTTTCTGAACAAAAAAAACATCGGTTTCAAAAACCCATAAAATTGGCATTTTTGCAAAGGGGTTAGTCCATGGTTTTGGTCAAAAATTTGACATTTTGTGAACGATTCGTTTTATGCAAAATACACCCAGAAAAAGTATTTGGTGACCTTCTCGTTAGAAAACAAGTCTTTCTAGACAATATAAACATGGATTTAAAAACAAGGCAAAATTGGCATTTTTGCAAAGGGGATAGTCCATGATTTTGGTCAAAAAGTTGAAGTTTTTTCATCTTTTGTATTTATCAAAAATAGATCGACAAAAAGTGTTTGCTGACGTTCTAGATAAAAAAAGAAGCCTTTAAAGACTATAAAAACAACTGTTTACGAAAAACGCAAAAATAGAATTTTTCCAAAGGGGTTAGTCCATCGTTTTGATCAAAAATTAGAGATTTCTTCGACTTTGATTTTTATGCAAAATAGACCAAGAAAAAGTATCTGGGAACGTTCTAGTTAAAAAAAAGGTTTCTATAATCCTTTGCAACAACCTGTAACCCCTTGTCACCCCCTGTCACCCCTTGTAACCCCTTGTAACCCCCTGTAACCCCTTGTAACCCCTTGTAGCCCCTTGTAACCCCCTGTAACCCCTTGTAAACCCCCTGTATTCCCATGTCATAGATCGTGAAAAAACGATCATCGACGTTTTATATAGCAAACAAGCCTTTCTCAACAAAAAAAACATCGGTTTCAAAAACCCACAAAATTGGCATTTTTGCAAAGGGGTTAGTCCATGGTTTTGGTCAAGAATTAGAAATTTTGTAAACGTTTCGTTGTATGCAAAATACACCCAGAAAAAGTATTTGGTGACGTTCTCGTTAGAAAACAAGCCTTTCTAGACAATATAAACATGGATTTAAAAAGAACGCAAAATTGGCATTTTTGCAAAGGGGATAGTCCATGATTTTGGTCAAAAAGTTGAAGTTTTTTCATCTTTTGTATTTATCAAAAATAGATCGACAAAAAGTGTTTGCTGACGTTCTAGATAGAAAAAGAAGCCTTTAAAGACTATAAAAACAACTGTTTACGAAAAACGCAAAATTAGAATTTTTCCAAAGGGGTTAGTCCATCGTTTTGATCAAAAATTAGAGATTTCTTCAACTTTGATTTTTATGCAAAATAGACCAAGAAAAAGTATCTGGGAACGTTCTAGTAAAAAAAAAAGGTTTCTATAATCCTTTGCAACCCCCTGTAACCCCTTGTGACCCCTTGTAACCCCTTGTAACCCCCTGTAACCCCTTGTAACCCCTTGTAACCCCCTGTAACCCCTTGTAACCCCCTGTAACCCATTGTAACCCCCTGTATTCCCATGTCATAGATCGTGAAAATAGTTCGTTAGAAAACGACTTTCGACGTTTTATATAGCAAACAAGCCTTTCTGAACAAAAAAACATCGGTTTCAAAAACCCACAAAATTGGCATTTGTCCATGGTTTTGGTCAAAAATTTGAAAGTTTGTGAACGTTTCGTTTTATGCAAAATACACCCAGAAAAAGTATTTGGTGACGTTCTCGTTAGAAAACAAGCCTTTGTAGACAATATAAAGATGGATTTAAAAAGAAGGCAAAATTGGCATTTTTGCAACGGGCTTAGTCCATGGTTTTGCTCAAAAATTTGAAATTTTGTGAACGTTTCGTTTTATGCAAAATACACCCAGAAAAAGTATGTGGTGACCTTCTCGTTAGAACACAAGCCTTTCTAGACAATATAAACATGGATTTAAAAAGAAGGCAAAATTGGCATTTTTGCAAAGGGGATAGTCCATGATTTTGGTCAAAAAGTTGAAGTTTTTTCATCTTTTGTATTTATCAAAAATAGATCGACAAAAAGTGTTTGCTGACGTTCTAGATAAAAAAAGAAGCCTTTAAAGACTATAAAAACAACTGTTTACGAAAAACAAAAAATTAGAATTTTTCCAAAGGGGTTAGTCCATCGTTTTGATCAAAAATTAGAGATTTCTTCAACTTTGATTTTTATGCAAAATAGACCAAGAAAAAGTATCTGGGAACGTTCTAGTAAAAAAAAAAAGGTTTCTATAATCCTTTGCAACCCCTGTAACCCCTTGTCACCCCTTGTAACCCCTTGTAACCCCCTGTAACCCCTTGTAACCCCCTTGTAACCCCTTGTAGCCCCTTGTAACCCCCCTGTAACCCCTTGTAAACCCCCTGTATTCCCATGTCATAGATCGTGAAAAAAACGATTATCGACGTTTTATATAGCAAACAAGTCTTTTTGAACAAAAAAAAACATCGGTTTCAAAAACCCACAAAATTGGCATTTTTGCAAAGGGGTTAGTCCATGGTTTTGGTCAAAAATTTGAAATTTTGTGAACGTTTCGTTTTATGCAAAATACACCCAGAAAAAGTATTTGGTGACGTTCTCGTTAGAAAACAGCCTTTCTAGACAATATAAACATGGATTTAAAAAGAAGGCAAAATTGGCATTTTTGCAAAGGGGATAATCCATGATTTTGGTCAAAAAGTTGAAGTTTTTTCATCTTTTGTATTTACCAAAAATAGATCGACAAAAAGTGTTTGTTGCGTTCTAGATAAAAAAAGAAGACTTTAAAGACTATAAAAACAACTGTTTACAAAAAGCGCAAAATTAGAATTTTTCCAAAGGGGTTAGTCCATCGTTTTGATCAAAAATTAGAGATTTCTTCAACTTTGATTTTTATGCAAAATAGACCAAGAAAAAGTATCTCGGAACGTTCTAGTTAAAAAAAAGGTTTCTATAATCCTTTGCAACCCCCTGTAACCCCTTGTAACCCGTTGTAACCCTCTATAACCAGTTGTAACCCATTGTAACCCCTTGTAACCCCTTGTAACCCCCTGTAACCCCTTGTAACCCACTGTATTCCCATGTCATAGATCGTGAAAATAGATCGTGAAAAAACGATTTTCGATGTTTTATATAGCAAACAAGCCTTTCTGAACAAAAAAAACATCGGTTTCAAAAACCCACAAAATTGGCATTTTTGCAAAGGGGTTAGTCCATGGTTTAGGTCAAAAATTGGAATTTTGTGACCGATTCGTTTTATGCAAAATACACCCAGAAAAAGTATTTGGTGACGTTCTCGTTAGAAAACAAGCCTTTCTAGACAATATAAACATGGATTTAAAAAGAACGCAAAATTGGCATTTTTGCAAAGGGGATAGTCCATGATTTTGGTCAAAAAGTTGAAGTTTTTTCATCTTTTGTATTTATCAAAAATAGTTCAAGAAAAGTGTTTCCCTGACGTTCTAGATAAAAAATGAAGCCTTTAAAGACTATAAAAACAACTGTTTACGAAAAACGCAAAATTAGAATTTTTCAAAAGGGGTTAGTCCATCGTTTTGATCAAAAATTAGAGATTTCCTCAACTTTGATTTTTATGCAAAATAGACCAAGAAAAAGGAGCTGGGAACGTTCTCGTTAAAAAAAAGGTTTCTATAATCCTTTGCAACCCCTTGTAACAACTTGTCACCACCTGTCACCCCTTGTAACCCCTTGTAACGCCTTGTAACCCCCTGTAACCCCTTGTAACCCCCTCTATTCCCATGTCATAGATCGTGAAAATAGATCGTGAAAAAACGATTTTCGACGTTTTATATAGCAAACAAGCCTTTCTGAACAAAAAAAACATCGGTTACAAAAACCCACAAAATTGCCATTTTTTCAAATTTGTTAGTCCATGGTTTTGGTCAAAAATTGAGAATTTTGTGAACGTTTCGTTTTATGCAAAATACACCCAGAAAAAGTATTTGGTGACCTTCTCGTTAAAAAACAAGCCTTTCTAGACAATATAAACATGGATTTAAAAAGAAGGCAAAATTGGCATTTTTGCAAAGGGGATAGTCCATGATTTTGGTCAAAAAGTTGAAGTTTTTTCATCTTTTGTATTTATCAAAAATAGATCGACAAAAAGTGTTTCCTGACGTTCTAGATAAAAAATGAAGCCTTTAAAGACTATAAAAACAACTGTTTACGAAAACGCAAAATTAGAATTTTTAAAAAGCGGTTAGCCCATCGTTTTGATCAAAAATTAGAGATTTCCTCAACTTTGATTTTTATGCAAAATAGACCAAGAAAAAGGAGCTGGGAACGTTCTCGTTAAAAAAAAGGTTTCTATAATCCTTTGCAACCCCTTGTAACAACTTGTCACCACCTGTCACGTCACCCCCTTGTAACCCCTTGTAACCCTCTGTAACCCCTTGTAACCCCTTGTAACCCCTTCTAACCCCCTGTAACCCCTTGTAACCCCCTCTATTCCCATGTCATAGATCGTGAAAATAGATCGTGAAAAAACGATTTTCGACGTTTTATATAGGAAACAAGCCTTTTTGAACAAAAAAAAACATCGGCTTCAAAAACCCACAAAATTGGCATTTTTGCAAAGGGGTTAGTCCATGGTTTTGGTTAAAAAGTTGAAGTTTTTTCATCTTTTGTATTTATCAAACATAGATCGAGAAAAAGTGTTTGCTGACGTTCTAGATAAAAATAGAAGACTTTAAAGACTATAAAAACAACTGTTTACGAAAAACGCAAAATTAGACTTTTTCCAAAGGGGTTAGTCCATCGTTTTGATCAAAAATTAGAGATTTCCTCAACTTTGATTTTTATGCAAAATAGACCAAGAAAAAGTATCTGGGAACGTTCTAGTTAAAAAAAAGGGTTTCTATAATCCTTTGCAACCCCCTGTAATCCCTTGTAACCCCTTGTAACCCCCTATAACCCGTTCTAAACCCATTGTAACCCCTTGTAACCTCTAGTAACCCCCCTGTAACCCCTTGTAACCCCCTGTATTCCCATGTCATAGATCGTGTAAATAGATCGTGAAAAAACGATTTTCGACGTTTTATATAGGAAACAAGCCTTTCTGAACAAAAAACACATCGGCTTCAAAAACCCACAAAATTGGCATTTTTGCAAAGGGTTTAGTCCATGGTTTTGGTCAAAAATTTCAAATTTTGTGAACGATTCGTTTTATGCAAAATACACCCTGAAAAAGTATTTGGTGACCTTCTCGTTAGAAAACAAGCCTTTCTAGACAATATAAACATCGATTTAAAAAGAACGCAAAATTGGCATTTTTGCAAAGGGGATAGTCCATGATTTTGGTCAAAAAGTTGAAGTTTTTTCATCTTTTGTATTTATCAAAAATAGATCGACAAAAAGTGTTTGCTGACGTTCTAGATAAAAAATGAAGCCTTTAAAGACTATAAAAACAACTGTTTACGAAAAACGCAAAATTAGAATTTTTCCAAAGCGGTTAGTCCATCGTTTTGATCAAAAATTAGAGATTTCTTCAACTTTGATTTTTATGCAAAATAGACCAAGAAAAAGTATCTGGCAACGTTCTAGTTAAAAAGAAGGTTTCTATAATCTTTTGCAACCCCCTGTAACCCCTTGTAACCCCCTCTCACTTCTTATAACCCCTTGTAACCCCTGGTAACCCCTTGTAACCAGTTGTAACCCCCTCTAACCCCTTATAACCCCCTCTATTCCCATGTCATAGATCGTGAAAAGAGATCGTGAAAAAACGATTTTCGACGTTTTATATAGCAAACAAGCCTTTCTGAACAAAAAAACATCCGTTTCAAAAACCCACAAAATTGGCATTTTTGCAAAGGGGTTAGTCCATGGTTTTGGTAAAAAATTTAAAATTTTGTGAACGTTTCGTTTTATGCAAAATACACCCAGAAAAAGTATTTGGTGACGTTTTCGTTAGAAAACAAGCCTTTCTAGACAATATAAACATGGATTTAAAAAGAAGGCAAAATTGGCATTTTTGCAAAGGGGATAGTCTATGATTTTAGTCAAAAAGTTGAAGTTTTTTCATCTTTTGTATTTATCAAACATAGATCGAGAAAAAGTGTTTGCTGACGTTCTAGATAAAAAAAGAAGCCTTTAAAGACTATAAAAACAACTGTTTACGAAAAACGCAAAATTAGAATTTTTCCAAAGGGGTTAGTCCATCGTTTTGATCAAAAATTAGAGATTTCTTCAACTTTGATTTTTATCCAAAATAGACCAGGAAAAAGTATCTGGGAACGTTCTAGTTAAAAAAAAAGGTTTCTATAATCCTTTGCAACCCCCTGTAACCCCCTGTAACCCCTTGTAACCCCCTATAACCCGTTGTAACCCATTGTAACCCCTTGTAACCCCTTGTAACCCCCTGTAACCTCTTGTAACCCCCTGTATTCCCATGTCATAGATCGTGAAAATAGATCGTCAAAAAACGATTTTCGACGTTTTATATAGCAAACAAGCCTTTGTGAACAAAAAAAACATCGGTTTCAAAAACCCACAAAATTGTCATTTTTGCAAAGGGCATAGTCCATGGTTTAGGTCAAAAATTGGAAATTTTGTGACCGATTCGTTTTATGCAAAATACACCCAGAAAAAGTATTTGGTGACGTTCTCGTTAGAAAACAAGCCTTTCTAGACAATATACACATGGATTTAAAAAGAACGCAAAATTGGCATTTTTGCAAAGGGGATAGTCCATGATTTTGGTCAAAAAGTTGAAGTTTTTTCATCTTTTGTATTTATCAAAAATAGATCGACAAAAAGTGTTTGCTGACGTTCTAGATAAAAAATGAAGCCTTTAAAGACTATAAAAACAACTGTTTACGAAAAACGCAAAATTAGAATTTTTCCAAAGCGGTTAGTCCATCGTTTTGATCAAAAATTAGAGATTTCTTCAACTTTGATTTTTATGCAAAATAGACCAAGAAAAAGTATCTGGGAACGTTCTAATTAAAAAAAAAGGTTTCTATAATCCTTTGCAACCCCCTGTAACCCCTTGTCACCCCCCGTCACCCCTTATAATCCCTTGTAACCCCTTGTAACCCCTTGTAACCCCCTGTAACCCCTTGTAACCCACTGTATTTCCATGTCATAGATCGTGAAAATAGATCGTGAAAAAACGATTTTCGATGTTTTATATAGCAAACAAGCCTTTCTGAACAAAAAAAAGCATCGGTTTAAAAAACCCTCAAAATTAGCATTTTTGCAAAGGGTTTAGACCATGGTTTAGGTCAAAAATTTGAAATTTTGTGAACGTTTCGTTTTATGCAAAATACACCCAGAAAAAGTATTTGGTGACGTTCTCGTTAGAAAACAAGCCTTTCTAGACAATATAAACATGGATTTTAAAAGAAGGCAAAATTGGCATTTTTGCAAAGGGGATAGTCCATAATTTTGGTCAAAAAGTTGAAGTTTTTTCATCTTTTGTATTTATCAAAAATAGATCGACAAAAAGTGTTTCCTGACGTTCTAGATAAAAAATGATGCCTTTAAAGACTATAAAAACAACTGTTTACGAAAAACGCAAAATTAGAATTTTTCCAAATTTTTCCATCGTTTTGATCAAAAATTAGAGATTTCTTCAACTTTGATTTTTATGCAAACTAGACAAAGAAAAAGTATCTGTGAACGTTCTAGTTAAAAAAAAGGTTTCTATAATCCTTTGCAACCCCCTGTAACCCCTTGTCACCCCCTGTCACCCCTTGTAACCCCTTGTAACCCCCGGTAACCCCTTGTAACCTGTTGTAACCCCCTGTAACCCCTTGTAACCCCCTGTATTTCCATGTCACAGATCGTGAAAACAGATCGTGAAAAAACGATTTTCGACGTTTTATATAGCAAACAAGCCTTTCTGAACAAAAAAAGATTGGTTTCAAAAACCCACAAAATTGGCATTTTTGCAAAGGGGTTAGTTTATGGTTTTGGTCAAAAATTTGAAATTTTGTGAACGTTTCGTTTTATGCAAAATACACCCAGAAAAAGTATTTGGTGACGTTCTCGTTAGGAAACAAGCCTTTCTAGACAATATAAACATGGATTTAAAAAGAACGCAAAATTGGCATTTTTGCAAAGGGGATAGTCCATGATTTAGGTCAAAAAGTTGAAGTTTTTTCATCTTTTGTATTTATCAAAAATAGATCGACAAAAAGTGTTTGCTGACGTTCTAGATAAAAAATGAAGCCTTTAAAGACTATAAAAACAACTGTTTACGAAAAACGCAAAATTAGAATTTTTCCAAAGCGGTTAGTCCATCGTTTTGATCAAAAATTAGAGATTTCTTCAACTTTGATTTTTATGCAAAATAGACCAAGAAAAAGTATCTGGCAACGTTCTAGTTAAAAAGAAGGTTTCTATAATCTTTTGCAACCCCCTGTAACCCCTTGTAACCCCCTCTCACTTCTTATAACCCCTTGTAACCCCTGGTAACCCCTTGTAACCAGTTGTAACCCCCTCTAACCCCTTATAACCCCCTCTATTCCCATGTCATAGATCGTGAAAAGAGATCGTGAAAAAACGATTTTCGACGTTTTATATAGCAAACAAGCCTTTCTGAACAAAAAAACATCCGTTTCAAAAACCCACAAAATTGGCATTTTTGCAAAGGGGTTAGTCCATGGTTTTGGTAAAAAATTTAAAATTTTGTGAACGTTTCGTTTTATGCAAAATACACCCAGAAAAAGTATTTGGTGACGTTTTCGTTAGAAAACAAGCCTTTCTAGACAATATAAACATGGATTTAAAAAGAAGGCAAAATTGGCATTTTTGCAAAGGGGATAGTCTATGATTTTAGTCAAAAAGTTGAAGTTTTTTCATCTTTTGTATTTATCAAACATAGATCGAGAAAAAGTGTTTGCTGACGTTCTAGATAAAAAAAGAAGCCTTTAAAGACTATAAAAACAACTGTTTACGAAAAACGCAAAATTAGAATTTTTCCAAAGGGGTTAGTCCATCCTTTTGATCAAAAATTAGAGATTTCTTCAACTTTGATTTTTATCCAAAATAGACCAGGAAAAAGTATCTGGGAACGTTCTAGTTAAAAAAAAAGGTTTCTATAATCCTTTGCAACCCCCTGTAACCCCCTGTAACCCCTTGTAACCCCCTATAACCCGTTGTAACCCATTGTAACCCCTTGTAACCCCTTGTAACCCCCTGTAACCTCTTGTAACCCCCTGTATTCCCATGTCATAGATCGTGAAAATAGATCGTCAAAAAACGATTTTCGACGTTTTATATAGCAAACAAGCCTTTGTGAACAAAAAAAACATCGGTTTCAAAAACCCACAAAATTGTCATTTTTGCAAAGGGCATAGTCCATGGTTTAGGTCAAAAATTGGAAATTTTGTGACCGATTCGTTTTATGCAAAATACACCCAGAAAAAGTATTTGGTGACGTTCTCGTTAGAAAACAAGCCTTTCTAGACAATATAAACATGGATTTAAAAAGAACGCAAAATTGGCATTTTTGCAAAGGGGATAGTCCATGATTTTGGTCAAAAAGTTGAAGTTTTTTCATCTTTTGTATTTATCAAAAATAGATCGACAAAAAGTGTTTGCTGACGTTCTAGATAAAAAATGAAGCCTTTAAAGACTATAAAAACAACTGTTTACGAAAAACGCAAAATTAGAATTTTTCCAAAGCGGTTAGTCCATCGTTTTGATCAAAAATTAGAGATTTCTTCAACTTTGATTTTTATGCAAAATAGACCAAGAAAAAGTATCTGGGAACGTTCTAATTAAAAAAAAAGGTTTCTATAATCCTTTGCAACCCCCTGTAACCCCTTGTCACCCCCCGTCACCCCTTATAATCCCTTGTAACCCCTTGTAACCCCTTGTAACCCCCTGTAACCCCTTGTAACCCACTGTATTTCCATGTCATAGATCGTGAAAATAGATCGTGAAAAAACGATTTTCGACGTTTTATATAGCAAACAAGCCTTTCTGAACAAAAAAAAGCATCGGTTTAAAAAACCCTCAAAATTAGCATTTTTGCAAAGGGTTTAGACCATGGTTTAGGTCAAAAATTTGAAATTTTGTGAACGTTTCGTTTTATGCAAAATACACCCAGAAAAAGTATTTGGTGACGTTCTCGTTAGAAAACAAGCCTTTCTAGACAATATAAACATGGATTTTAAAAGAAGGCAAAATTGGCATTTTTGCAAAGGGGATAGTCCATAATTTTGGTCAAAAAGTTGAAGTTTTTTCATCTTTTGTATTTATCAAAAATAGATCGACAAAAAGTGTTTCCTGACGTTCTAGATAAAAAATGATGCCTTTAAAGACTATAAAAACAACTGTTTACGAAAAACGCAAAATTAGAATTTTTCCAAATTTTTCCATCGTTTTGATCAAAAATTAGAGATTTCTTCAACTTTGATTTTTATGCAAACTAGACAAAGAAAAAGTATCTGTGAACGTTCTAGTTAAAAAAAAGGTTTCTATAATCCTTTGCAACCCCCTGTAACCCCTTGTCACCCCCTGTCACCCCTTGTAACCCCTTGTAACCCCCGGTAACCCCTTGTAACCTGTTGTAACCCCCTGTAACCCCTTGTAACCCCCTGTATTTCCATGTCACAGATCGTGAAAACAGATCGTGAAAAAACGATTTTCGACGTTTTATATAGCAAACAAGCCTTTCTGAACAAAAAAAGATTGGTTTCAAAAACCCACAAAATTGGCATTTTTGCAAAGGGATTAGTTTATGGTTTTGGTCAAAAATTTGAAATTTTGTGAACGTTTCGTTTTATGCGAAATACACCCAGAAAAAGTATTTGGTGACGTTCTCGTTAGGAAACAAGCCTTTCTAGACAATATAAACATGGATTTAAAAAGAACGCAAAATTGGCATTTTTGCAAAGGGGATAGTCCATGATTTAGGTCAAAAAGTTGAAGTTTTTTCATCTTTTGTATTTATCAAAAATAGTTCGAGAAAAAGTGTTTACTGACGTTCTAGATAGAAAAAGAAGCCTTTAAAGACTATAAAAACAACTGTTTACGAAAAACGCAAAATTAGAATTTTTCCAAAGCGGTTAGTCCATCGTTTTGATCAAAAATTAGAGATTTCTTCAACTTTGATTTTTATGCAAAATAGACCAAGAAAAAGTATCTGGGAACGTTCTAATTAAAAAAAAAGGTTTCTATAATCCTTTGCAACTCCCTGTAACCCCTTGTCACCCCCTGTCACCCCTTATAATCCCTTGTAACCCCTTGTAACCCCCTGTAACCCCTTGTAACCCCCTGTATTTCCATGTTATAGATCGTGAAAATAGATAGTGAAAAAACGATTTTCGACGTTTTATATAGCAAACAAGCCTTTCTGAACAAAAAAAAGCATCGGTTTCAAAAACCCTCAAAATTAGCATTTTTGCAAAGGGTTTTGTCCATGGTTTTGGTCAAAAATTGGAAATTTTGTGAACGTTTCGTTTTATGCAAAATACAAAAAGAAAAAGTATTTGGTGACCTTCTCGTTAAAAAACAAGCCTTTCTAGACAATATAAACATGGATTTAAAAAGAAGGCAAAATTGGCATTTTTGCAAAGGGGATAGTCCATAATTTTGGTCAAAAAGTTGAAGTTTTTTCATCTTTTGTATTTATCAAAAATAGATCGAGAAAAAGTGTTTGCTGACGTTCTAGATAAAAAAAAAGCCTTTAAAGACTATAAAAACAACTGTTTACGAAAAACGCAAAATTAGACTTTTTCCAAAGGGGTTAGTCCATCGTTTAGATCAAAAATTACAAATTTTTTCAACTTTGATTTTTATGCAAAATAGACCAACAAAAAGTATCTCGGAACGTTCTGCTTAGAAAAAAGTTTCTATAATCCTTTGCAAGCCCCTGTAACCCCTTGTCACCCCCTGTCACCCCGGCCTTGTAACCCCTTCTAACCCCCTGTAACTCCTTGTAACCCCTTGTAACCCCTTGTAACCCCCTGTAATTCCTTGTCACCCCCTGTATTCTCATGTCATAGATCGTGAAAATAGATCGTGAAAAAACGATTTTCGACGTTTTATATAGCAAACAAGCCTTTCTGAACAAAAAAAACATCGGTTTCAAAAACCCACAAAATTGGCATTTTTTCAAAGGGGTTAGTCCATGGTTTTGGTCAAAAATTTGAAATTTTGTGAACGTTTCGTTTTATGCAAAATACATACAGAAAAAGTATTTGGTGACGTTCTCGTTAGAAAACAAGCCTTTCTAGACAATATAAACATGGATTTAAAAAGACGGCAAAATTGGCATTTTTGCAGAGGGGATAGTCCATGATTTTGGTCAAAAAGTTGAAGTTTTTCATCTTTTGTATTTATCAAAAATAGATCGACAAAAAGTGTTTGCTGACGTTCTAGATAAAAAAAAAAGCCTTTAAAGACTATAAAAACAACTGTTTACGAAAAACAAAATTAGAATTTTTCCAAAGGGGTTTAGTCCATCGTTTTGATCAAAAATTAGAGATTTCTTCAATTTTGATTTTTATGCAAAATAGACCAAGAAAAAGTATCTGGGAACGTTCTAGTTAGAAAAAAGATTCTAAAATCTTTTGCAACCCCCTGTAACCCCTTTTAACCCCCTGTCACCCCTTGTAACCCCTTGTAACCCCCTGTAACCCCTTGTAACCCCTTGTAACCTTTTGTAACCCCTTGTATCCCCCTGTAACCCCTTGTAACCCCCTGTATTCCCATGTCATAGATCGTGAAAATAGATCGTGAATAAACGATTTTCGACGTTTTATATAGCAAACAAGCCATGCTGAACAAAAAAAACATCGGATTCAAAAACCCACAAAATTGGCATATTTCCAAAGGGGTTAGTGCATGGTTTTGGTCAAAAATTTGAAATTTTGTGAACGTTTCGTTTTATGCAAAATACACCCAGAAAAAGTATTTGGTGACCTTCTCGTTAGAAAACAAGCCTTTCTAGACAATATAAACATGGATTTAAAAAGAAGGCAAAATTGGCATTTTTGCACAGGGGATAGTCCATGATTTTGGTCAAAAAGTTGAAGTTTTTTCATCTTTTGTATTTATCAAAAATAGATCGAGAAAAAGTGTTTGCTGACGTTCTAGATAAAAGAAGAAGCCTTTAAAGACTATAAAAACAACTGTTTACGAAAAACGCAAAATTAGATTTTTTCCAAAGGGGTTAGTCCATCCTTTTGATCAAAAATTAGAGATTTCTTCAACTTTGATTTTTATGCAAAATAGACCAAGAAAAAGTATCTGGGAACGTTCTAGTTAAAAAAAAGGTTTCTATAATCCTTTGCAACCCGCTGTAACCCCTTGCCACCCCCTGTGACCCCTTGTAACCCCTTGTAACCCCTTGTAACCCTTTGTAACCCCTTGTAACCCCCTGTAACCCCTTGTAACCCCCTCTATTCCCATGTCATAGATCGTGAAAATAGATCGTGAAATAACGATTTTCGACGTTTTATATAGGAAACAAGCCTTTCTGAACAAAAAAAACATCGGTTTCAAAAACCCACAAAATTGGCATTTTTGCAAAGGGGTTAGTCCATGGTTTTGGTCAAAAATTGGAAATTTTGTGACCGATTCGTTTTATGCAAAATACACCCAGAAAAAGTATTTGGTGACCTTCTCGTTAGAAAACAAGCCTTTCTAGACAATATAAACATGGATTTAAAAAGAAGGCAAAATTGGCATTTTTGCAAAGGGGATAGTCCATGATTTTGGTCAAAAAGTTGAAGTTTTTTCATCTTTTGTATTTATCAAAACTAGATCGACAAAAAGTGTTGGCTGACGTTCTAGATAGAAAAAGAAGCCTTTAAAGACTATAAAAACAACTGTTTACGAAAAACGCAAAATTAGAATTTTTCCAAAGGGGTTAGTCCATCGTTTTGATCAAAAATTAGAGATATCTTCAACTTTGTTTTTCATGCAAAATAGACCAAGAAAAAGTATCTGGGAACGTTCTAGTTAAAAAAAAAAGAGGTTTCTATAATCCTTTGCAACCCCCTGTAACCCCTTTTCACCCCCTGTTAACAACAACAACAACAACAATAAGCTTTATTTGCATGACCATAGCAAAGTATTACAGTATTGCAAAAGCTACTTGAAATTACTCATTGATTCCTTGTAAATTAAATATTTAAAATAACTTGAAACTTATTAATCATTGTTTATTTCTAACCATCAGTAGGATTAATTATTCCGGAGATAAGTTTGTCTCTCAATTCAAAGCAAGTTTATATAAATGAAATTAATTGGATGTTAATAAAATAGTCAGTAGAATTCATCAGATGTGATAATAGGGACTCATGTGATTGTAGTCGTAGAAACGGTATTTTAGGTTCTAGTTTAGAGAAGAACATATCTCTTATCGAAGAGAAACTTGGACAATCTAATAAAAAGTGAGTTTCGTCTTCAATTCTGTTACAATTGCAGAGATTGCATAACCTTTCGCCACGTGGTAGGTTGTCGTATCTACCTGTCTCAATCCTAAGTTTGTGACTGCTTATTCTCAGTTTCACTAATGTTTTCCTAGAAGGGTTCTTTCTTGTTAAATCTAGGTAGACAGAAGGGCTATAATTCGTTTTGATTTTATAATAAAAGTTAAGTTTTTGTGAATGTTGAAGGGTATGATTCCAGTAAGTGATATATTTCTTTTGCATAAGATCTACATATTGCTTAATTTTACATTTATTCAGTAAATTACAATTAAAGCCTGGGAAATCATAGTCGTCAGTCATCTTCTTAAGACTGGAGTAAAAACTATTTTGGCCACTATGATAAAGGTCAACAGATATTTTTAAAGATTGTTTAACTATAGAATTTTCATCTTTTTCTTGGAGATAGTTTAAGTAATTAAGTATCTTGTTATTTATATCAATGATCAGAGGGAATCTGCCAAGTTCAGATCTGCATGCAACATTGGATGACTTGTTATGGACTTCTAAATATCGTTTACAGAAGTGTAAATGAGTTTTTTCGATTCCGGAGTTATCCCATGACTTAAAATCTGATTTCACAAAGGCACCCCAAACTTCACTATTGTAAGTTAAAATCGGTGAGATCATTGTGTCAAAAATTTTATTTGCAAGGGAGGGTTTCAGTTTACTAAAATCAGTGTGGCGTCTTAGACTAAATAGAGCATGAAGGGCTTTTTGTCGAAGATGTTCAAGTGAGAGTGTAAAATTTCCGGAAGACGAGATGCGAGTCCCTAAGTAAGTATAGTCTTTTACAATGTCTATCATTTCATTGCCTATGTGAAAAACATAATCACATTTTTTTGTGCCTTTTTGGAAAACCATTATTTTGGTTTTCTTGGGGTTGATTTTAAGCATCCAGGAGTTGCAATATGAAGACAATTTGTTGAGGCAATTTTGTAATCCTAATTTCGATCGTGATAATATAATAAGGTCGTCAGCATAAAAAAGAGAATTGAGTTTGGTGCCATTTGGTAGCACAAACGGATCAGATAAAATATTGTTGAATGAAAAAGCTAGATCATTAACGTATAGGTTGAAGAGAAGAGGGCTTAAAATGCAGCCTTGACGCACACCTCTAGTGTATTGAAAAGGATGTGTTTGGTTATTTCCAATCCTAATAGAACAGGTAGAGTTTGAGTATAAACTTTTTATGACTTTATAGAAGTTTCCTCGGACATTTATTTGTAACAGCTTGTATAAGAGTCCATCGTGCCACACCGAATCAAATGCTTTTCTAAAGTCCACAAAACGTGCGTATACTTTCGTTTTGTGACAGTCAACGTATTTGTCCATTAATGTTCGTAGTGTAAGAACATGGTCAGCGGTTCGATTATTTGCTAAGAAACCTATTTGAGATTTATGAAGTATGTCACGCGACTGAATGTGCTTGAGAAGTCTTTGATTGAGAATTGAGCAAAATAGTTTCCCAAGACAACTAGAAATACAAATTCCTCGATAATTTGAGGGATCACTTTTAGTCCCACTTTTAAAAATTGGTGTTATAAGGCCACCGCACCATGTTTGAGGCATAGTGCCTGACGTCAGAACAGCATTGAATAACTTCAAATAAATAGGCATTAGTTCATTTAAGCTGGATTTGATCATTTCATTTTTTATTCTATCTGAATACGAAGATTTGTTGTTTTTGAGTTTGTTAGCCGCTGTGCGTATTTCGAGTTCAGTTATTAGGTAGTCCAAAGCATGCGATTGTGTTGTTACGTCTTCTAATCTTGTTAACTCATCGATAATGGCTTCTTGGTGTGAATTAAGAGGCTCGTTTGAATGTAGTGACTGGAAGTGAGACAACCAACTTTCTTCTGAGATTGGCGGGGTACTAGTTTCCTTCATAGAATCATCCATAGATTTCAAGCAGTTCCAAAAATTTCGGCTGTTTGAGTTATCTATCATGTCATCTAGTTCCGAGATCTTAGTATCATAGTATTCTTTTCTCTTCTGTTTCAGAACGTTTTTGTACTGTTTTAAGACAGTGTGATAGTTTTCCCTAAGCGTAATATTGAGAGGATCTCTGTGTTTTAGATTAGCAAGTTTCCTCAATTCGTGTCTCTTAAGACGACATTCTTTATCAAACCATTTTTTGTTAGACGAAACAGAAGATAATCTAGTATATCGTCTTTTAACGTTCTTAATTTTCAAACAATGTTTTGCGGTTGCAAAAAGAATCCTTTCTACTGCATCGAGAGAGGAGTTAATGTGTTTGTCCGGCCTACTGTCAACAAGAAAATCATGTATCATTCTCTGTATGTCTCTTGTTTGCATTGCTGTTTTAAATTTTTGTGATGAATCATTTTCCCATATAAACTGTTTGGGTAAACGAGTTAATGTATCATTGGTATTTTCTGTAGCTAAGTGGGTATTTACCTTAGTAATGTTAAGCCATGTCATTATTGGACTGTGATCTGATAAACTCGACGGCTCTTTGACAACAAAATTCGCGATAGAGTGGAATAAGTCTTGGTCGCATATTGCATAGTCAACAACACTAACTCCTAATTTACCATGAAATGTTGGCCTTCCCAGCGAATCGCCACGGGATCTACCATTCATAATCGTTAGATCTGCACTCCTACATATTTCTAAAAGCCGTTTACCGTGGTTATTTAATTCGTTATCAAAGCTGTGTCGCTGAAGGGCGCATAAGGAGAATTCAGATTGATCGTTTGTTATAATGGTGTTGCCCTCTTGACAGACATTGTCTGAGTATTTGCCTGTTCTAGAGTTGAAATCACCCATGAGAAGAATTGATCCAAAAGCCGAGAATTTCTCAATATCGTTTTCAAGTTCTTCAAATAGTTCAGGATAAAAGTAAATGGAATTTTGAGGTGGGATATATGTGCCACATACAAAGATATCTTTTTCGGTTTTTGTATATTCTTTGGCAATCTTAAACCATAGAAAATTCGGAGATTCTTTTTCCACTGAAATCCAATCATTAAAGTTTGATTTAAAAATCAAAGCTAGGCCACCTGTGCTCCGACCACATTTTCTGTTTTTTAAAGTACTTGTACTCACAATGTTGAAGCCTTCAAGGTCAATACTTACTGATTTCCATGTCTCGGACAGAATTATGAAATCAAAATTGTTAATCATTCGTAAACAATCAGAATCCCGTAATTTGTTACCTAATGATTTTGAGGAAGTCCATTGATGTTCCATGCAAAAAAGGATAACTTATTGGACTGACTTAAGTAGTTTGGCATATCGGTATCTTATCTCAAAGAAGAATTTACTGGATACCCTGGTAAATAGGTCAATTTCATTACTAAGAACAAGGGGAAAATCAAGATCTATATCAGGGAATAAGAGTAACTAAAGTAAAGTCTTAATAAATCGTAAAAATGATACCAGTTCCTTAGGTATTTCTAATCCCGTCATGTCAGACTGATTAGGTTGAGGGGAAGCAGGAGAGTTGATTGTTGTTGGAAGCGGACTGTTCTGTATATGACTAGGTAGTGGGTCTCGTGAAGTGTGACCATGTTTGACAGCATCACTGTAAGAGGAGTAGCCGTCAGAGGAACTTACATAAGAAGAGTATAATGGTGGAGGCTGTTGTGTCCTCGGAGTAGGGTAAGCTCTAGTCTGGCTGTTTTTACCCGTATGAGTGAGAAAACCAGGGACTTCCATAGGCGTTGTGTAGAGCGGGCGCGAGGTTGGGGGCGGAGGGCGATGTACTGGATTGGGGGAAGAACGAACTGTTTTCGTTGTAGCTCGGCCACGTACTGCTGCTACAAGATTTGCGGAAAACAAACCAAGGTGTCTCTTCTTTAGGTGTTTAATGTCATGCAGTATATATGTCCCTTTAGAGAAGATATTTTCGTGAGACACCAGATGAACGTTTGGTAGTGTGGAAAGACTGTCGATAAGTTTCGTGTTTACTTTTAACAGGGTTTGCAGAGGAATATCAGCTCGTGGTAGGAGAGTAGAATAAATGATTTTACTTTTCGGGAACATTGTGGATGCTTGGGTAATCAAAACGGAAATATCAGAAATGAAGTCATCAATTGGTGTGGTTGGCGTGAGGTTATTTGTGCCGCTGTGGATCAATATGAGTTGCGGGTGTTCTAGTTCTTGATTAATTTCATCCTGTAAAACTGTGCGTACATGGGTAATTGTAGGAGATCTATAAAAAGTAAAATCCTGTCCTGGAGGGAAAAGCTTTCTTTTGTCTAGAAACTTTCCATTAGAATCGCACAGGAAGATAGCTTTGTTGACCACAGCAGGAGGTGTTTTAACTGGAAGAACGTTGTTGTCGCGTGGTTTAGGTGAATTAATCTTTGGGGTTTGATCAATATCCTCTCGATTTGGTAGAGTATCAGATTCGTTCATTGAGTTTTGAAGGGGTAGAAATCTGTTCTTTGTGGGAATATTCGGAGTGATGATATTAGGTGGAGTAACTATTTCCTTCGTCTGAGGTTTAGGAGTTTCGGATCTGTTTTCTGCGGTGATGTCTGGTGTAATATCTTCAGATGATGTAGATGTTTCAGGCTGCTGGATAGCGTTTGAGTTTGCCATATGCTTGTCATCAGTGGAGTTCTGCCAGAAAGCTGTCACTTGTTCTTTCAGAAAAGTAATTTCCGCTGTGAGTTTACTTTCTGATTCTTGTAGTGCTTGGTTTGACTTTGTGATTTGCATTTGTTTTTTGTGAAGAGATTGATTTTCGTTCTGTAATGCGTTAATAACTTGTGATTGGTGTGTAATCATTTCTTGGAGTGAGTTAATTTGGGATGAAAGATCAGCGTGTAGATCATCAAAGGCTTGTTTTTGTAATTTGATTTTAGGTTATCTTGCTTGGCTATTTTGTCCTTAATAGCTGTGGTCACACTACAGACTTTTTACCTAGGTAAACACGACTTGTTGACAGTTTACCCAGGGAAACTTGATTTTTTAAGTGTGACCGATTTTTCCCTAGGTAACTTACCTCGGGGAAATTTTATCGTCTGGGTCTTGGATATGTCTCGAAAACAATAGAGTTTCCCTTGACAGCTACCCCAAAGCAATAGCTAGGGAAAACTGAAATACCGAGTTGCTAGCCAATAGACGCTCATCGGCGAACGTCTTGATGACAGAACCGGACATAGATCACGCTGTGTAAGGAATTTTGGGAGCACGAGTCGTCTACGTCTTCGCCTTTCTTCACCTTGCACGTTGAATTAGCGTAAGAAATAACAGCGAGATAAAAGAAAAAAACGTCTCTTTGATCAGCTAGATCCCTGCGCATTTTGCCTTCTTGAATTTACGCTCCAAAAAAATTAACTGGCGTGAAAACTTTGGGAGCCGATATCAGTAGTGCACTGGTAGTGTGACCTTCCCAGAATTTTTACCTAGGTAAAACAAAACCCGAGATGAATTTACCTAGGCAGAGTTTTGATGAATTTGCCCTAGGTAAATCGGTTTTACCTAGGTAAAAGTCTGTAGTGTGACCACAGCTAATATTATCGAGGTCCCCAGAAGTAATGATTTGGAATTGTGTGAAGTCTGCTTCTAATTGACCAAGAGTGTCTCTCATCGACGCAATTGTTTTTAAGCGGGTCGGTGAAACTGTTAGATCTTCCGTGGGAGCTGTTAGCATTTCAGTGGGTTGGTCATAACTTTTCTTTTTCTCTGTGTTTGATGAAGGAACATCGTCATCTCCGACAAACTGAATAAGATTGGTAAAAAAGTTGTGGAGCGACGATCCAAATAGGGATGAATTGTCGAACTGGGTGGGGCGAGGCTGTTGATCATTTAATGTCTCGACGATATTTAGGAGTACGGGAAATTCAAATTCGCTCCACTCTTCAAATTTTTTCCCCTGTACTTGAATCCTCCCCGTCGTTAGATAGACTGTGATAGTGACTAGTTGTTCTTCACCGGTGGATGTTAGTCTGATTAAATGAATAATGATTTTGTCGCACTTCGAAGCTGAACTAGGGCTGTCTTGTTCTTCCCATGTCACCTTATATTCTGCAGCATTTCCGGTAAGCTCGTGATAGCGGTATTGGAACGCAGTGATCCATAGTAGAAGGCGATCTTCTCATGTTGAAAATGCAAGACATTTTGCAGAGGGCCTGTATATTGAAAGATCGATCGTTTCAAAAGGTGCATTCTTTGATTTCGTAGCCGGGAGATGGAATTTGTCCACCAGGTATCTGTTCAAATCCTTGCTTGGTTGCGTAACTTGCACATGTTGCGATTTGGTTTCGCTTTTTCCATCAGTCTCCACAATCGTTTCTTCCTCAAAGTCACGACATTCTTTTTCTTGTGCCATTAGTTAAACACGTAGCGTTAACTCATTTACCAGGATATCAGAAAAAAGCAAAAATATTAGTTTTTGCCTCTCATGACGGAAAACATGTGTTCATTCACTCACGTCACGTCACGTGAGTCAGCGACACAGCTTTGATAACGAATTAAATAACCACGGTAAACGGCTTTTAGAAATATGTAGGAGTGCAGATCTAACGATTATGAATGGTAGATCCCGTGGCGATTCGCTGGGAAGGCCAACATTTCATGGTAAATTAGGAGTTAGTGTTGTTGACTATGCAATATGCGACCAAGACTTATTCCACTCTATCGCGAATTTTGTTGTCAAAGAGCCGTCGAGTTTATCAGATCACAGTCCAATAATGACATGGCTTAACATTACTAAGGTAAATACCCACTTAGCTACAGAAAATACCAATGATACATTAACTCGTTTACCCAAACAGTTTATATGGGAAAATGATTCATCACAAAAATTTAAAACAGCAATGCAAACAAGAGACATACAGAGAATGATACATGATTTTCTTGTTGACAGTAGGCCGGACAAACACATTAACTCCTCTCTCGATGCAGTAGAAAGGATTCTTTTTGCAACCGCAAAACATTGTTTGAAAATTAAGAACGTTAAAAGACGATATACTAGATTATCTTCTGTTTCGTCTAACAAAAAATGGTTTGATAAAGAATGTCGTCTTAAGAGACACGAATTGAGGAAACTTGCTAATCTAAAACACAGAGATCCTCTCAATATTACGCTTAGGGAAAACTATCACACTGTCTTAAAACAGTACAAAAACGTTCTGAAACAGAAGAGAAAAGAATACTATGATACTAAGATCTCGGAACTAGATGACATGATAGATAACTCAAACAGCCGAAATTTTTGGAACTGCTTGAAATCTATGGATGATTCTATGAAGGAAACTAGTACCCCGCCAATCTCAGAAGAAAGTTGGTTGTCTCACTTCCAGTCACTACATTCAAACGAGCCTCTTAATTCACACCAAGAAGCCATTATCGATGAGTTAACAAGATTAGAAGACGTAACAACACAATCGCATGCTTTGGACTACCTAATAACTGAACTCGAAATACGCACAGCGGCTAACAAACTCAAAAACAACAAATCTTCGTATTCAGATAGAATAAAAAATGAAATGATCAAATCCAGCTTAAATGAACTAATGCCTATTTATTTGAAGTTATTCAATGCTGTTCTGACGTCAGGCACTATGCCTCAAACATGGTGCGGTGGCCTTATAACACCAATTTTTAAAAGTGGGACTAAAAGTGATCCCTCAAATTATCGAGGAATTTGTATTTCTAGTTGTCTTGGGAAACTATTTTGCTCAATTCTCAATCAAAGACTTCTCAAGCACATTCAGTCGCGTGACATACTTCATAAATCTCAAATAGGTTTCTTAGCAAATAATCGAACCGCTGACCATGTTCTTACACTACGAACATTAATGGACAAATACGTTGACTGTCACAAAACGAAAGTATACGCACGTTTTGTGGACTTTAGAAAAGCATTTGATTCGGTGTGGCACGATGGACTCTTATACAAGCTGTTACAAATAAATGTCCGAGGAAACTTCTATAAAGTCATAAAAAGTTTATACTCAAACTCTACCTGTTCTATTAGGATTGGAAATAACCAAACACATCCTTTTCAATACACTAGAGGTGTGCGTCAAGGCTGCATTTTAAGCCCTCTTCTCTTCAACCTATACGTTAATGATCTAGCTTTTTCATTCAACAATATTTTATCTGATCCGTTTGTGCTACCAAATGGCACCAAACTCAATTCTCTTTTTTATGCTGACGACCTTATTATATTATCACGATCGAAATTAGGATTACAAAATTGCCTCAACAAATTGTCTTCATATTGCAACTCCTGGATGCTTAAAATCAACCCCAAGAAAACCAAAATAATGGTTTTCCAAAAAGGCACAAAAAAATGTGATTATGTTTTTCACATAGGCAATGAAATGATAGACATTGTAAAAGACTATACTTACTTAGGGACTCGCATCTCGTCTTCCGGAAATTTTACACTCTCACTTGAACATCTTCGACAAAAAGCCCTTCATGCTCTATTTAGTCTAAGACGCCACACTGATTTTAGTAAACTGAAACCCTCCCTTGCAAATAAAATTTTTGACACAATGATCTCACCGATTTTAACTTACAATAGTGAAGTTTGGGGTGCCTTTGTGAAATCAGATTTTAAGTCATGGGATAACTCCGGAATCGAAAAAACTCATTTACACTTCTGTAAACGATATTTAGAAGTCCATAACAAGTCATCCAATGTTGCATGCAGATCTGAACTTGGCAGATTCCCTCTGATCATTGATATAAATAACAAGATACTTAATTACTTAAACTATCTCCAAGAAAAAGATGAAAATTCTATAGTTAAACAATCTTTAAAAATATCTGTTGACCTTTATCATAGTGGCCAAAATAGTTTTTACTCCAGTCTTAAGAAGATGACTGACGACTATGATTTCCCAGGCTTTAATTGTAATTTACTGAATAAATGTAAAATTAAGCAATATGTAGATCTTATGCAAAAGAAATATATCACTTACTGGAATCATACCCTTCAACATTCACAAAAACTTAACTTTTATTATAAAATCAAAACGAATTATAGCCCTTCTGTCTACCTAGATTTAACAAGAAAGAACCCTTCTAGGAAAACATTAGTGAAACTGAGAATAAGCAGTCACAAACTTAGGATTGAGACAGGTAGATACGACAACCTACCACGTGGCGAAAGGTTATGCAATCTCTGCAATTGTAACAGAATTGAAGACGAAACTCACTTTTTATTAGATTGTCCAAGTTTCTCTTCGATAAGAGATATGTTCTTCTCTAAACTAGAACCTAAAATACCGTTTCTACGACTACAATCACATGAGTCCCTATTATCACATCTGATGAATTCTACTGACTATTTTATTAACATCCAATTAATTTCATTTATATAAACTTGCTTTGAATTGAGAGACAAACTTATCTCCGGAATAATTAATCCTACTGATGGTTAGAAATAAACAATGATTAATAAGTTTCAAGTTATTTTAAATATTTAATTTACAAGGAATCAATGAGTAATTTCAAGTAGCTTTTGCAATACTGTAATACTTTGTTATGGTCATGCAAATAAAGCTTATTGTTGTTGTTGTTGTTAAACATCCAGGGGTCTTACAACCAGGGGTTCTTAGAGCCAGAAGTCTTACAACCAAGGGTTCTTACAACCAGGGCTTCTTAAAACCACGGGTCTCACAACCAAGGATTCTTACAACCAGGGGTTCTTACAACCAGGGGTTCTTACATCCAGGGGTCTTACAACCGGAAGTTCTTAGAGCCAGGCGTCTTACAACCAAGGGTTCTTACAACCCGGGCTTCTTACAACCAGGGGTCTTACGACCAGGTGTTCTTACAACCAGGGGTTATTACAACAACGTGTCGTACAACCAGGGGTTCTTACAACCAGGGGTCTTACAACCAGGGGTTCTTACAACCGGGGGTTTTTACATCCAGGGGTCTTACAACCAGGGGTTCTTAGAGCCAGAAGTCTTACAACCAAGGGTTCTTACAACCAGGGCTTCTTAAAACCACGGGTCTCACAACCAAGGATTCTTACAACCAGGGGTTTTTACATCCAGGGGTCTTACAACCGGAAGTTCTTAGAGCCAGGGGTCTTACAACCAAAGGTTCTTACAACCCGGGCTTCTTACAACCAGGGGTCTTACGACCAGGTGTTCTTACAACCAGGGGTTATTACAACAACGTGTCTTACAACCAGGGGTTCCTACAACCAGGGGTCTTACAACCAGGGGTTCTTACAACCAGGGGTTTTTACATCCAGGGTCTTACAACCGGAAGTTCTTAGAGCCAGGGGTCTTACAACCAAGGGTTCTTACAACCAGGGGTTCTTAAAACCAGGGGTCTTACAACCAGGGATTCTTACAACCAGGGGTTCTTATAACCAGGGGTCTTACAACCAGGGGTTCTTACAACCAGGGGTCTTACAACCAGGGGTTCTTACAACTAGGGGTTTTTACATCCAGGGGTCTTACAACCAGGGGTTCTTACAACCAGTGGTCTTACAACCAGGGGTTCTTACAACCGGGGGTTCTTACAACCAGGGGTTCTTACAACCAGGGGTTCTTACAGCCAGGGGTCTTACAACCAGGGGTTCTTAAAACCAGGGCTTCTTAGATCCTAAAACCAGGGTCTTACATCCAGGGGTTCTCACATCTAGGGCTCTTCCAACCAGGAGTTCTTAAAACCGGGGGTCTTACAACCAGGGATCCTTCCATCCAGGGGTCTTTTAATCATGAGTTCTTACAATTAGGGGTCTTACAACAATGGGTTCTTACAACCAGGGGTCTTACAACCAGGTGTTCTTACAACCAGGGGTCTTACAGCCGGGGGTTCTGACAACCAGGGGTCTTACTACCAGGGGTTCTTACAACCAGTGGTTTTTACATCCAGGGGTCTTACAACCAGGGGTTCTTACAACCATCCTTCTTACAACCAGGGGTTCTTACAATCAGGGGTCTTACAACCAGGGGTTCTTAAAACCAGGGGTCTTACAACTAGTGGTTCTTACAACCAGGAGTCTTACAACCAGGGATTTTTACATCCAGGGGGCTTAATACCAGGGGTTCTTACAACCAGTGGTCTTACAACCAGGGGTTCTTACAACCAGGAGTTTTTACATCCAGGGGTCTTGCAACCAGGGGTTTTTACAACCAGGGGTTTCTACATCCAGGGGTCTTACAACCAGGAGTTCTTACAACCAGCGGTCTTACAACCAGTTGTTCTTACAACCAGTTGTTCTTACAACCAGTTGTTCTTACAACCAGGGGTTCTTACAAGCAGGGGTCTTACAAGCAGGGGTTCTTACAAGCAGGGGTCTTACAACCAGGAGTCGTTACAACCAGGGGTCTTACGATCAGTTTTTCTTACAACGAGCGGTCTTACAACCAGGGGTTCTTACAACCAAGGTTTCTTACAACCAAGGGTCTTACAACCAGGGGTCTTACAACCAGGGGTTCTTGCAACCAGGGGTCTTACCACCAGTGGTTCTTACAACCAGGGGTCTTACAACCAGGGGTACTTACAACCAGGGGTCTTACAACCAGGGTTTCTTACAACCAGGGGTCTTACAACCAGGAGTTCTTACAACTCGGGGTCTTACAATCAGGGGTTCTTACAACCAGGTGTCTTACAACAAGGGGTTGTTTCAACCAGGGGTTCTTTCAACTAGGGTTATTACAACCAGGGGTTATTACAACCAGGAGTCTTTCAACTAGGGGTTATTGCAACCAGTATTCTTACAACCAGGGGTTTCTACAACCGGTGGTTCTTACTACCAGGGGTCTTTAGAACCAGGGGTCTTTCATTCAGGGGTCTTACAACTAGGGGTCTTACAAGCAGGTGTCTTACATGTAGGGTTTTTACATCCAGGGGTCTTACAAACAACTGTGTTACAACTAGGGGTCTTACAACCAGGGGTGCCACAATCAGGGTCCTTACATTCCATGGTCTTACAACTATGGTTTTAGAACCAGGCTTGCTACAACCAGGGGGCCCTACATTATAGGGTCTTACAGCCATTGCTGTTACAACCAGTTGTCTTAAAGTCTGGGGTCTTTTAGCTAGGAGTGTCACATCCTGGGGTTTAACAACAGTAGCAGGTTAAGATTTTTTTTCAGCGGGTTGACGATATTGACTTAAAAAAAAGTTTATGTTTGTAAATAAACTAAAGTTGGAAAAGAAGTATACCACTCCGTCCCCCTTTACTTTAAAATCTGCTCCGCCGGCTCAGTTTTTACATCTCTTGGTTTTACGTGAATGTTTTTTATCCAGGGGTGTTACGTCGATGCGTCTTTTACGAGGGGTCTTACTCCCTAGGGTGTTACTTGCATGGGTCTTACGTCGAGATTTCTTACACCCAGGGGTCTTGCGTCCAGTGGTCTTACGTTCAGAGGTCTTACATCATGGTGTCTTAGATTTATGCGTGTTGTGTCCAGGGGTCTTATACGAGTATTACGTCTTATGGGTCTTACAGCTAGTGGTCTTATATTTTGGGGGTCTTACGCTACGTTCCTTGACAGGAGTTTTACATATCCAGGGGTCTTACAGCCCGGTATTCTTCTATTTAGGGGTGTAAATTAGTAGTCCTTTGCGCCACATAAGAGCGACGATTGATAGATATAAGGAGATTTTTTGTATTTGTCCGGTTTTTAGCTGCTGGTAAAGATACTTTACATCCATGGGTCTTACATCAAGGGGTTCTAATATTCAAGGGGTTGTAAATTAGTAGTGGCTACATAAGAGCGATGATTTTAATAAGGGGAATTTTCATCTTTTATTGTTTTCATAGTACTATATATATGATCTTTTATATCTTCGTATCGTTTATGCAAAGAATCAAACGGGATTGTGGGACAGTGGCTTCGTGAAACATTTTCACTTTTGTCCATATAGCTTCAGAGTCCTCTTAGATTTTAATATATCGAACGCGGGCTATTGAGTGAAATGGCTCTGCAAAGAAATTGATCAACCTCTTTTTCACACTAAAACCACATGCCTGAGCGCAAAGAATAGAGTGTTTTCACTCACGTGGCTAGCATCTATGCAAATTTATTGGAACAAAAGAAAGCGTTTGCATAAGAAAGGAGTTCAACTCCCACAGGATTGGTTTGGGACACCAACATGGCCGCCGTTTCATTGGTTTGGGACACCAATATGGCCGCCGTGACGTCATGTGAAAACACTCTATACCAAACCAAATATAGAAAAATGACCAGAAATCCTCGAATTCATGTTTCGAACGCGGGCTATTGCACACGGCAAGCAAACAAACTAAACTTACGTAACTATACTACAGTTTATTGGTATGATGGTGGCAGGACTCATTTGTAACAAAGCACATAGTCCTCGCATTTGCCCGGTAGAATGTATTATTGTTTTCAAGCTTTATAAAAGACAATTACAGTGAACGACGACTGTGCGAAAACGTTGCAAATGAATCCAGCCAGAGAAATATGACTCTATATATGTGATTTGTCAAACACAGAATCATCATCTTCATCGAGGTTTTTGCAATCTTGTGCAAACTTGAGGGTTCCTTGTTTATAGCCATTCATGAAAGCAAAGGTTAAACGCCCTTTCAGAAGCAAGGTTAGAATACCAAGACAACATTACATTACTAAGATCAACTTTTAATTTTGAAAAAATGCTTTACAGGTTTTTGAGTTCCCTTAATTTATCCCCTGACTTATTTATCTCCAGCTGAACGCAAAAGAAAACAAGAAAACAAAAAAAAAATGTGTACTAATACAGATGTTGGATTTTATTATCAGGCTAATGTTTCTGTAGCGTACACTCTCATATATTAAATGAAAACTGACTTTTAACTGTTAGGTGACAATAGAACTAGAAAATAGAACCGTAAAAAAACCATCATAATATTAGAAAGCTTCTTAACAAAAATGACTTATAAATCACGGAAAGTGTTAATTCTGAATCACGCTTCTTTGAACAAGAACATTTCAAGGATGAGAGTCTTTAAGGTGCAAGCGATTGTTCCAGATACGCCCAGTCTTAGCAGATGGCAAGCATGCCCTTAGTTCAGGAACGCGGCCGGTGAATACAAAACTACGGTTGCCCATCTCAAGTACAGTTACGTAGCAACCCGTGAGCAAGAACATGTTAGGCTAAAATTTGCCAGATAGGCCCCCTCTATACAAGAACCTGTTTAGCCTAAAATTTGCAACAAGTTCTTATTTTCTAAATTCTATTTTTAAAAAATTCTGTACACTTAAGCAAATAAGATAAATCAACATTCAGGATCCTCTTTGAAAACAAAGGTGCCTTATCATTCCAAATGCAATGTAATGTATGCAAATTTTATACAAACGCTGAATACCACTAAATACTCTTACCTACGATGTATTTTTATCTTCATAAAATAGGAACCTATTAAAGGACCTAACTTGTGCAGATTGCCATTTATTTAACCCTTTAAGCCCTAAGAGTGATCAACATGAAATTTCTCCTTATAATATCAATGCTTTAGAAAACAGAGTGGTCATGAGAATTGAGTAAATGATCAGGGAAGAAGAATCTAGTTGATATTTCAACTTCTCCCCCCTACTTCTATTGAAAAAGTATGGGGACGGTAAATGAGAATCACAATTTTGATATTAGGGTTTAAAGGGTTAAGAACCTGTCTAGGCTTTGTTGGAAAATGCAGGTTCTTACTCGCGGGTTTTATTGTATTGTGTTCTTTAAATCATTTTTAAAACGACCAGTCATTTTGGACGCAGTGTGGGGCTTTCCTGAACTCCATGATCTGGTGAAAAAAGAGGAAAGCATAGTTGAACTTCTTTATACTACCTCCCGGAGGGGTGGGGGGGGGGGGGTGTTCGTACATAGCAAACTTAAACTTTTATACAGGGAGGCTCCACCGCGATGTCTAACCCCTTACCCTTCTATATTCCATTTTGTTAGGAAAAGTGCCCCTAGCTGTATACTGTAACGTCTATTGACAAATGGTACCCGTTTCACAAACCTCATATTTTAGAACTTTACAACCGCTGCAAATGCACTGTTGGCCTTTAAATATGAATAAATCACAAAAGCAGAACGTTTCCTAGTCTCTTTACAGCTCTAAAATGCATCTGTTAGCCCGTTTGGTTCTTTTTACATACCGAGATGACAGATTTTTGTACCCTTTCATATACTTTAATTAGTGAAATCCCTACCATTTCATATACCTGCAGCCTGAAAAAGATACCCCTTTCGGGTGGAGCCTCGCCGTACAGGTCATTATAGGGCGTACCCCCCTTTGCGTACAGCCTCTACAGGATAAAAGGACAGTTGCGGAGAGCTATGGCCCTTATGGGTAGGTAAAGGTGTAATGTGATGACAATTTGTTGGGAAGAGATAGAACATTTTACATTCATAAAAATGATCATTTTAGCAAGTTAATATACAAAATACATTGCAAAGAGGGCAATGAATCAGAAACAAATAGTTTAGAACACAAATGATAACAAAACAAGCGGACGCAAGGAGAACAGCTGTTGTAAAATTTCGCTCGCCTCTAATGACCGTTACCGTTACCGTTACCGTTACCGTGTTTTCTCGGACGCTGGGACCCGTTTTAGTGGCCGCACTTGTTAAGCAGAGGTGGCAGGGAGTAGCGTTAGTGGATCAATTAGGTTTCTGGGATACTGACCGCCTACTCCTCCCCTAAGCCAACATATTGCCCTAAGTGAGAAGTAAGTGGTAATGTTGGCTGAGGGGAGTGGTAGTTGGGCAGTTTTAATTGATCCATGGTAGTGGTAGAATAATTAGTTCTGGGTAGTGGCAACGGAAGTGGTAGTAGTGGCAGTCGGAAGTGGCAGTTTGTAGTGGTAGTGGTAGTGGTTCTCACGTATCGCCAAAATAAGTACAAATCCTACATCCCTACCTCTATAGTACTGTCAGACATCTCTCAGACAGATGGACCTTGCCATTTGACTAACATGTACAGCATTCGTTAATTGCGTTTTTGGTAGAACGCTAACTAATACTGATTTAAATGAATATGGGACAATCGTCGTTGATTGAACGGAGCTTGGAAAGCAATTGAAATGGCTGAGTTTGCAGGGACAAATAACATCGTCAGCAACTTGCCAAGGGAGAGAAATTAATATCAATTTCAGCTCTGAAGCACACACTACCAACTCCACTGAATGGCCAGAACCTTACGTATGCACGCGGAGCAACATCGCCCGGGCAGCCATGGACAGCTGCTTAGTACCCATTAGGGCACGTCAGCACAGCATAGCCCAAGGCAAGAAATCTCAATTTTGATAATCCACCCCACAGTTTACTGCCGAGGCGAGTTCAAAAGCATTCCCTTACGTTCCAGCTCCCGTTGGCTGGGAACTTGGCATTTCTCGAACGTGGGCTCAAGTTTTTTGAGACACACTTTGTATTCTTTGATTATTTCTAGTATAGTAACAGTAAAATTGCCAGTCAATTTATTACCTGCTTAACAGAAACGGTAAATCTTTCTTCCATAACAAAGACGTCGACGCAATTCTTGCATTTAATTGGCTCAACCAAATTGCCTCTGTATGCCTGATAGGGCGCATTCCTTTTACTCAGTGGAGCCGACAACTGCTCGACGGCAGCAGTGGTGGACACTGTACGATCTACGAAAGTAATCACAGAGTGAAACGTTATCTTATGATGATCTGATTATGAAGAGTCAACGCGACATTCTTTGTTGGAAAGACGATTTGTTTGTTACCATGAGAACTGATAGTCTATGTCTGCAGCTAGCCCAGAATTATCGCACAACTCGGCCCATGTTGAAGAAGAAGAAGCCGCGGCTTCAGACCTTTTCTACTCTCGGTGACGAATGCGTGATGTTGAATCATCGCCCAAAGAACCCGGAAACAAAGACATGTATTTTGTTTATTTTCCAACTACCGAAGGGCCAACTTGTTGTTAAATGTGTAAGGGGACAGGCGATTCCAATTTACTAAATACATTGCCACTAACTTTCGTCCTGTGAAATATAGTCAATGAGGTTCTCAAACGTTGCTATCTCAGTGTTAGTGTTCTCTTCGCCTTGTACCTGGAAGTAAAAAAAACTGAGCTTATAACGGAACGGTTTCTGTTTTAAAAGTTCACTTCGCGTTCTGTAGGAATGAAAACGTTTGGCGCTAGAACAAATCGTCTTCTTCGACCGCTAAGTAAGACTTAAAGGAAGTGAAGTGGGCGTTGATGTTTTAAGTTCTTCTCAACTAAACATTGAACATCAGAACTTAATAGCAACCTTGTGATAACAATTTTTTTAAACCGCAAGCACTATAAATAACAGAAACAGATTACGGATAGGTTTTCTGTTTTTCTTTTAATTATAACGCTTTCCCGATTTCCCAAGTTGTTCCCGAGTGCTACGTTGTTTTGTATATTTGGTTTTAGTACGTGACATTCGACCCTGCGAACGGATACTCCTTCGATCTTTAACTACTTTAACTAGTGAAATTCCCACTCTTTCAAAAACCTAAAGCCTTTTCAAGATGCAGCGTCGTTATATAGCTTTGATATTAATACTGGCTATTTTCATCAGCGTTAATTTAGTAATAGCGAAGGGAAAAGTGTCATGTATTCCGCTAAAATAAGTAGCATGACTCAGGCCTCCAGATGAGCGTAATACAAGCATAATCTGTTAGTTACCCTGCTTAGAGGTTCGCCCCATAGAAAGGAGAACTGCACACAAATGTGTCCCGCAATTGATTCCGGGATATTTATTTCCGGTAGCAGTCCCAGAAGTCTTTGCGAAAAGTAACTCGGCCCAGTTTTCATGCAAATTGCGTCAGATTGGCGCGTGTTTACAGCATTTCCACGAGTTAAAAATTTTACTCCTACTGTAAACATCCATGTAATGCTTACCACAAAATATATTGAAACCACGGCGAGTCCGTCACGAAATCTTTGCACTGCTTTGTTGTAAGTCTGATAGTTCTCTCGAAAGAACACAAGGTGTAACTGAAACATGACCAAAGTTTGGATACAACTATCTTAGAAGACGAATTTCATTTAGCCTAAATTGATCCGAATAGTCATGCTTCTTTCCTACACTAACAGTAAAGACTCTACTTCTCCCCATGGCATTTTCCTGTATTTTTCAACATTATTTGTAGCCAGATCCTCATTTATTCCTCCGACAATATCAAAAACGAGAGTTTTCTCTACACTTCCTGTGTAATAAACGCAAAAAATACTACCAAAAGCAGTAAGTCTAGCTTTGGAAGCAAGGACCAACGTTAGAAAATAGAAGACGAACAGGATCCTACTAGAGGATCTAACTAGCTATAAAATACATGAACAACAGAATGAGGCAAGGCTGATTTGACAGCTGGGATATATTATTTTTTGCCAATATTTCGAAAGGCACGGCCTTACTTCTTCAAGGTGTCCTTGGTGAAAAAAAAATGTATTCCCAACTGTCAAATCAGCCTTGCTTCACTCTGTTGTTCAAAAGTAACAACAAGTTTAATGACAACATATTTCAGACCTAAGCTTCTACACAATGCATAAATCTGAATTTTTAACAATAACCAAGATGGCAGCATGATTTCATTATGCACAGGCTACCCATTCAACGTTTAATCTTTGTATAGAACTTAAACAACAACGACCCAAGGTTCCCCCTTGAGCCCCTTCTTACCCTATGTTTTCCTCTTTTTAGCCAAAGAAACTCATACCGACATTTTCTCGCTTACCTCGCCGGGAACTTGAACGCGATCCAACGTATTTTCTTCAGCCTCTTCTCTTGTGCAGTAAACGTGAAAGTGAAATTGGTCCATAATATAAGGAGCCATAAGAGGACCTCCAGTCAGAGTAACCCTTCCTTTCTCGCTAGCGTCTAGTTTAAAGGTTGGTTTGTAGTCGTGGAAGTTAAAAAATCTCCCTGATACATTCCTCTCTGGCGGGGATATGCTTATGTTAAGTGGACGCAAAGAATCTGTGGCGCGCTTTTCTACATCTAAAAGCATTTCACCATTGAAGCCATCCACTAAAGGTAATAATACATAATTTAATAAACTTTGGGGGTATTTACGCAGAGGATACAGGTAAAAAATTGTAAACTGTCTTTAGGCCTGAGGGCAGTCAATGGATGGAATAGCTCATTTTACAGTTATACATGGAAACGAGGCTAGAGCTGACCACGTTTTGAGTCCTGCTTTCTTATGTAAACTACTAATAACCAAAGATTAGGGAGCACGCGCGAAGATGATCGAAGGTCCAAACGCGTTTGCTCCAACGCTGTGCTTTGCGTAAGTTTCACGTGACAGATGATCGAAACACGCGTGATTACGAGGGGTAGAAGGTCGAAACGTGCGCGATCAAATTGACATTTTAAACTGCAAAGGACCGCGAACGAATATGCCGCAAAAAGTAGGATCTATAAAAGATCGGACCAGCAAAAATATACACTGAGTAGACACACTGAATTCTGCAAAGCTGATCGTATTAAGTCAAAATTAACTTTGCAAGACATCAACACGACACCGAAAGAACCAAAAACAGGGCGGAGTCTTAGCTGTTGTTTCGCCCTTTTGGGGGTTCCCCAGTACGGCGCAACGAAGAGAGAGGCCCTAACGTAAAATTCCCGCACACTCTGTTTTAGAGCTTTAGCATTGAAGTCAAACACTCACAAAACCACGTCATATCACGTGTTCCCGAGAGGGCAAAATTCCAAGTGTCACGTTGATGTCTCACAAAGAAAACAGGGTCCCAAAGGGGGGGTCCCTGGAGCCCTGGAGCCCTGAAATTTCTGCTGTGGAGCCCGGAGCCCTACCATTTTACTGACTGGAGCCCTGATCCTTTTTTGGCTGTGGAGCCCGGAGCCCAAAGACATTTTGCGCTGAGCCCGGAGCCCAGCATTTTCAAGTTTGATCATTCGAGTTCCCAGATTGCATTGATTCTTGATTACTGCCTTTTTGTGTTTGCTTGTGCGTGTTAACGGGCATAAAGAAACAGAATCTGAAGAGAGGACAGTACATAATACAAGTATACACGGTTATCTCAGTTTATAATGATATGCAACAACTGTCCCACGCACATCTTCATCTTCTTCTTGAGCAATTAATGCTCTCTCTGTGGTGGTTGTGGCGTCACCTTCATCCAGTGCCAAAAGCATAGTTTTCTCATACCACTCCTCTTCAACCCTGACAGTCCCCTCTTCTACATCTTCGCATGGAATTGAATACTTGAGAGTTCCTTGTGACACAACAGTCGTGTTCTCGATGCCAGATTCGGTAAAATGGAATGGCAAAAGGTCCTCGAGGAACCAGAGACAGTCGTACGTCGTACCTCTCTCGCGTTTCAACATGAAACTCCACCGATGGCAGGCCTTGTCTGTCCCCAGTTTATATAAACACGCGGTTGCATCAAGCAGATCTGCCTCTTTTAACTCGCTTGATTCAGTCATCTCGGAATATGAAACGAAAGCAATAACAAGGCGAACTGACCGAGCGGTCTGAGCGGTCGATAATAATAATAGATAATATAACCGGCTGCTTGGGTTTAAAAAATTGATCAGAATTGCTGATTTTTTTTATTTGCGTATTTGATTTAGCGTTAAAAATGGAATTTTTACTTATCAAGATTGTAGATCAGAATGGAGCCCGGAGCCCTAAAGCAGATGATGTGGAGCCCTAGAGCCCTGAAATTTTGGTCTTGGAGCCCTGGAGCCCCGCATTTTTAAGGCCGGAGCCCTGGAGCCCTAAACCCCTTTGGGACCCTGAGAAAATGTAGGATGGACAAAACCAACATTGGAAACATGGGCAAAACCATGAAAAATGAACAGCATATCGGATCTATAAAAGACCTACGGCCCCAAAAAATAAGTAATAAATTGACATTTAAACTGCAAAGGACCGCAAACGAATATGTCGCAAAACGTAGGCGCCCTGCTGAGGAGCCCCAAAAAAGGCGAAACAGCTGTCTACGGCTAGCACCCCGCTCTGTTTTTGGTTCTTTCAGTGTCGTGTTGATGTCTTCCAAAGCTAATTTTCATGTAGTACGCTCAGCTTTGCAGAATTACTCAGTGTATATTTTTGCTGGTCAGGTCTTTTACAGATCCTACGTTTTGCGGCATATTCGTTTGCGGTCCATTTTTGCATGGTTTTGCCCATGTTTCCAAGGTTGGTTTTGTCCATCCTATATTTTCTTTGTGAGACATCAACGTGACACTTGGACTCTTGCCCTCTCGGGGACCCGTAATATGGCGTGGTTCAGTGAGTGTTTAAGTTCAATGCTAGAGCTCTAAAACAGAGTGTGAGGGAATTTTACGGCTGAGCCTCTCTCTTCGTTGCGCCGTACTGACGAGCCCCAAAAAGGGCGAAATAGCAGTCTACGGCTTCGACCCCGCTCTGTTTTTGGTTCTTTCGGTGTCGTGTTCATGTCTTACAAAGTTAATTTTCACGTAGCGTGATCAAATTGCGTTTTGTGCATTCTATTCATTCTTAGTGGAAGTCCAAACGAATGCCACATGCGACGAATGCGTAATAACAACCTAGGGATTAGCGGCTCCTCTTGTCGCCCGCAATTACATTGTTCTAAAGCTAACTAATATTTTTCAAGCATAATTTCCATAAGAAAACAAAGGAGGTTTGTATCAAAACGAGGTCAACTTCAGCCTCGCATTCACTCGAATGCCAGAGTCAATCAATCAATCAAAGACCACAAATACAACTGTAAAATGATCTATTATTTTCCCATCCATGCCCCAGGCCCAATCAACGTTTCAACTGTCAAGTCACTTGAACAAATTACTCCTTAATTTTTACGCGAAATTTCAGCGTTAATTCATTTTCACATGTGAAATTATAAAATTCTCATGGCAACATTCCTCACGTCTCAATGCCAAGACCTACCAACAAGACAGCGTCGAAGTTATAAAATGTTCTTGAAGATGTTAGCGCGTTAACAGACGCTTTAGAAAACCCGAACACGCGAAAGAGCACATCAATGATCCTAACAGGCATTTTCTCAAAAAATTCAGAAAATCGTTAACTAAAGCCAAAATTTATGCTCTAAACTTTTCCTATAAGCAAGTAAAAAAAACGATTGCGAGCATAATTTGTCACCCTTGATACTAATATTTATTGTGAACTCGTGAAATCAAGGAAGAATTTCACTTGCATTAAAAGGTGAGGGAGATAATCAGAATTTGGACAAAACGCACGTGAAATTATGCCCTCTTTTCATTCGTCTCCGTTTGATTAGACTTTTGTAACTGCATCCGGGTCGTCTCTATCACCCGAGTTTTGTTCAGACGATCGCAATAAATTGCCGGCACAGAACTGTATAACCCTTAAGTCCAATATCCACATACAAATTCTCTCTACTGATCTCCAAATATTTCTTTTAAGACTTAGTTGAGAGAGTTTTTATGAAAGATCAAAGTATCTCTTCATAGTGATTATTTATTAATTCTCATACCCTTTTATTGATTATGTATCTTTAATGTTACGACAAAAATGTTGTTGGTCATTCTTGAATAACATGTCGGCTAGCCGGAAATCATCGGAAGTTTTATACGAGGAAGCTATGCCCCGGGCTCGAGACAATCAACACAATAATAGCGCTACGGTTCAGATAGCCGGCGGAGCGAGAAGGGATAGCCTGTTCCAGGCGTTCGGATAGTAGAGCGCGGCAGAAAAA
This sequence comes from Porites cylindrica, assembly GCA_964035525.1. Taxonomy (NCBI): domain Eukaryota; kingdom Metazoa; phylum Cnidaria; class Anthozoa; order Scleractinia; family Poritidae; genus Porites; species Porites cylindrica. Next base: position 3,872,109 of record OZ037784.1, read on the forward strand.
TTCACGAAAAAAAAAAAAAAAAACGAGGGGAGACTAGAGGGGGAAAGGGGGAGAGAACTTCTCTCGCTCTCGCCTCCCCCCCTTCCCGTAACCCCCTTCCCCGTTTTCCCGGTGTACAAGTCGCTCCCCACTTACCGCCACGCTCTTCTATCTGAACTCCTGGAACAGGCTAGAGGAGAGACGGCTGTATCACTCGCAGACTATGGTCGGACCATTCGAAAACTTATTGGGGGGGGGGGGGGGGGGCGGGCGAAGTACAAAAAAAAAACATTCGCGCAAGGGAAAATTAAATGAAAAAAATGCTTGCACGCCAATAAACCCTAAGAAATATTCATGCAAGGGCCTGAAAAAAATTCATACAAGGAATTTGATAACGAAAAAAAATTCCTGCAGCTCGAAAATTCCCCTCCCCCCCCCCCCCCCCATAACTTTTCTAATGGTCCGTCCCTTAGTACAGGTCACACATGTGACCGAAACCGGAAACCGCACCCAAAAGTCTCTAGCGCCCTGGGGTAAGATTCTATTATCGAAATTGTTCATATTTTTGTGATATAATGTTATGAATATAAATATACAGGGTCCAAAAAGACAACTTGTCTCTCTACTATCATTCAGGTAAAAGGTGAATGTAAAACCCTTCAAATCGTTTTAATTCGCCGTTTCCAGCTGCAAGAACAATAGACAACATTTCAAGTGAAAAGATGTCTATTTCGACATTAGAACTCATCGCATTATATCACCATAATATGAACCTTTTTGATTATTCCCATACATTTCCTTTAAATTGAATACATTACAACAGTCACGCAATTTGTGTAGGGCCTCCTGTGGGTAAGATCGACCTTATCGCGCTTACTTTTCATAAGTGCTCAAGTTGCGTGCGCACACAGGGCACCCACACAATCTGTTTGTGTACAGTAAACAACCAACAACACAAAATCCTTCAAAATCACTCAAAATACCATTCCTCAAGCAAAAGGACGACAATTTACCTAAGGTAAAGTAACACAACTTTTATTTAGCTTTGATACATGCACATATGTAGCTATATACCGCTACAGATGAAGCAAACGGTGAATACAGTACAAACATAAAATTACATCGCTTACACAAACAGATAGTGTGGGAGTCCTGTGGTAAAGATATGATGATCTTTCACGTGTTTCAGTTTAAAGTTTCAAAGGATACCGTGATTAAACTTTGAACCCTGACGTTGACATAAAACTTACTCATGATGTGATCACGCACTTGTCTTTTATTCAAAGCAGCTTTCGTAGATTGAAACTATAAAAGCAAAGAATAAAATAAAATCTTCCGTTGACTTCAGATTCGTCCTAGACTGTTTATAGTCGCCTATTGTCCGCTTAAGATCGCCGCGATAGATCGCTTGGCCAAAACTTGGTGTGTGCCTGAGCGTAATTCAACCTCATTCTTCGCGTTCCTTCCCCAGTCCCTTTCGAGTGCCTGCTATGCTGGGCACTTCCTTTCGTTTTTAAGGATCATCCTCTTGTCAGTGTCTTGTCGCTACTCATAATTTCTTCAAACTATACCAATGGTAGCTTTATCATAACCTACACTGTACTAATAAAAGAAGAGTGAAAGGATACACCAAAACTTAATACTCGAAATTCGGTCGGAATCTCCCCAACTCGACCTTCCTGTTAACCTTCCGTCCGGGTTTTTGATTTAACGCATGGTAAGCAAGCACGCGCCACAGGCTTTTCCTTTCCATGATGAAAACTGGTTTAAGTAACATAAATAAACCAGCGTTTCTGAGCAACAATGTCAGTTTTACCCAAAAACTACCCTATTCTTGGGCCTTCGTCACGGAGGAGATGCCGAAAGGAGGCTTTGGTTTTGTTATAAAAAAAATCACGCCTTAAGAGCTTCCAATTCAATAATCACAGTTAACAATGAAAACAAAGGGAACTTTTCCTGGGTCGTTTAGTGTCGTAGATTATAAAATCACCAGTGAATACAAAATGAAGCTCCTCGAGCAGCCTATTTGCACGCTAAGTAAATGAAGATCATATTTTATATGACAGCCCTACCCTATGGTAGGCAAACCATCGCAAAATCCCGAAAATTTTATCCAGCAAGCAGATACAATTGGCAATTCGACAATTACACTTACCTCGAAATAAGATTTGGGTGAAAGTGTAGTAAAGCTGGATGTTTTCAGCTGGCTGCATGTAATATTGCAGCTACAGTTCAGCCTTTCTATTTTATCCGCGGTGCATAATGAATCCTGAACGGAAGCACTGACATATGTAAAAAGCGTTTGCCAAAACAGCAGTAGAAAATGACTTGTGCTGAAAACACGCGCCATCTCTCAGGGAAAATATTCGATGGATAGCAAACCAACTTCGCTTGGCCACCCGCTAAAAAAGATTAGTGAGTCAACTTCTATTTGGGATGAGAGCAATAGAAAAAAAGTGACATATTGTCACGGAATGTCTTTTTCTAAAGGACTGGGTTGTTTAATTGCTCGGTCAAGGTAAAAATACCGGATGACCCTCATACATGTCACGTGATACCCGTCACGGGTGTAACGCCGCGCAAAATAAAAGAGTTGTGGACCAGTTTGCTTGGGTTCTCTGGAAACCTTGACAACCTTTGCCTCGAAGGCTTTCTTTTTGCTTCCACATATGATGGTATCATATGATGGTACTGCAAGACACGTTTGTCGAATCACAAGATTTCTAAGGTCCAGTTCAAACGTCGAATTTCACATGTTCCGAACTTAATTCCTATTTTAGTCGACTAAAATAGTTAATAAATACGGCATTTTATTCAAACGTCGAATTTAACTCTGTTCGCTGTCAATCTTCCCAGTCTCTCTAAATGAATCACATTAAGTTCGGCACATGTAAAATGCGACGTTTGAATCAAAAGTCGAACCTAAACAGGGGCACCCAACGAGAATATAGTTCAAAACCACTTAAACATAGCATTGTTAAACGTATTTTAGTATTTAAACGGTAGATATAGGCATATTTCTATCCCCTAAAAATTTTTCATCTGTTCCGATTTCCTAGCTGAAAGTCTAGCGATCCGAAAATCATAGGGATCAAAACTTACCTTTTCGAAAATTTCAGCCAGAAAAAAGGCTCCCGAAAATTCTAGCTGACCTTTTTACGGTAAAAATCCGTTAAAAATGGGCAATTATACCATTTTTTAGATGTTCGAAAATCCTAGGAGAGGCAGGCAAGCAAGAAATTTTACAACAAACGTTCCGAAAATTCTAGATCTCAAATCGTCTTCCGAACAGATATTTTCCGAAGATTGACGTTGGGTGCCCCTGCCTAAATCGAATCTTTGACTGTTTCAGTCGCAGATACTGCGAAAGTCGCATTTAACATGATTTAAACAGTCGAATTTAATTGATTCAAACGTCGCACTTCACATGTATTTAACTGTCGCGTTAAGTTCGGCGCATTATAAGAAAAAGAAAACAATTGCTTGCGCGAAGACATTTATTTTTTCAACAGGAGCCGCGGCTGTAGAGTAAGTTGCCTGGCTCGTCTCTCCGATGACATAACGCATGCGTGCTCTACTCTGACCAAAAGCGTGATAGACTGACGAGTAGTCCCCATTTTTCCTCAGGGACAGTAGAGCGAGCGAAAGACGAGTGCGCGTGAAAAACGAGAAGGGAAATCTATCTTCCTTAGACTTCGAAATGACACACATGCAAGACATCCATATTCGTATAAACTGCTCTGAACGAAAATATGGTTACAAGAAAGGATTACCGTAAATTAGTTGAGCTTGATAGTGTCGTATTCTGGGTGCAGGAAATAGGTTGTTCAACGCTGATCGATCTTCTCGATGTCAAACAATAATTCTTTCTTAAAAATTTATAAAATGATCTTCTGGCTTTTAGTGGTTAAAATTGTTGTGAGGAATAATTCACTGAATTATCTGAAACTATTGAGGAAAGCGCGCGTGGTTAGATTTTCCCGCAATTCCTAGAAACAACTCGAGGCTTGGGGTGACAAAAATAAAAGCCTCGTGTATGCTGCGCTTAACAGCGAAGAGAAATGCCGGCAAACATCTATGGTCTGTGATTTTCACATGACTTTAATTTTACCGTTTCTTATCTTTTTTTATATTCGGTCGACAATCACTCCGCCTATGACAAATCTTCTTTTGTTTGGCTTTCAAATGACAAGGAATACTGACTACACTCCAGGAATTCATCATCAACAGTCAACTGAAAGGCGTCACCAGCTGGCTCTGTCTTGGGCTGTTCGTTCGATGTCACGATCAACTGAGAAGTACATCTGGCCGGGGGCTGCCTGTGCCTGTGATTTCTCAAGCTGTCAATTAGAAACACTGTATGATATGATATAGGATGGAAGTTTATTCCAACTTTAGCCGGGCGATTTTAAAATGGTGCGGACTCAGGGAACCAACATCGAACAATATTATTGTTGCAATTACAGTATGAGAACTGTGATGTTCGTTGCACGCACACAACACAGTCAAAAATGTATCGGGCAATGTTCAATGTGGTAAAAGAGGAGGCTTTAGAGGAAACAATGGACCTGCAAGCTCTTAAAACTGTATTTGGTAGTGATTTTTGCTATAAGCTAACACTACTTCTTGGAAGAACTTATATCTGTCTTCAGTTACTATAAAAACGAAAAGTCTCAAGTACGTTTTCAGCTAGAGTTTAGCCTTAGGGCGAGACTTATTTTCTTACAAAACGGATTTAATGGTATTTAGTGATTAACGAGACCGTGAAGTTCTTGTGTGGCTTTGTTGTTTCTCCCTCATGCCAAGTCTCTCACCAGCCACTCGCTGAAAGAAATGCAATTGCATTTCAAGGCAGGAGACAACAAACAAGTACCTGCAGAAAGTAACAGAAAAATAAATACAGTCAAACCTCTCGTAAGCGATCACCCAAAACTTACAAGAATCGAGCCACAAAGCGGGTTTCTTACGAGAAGAGGTCCATACTCATCTACTTAAATTTACGGACGATAATCTATTGCATGCAATTTCTAATTTACGATATGTGTAGTTCCATGTTACCGCTAAAAGTTTTACGTATACCATGTATACACTGAGCAGCATAGTACATACAACGAACATAGAGATCAGACCATACACCAAGTGGTCGCTTAGAGGAAGAAGAGGTCAAAAACAATAGAAAATTATAGCGGAGTTCTCGCGCACGCAGCGGAGCACCATGGGTAAGAAAATCTATCCATCCCAGAAAATTTGGTAATCACGTGACCGTACACCGACCGAACGACCGACCGCACCACAGGCATACCAATGTAAAATAACTCAATCAACAGGTAGGGCAACCCAAATACAACTCGAGGTTATTTTGGCGGGAAATCGCATAGCCACCCGCGTATTGTAAAGCAGAGACAACTAAAGAGTCAATAAAGACGAAAACGGAAAGCGGAAATTGTTTCTGTATCCTTGTTGTCTAAAGTATTAAGCTTAGATTAATTGTCATGTCCACAAATTTGGAATATAGAGTAAGAGAAAGAAAGGGAAAAAGAGAAAGTAGGAGGCGGGCCAGCGAAGCTCAATGAGAGAAAGGGTGACAGAGATCTAGAGCGAGAGATTAAAAAAAACATAGGGGACATTTTTTTGTTAGAAGAACAACATGAAAATTTTGTAGCGGCCTTCGCCGTTCAGCATTGCTCGATTTTATATTTTCTTTGAACAAACTATAAATATTATCGAGAACTTTGCTTTTAGCCCTGGCTAAATCTAGATATTATAACCGTCATTCCCTAAAGTGGTCGCGGTAGCTTACAGGAGGTTTTAACTGTAAGGCTTTGTCTAGGAAAAGTCTGGAGTTTGGAGAAGCGGTCGCTTATGGGAGGTGGCCGCTTACAAGAGGTGGTCGCACATGGAGAGTCGATTGAAGTTGCCTTTCCTTTTGATATTTCTTCACCGAACAAGTTTTTGACCGGTAAAGTGTGAAGGTTTTGAACTGTTCAGATGTTGGCCAAGACTTTTGACCGGTATGGTTCCATTTTTACGCGCAGTCGTGCAAACACTTGAACCGTGCAAAGTTTTGCACAATGTGCAAGGTGAAAGCCTGAAGCTTGGTTTTGCACATTTGGTGAGTGGATGTGTCATACATGACGACAGTTTTCTTCTTTCCAGTTTATTTTGACTCTCTTCATGGTGAGACGTTGACGTGTCCGCACCCCGCGGAACAATTTTGCCCAGAGTTTTCAAGACACTTTTCAGTTAACTTTTTGGCCGTGAGCTCCTCGTCATATTTTTTTAAGAAGTCTTTCAATCAACTCCTTCGCCTGCCTAATTTCCGTTTATAAGTAGCAAACGGCCACCATTTTGGTTTTACCGAAGTAGACCTTACTCACTATGCCCGCGATCTTTGAACGCACTTAAGGACTGATGGGATAAAAGCGATGTCACGTGGTTTCTCAGGGGGCAAACAAGTAATACATTTTTCCAATACAAGAAATCGCGGTCGGGTTTGTTTATTCTTTGCAACAGACAATGAACAACTTTTTATATTAGAGACAATAATGGTAAATTATGGGTGGAAGTGATCATTTTTACTCTTTTTGGAATCAGCGGCGACCGTAGATGTCCTCACAGCAAGCAATAATGACGTTAATTTTGTCGAAACGCAAACCGTACATTTTGTGTGACCATTAAATCATCGTTTCGTTTTGAGAGAATAAACAAAGTGGACCGCGATTTCTTGCATTGGCAAATTTTATCTTTTGTTTGCCCCCTTAATGAAATACCACGGGACATTGCTTTTATCCCATCAATCCTAAAGCGTGTGCAAAGATGGCGGGTATCGTGAATAAGGTCTACTAGGACTTCGTTCAACATGATTGGTTTGAGATTCAGAAAAGCCATTCTAAAACTGAAACTATTCTCACTGCATACACAGTCCACCGTACCTAAAAAGATGGCGACCGGTACATTTACCCACAGTTCTTAGCGCATGAAAACCATAAAATCGCTCATAAAAACGCACAGAAAAGTTTTATAAACTTTAAACCTAGGATAGGCAATGTTGCTATCACAGGGACGAATTTCGCCAACCCCCCCCCCCCCCCCCCCCCCGATATGACGTTATGTGTAATTGGCCGTGTTAGGTTCGAAAGGAACTGTGGTAAAATGTACAGCCGCCATCTTTTTCCGTACGGCGGATTGGCCCGTGAAGCGGGAAATAAGAAACTCCTTTAAATCCGTCGTGTCAGGCCTGCTCGCTGTTGGCATGACGCATTGCCGCCCTTGGTTAGAATTACTCGGTTTTTGCCCGCCTCTTGGCCAGTTCAACGGAGTTCAGTGGAAGTGACTTCAAGGTTTCGCCCCTCCCACCTCTCCTGGTGGCGGTTGACGTCGCATACCCTCATCATTCGGTACGCCCATTGTCTTGGTGGTCGCGGTTTCCTCCCATAACTAGGGACCTTACGATCTGACAACGGCGACGTCCATGAAAACCTCGCTGAAAAATAGACGCCGCATCTTTTCAAACCATTTCGCGATTATCCCAAGTCGCCAGGTACTTAAAAGAAGGGAATTTATGTTGGAGCTGAAGGGAGGGGCCGCACCCGAGTTAAGACAGAGATGATATAATTTACCTCCTTGCCGTTCCCGTCCTCATAAAAGCTTAAAATTTCAGGTGGTAGTCGTGCATGGGTGGCAAAGAAATGCACAAAAAAGCGTGATGCACGTGCAGAGTTGTTGTTTTGCTAACAAAATCTATTGCTTTTTGACGTTGTCGTTGCCGTCGCCTTCGTCGTCATAGTTTCGCAAAGTCCCTACTTAGTTCCCCGTGGCGGGACAAAGGGTATGCAGTGCAAATATTATACTGTGTAAAACTTTGTACGGACTCGTCTAAAAAGTAATGCAATCTGTACAATGTGCACAATTCCGTGCCCCTTTTTCAATTTTCGTCTCAGTTTGCATTTAGATAAGGGAAAACTTTTAAAAGGATTGCTTTGTCAGCATGGTCAGAAAAGCCAACTTTCGCACTGACTGGTAAATGACGAACACTGATTGACCACTTAACCCGTTGCACTAAATCCTATAATCTTATATAATCGCCATTGACAGTGATTGATTGTTTAACAGGTGGGTTAAAAAAGATTAAGTTTAAAAGACTTTTTAATATAAATAGAGAGGAGTATAACATTCAAGTTTTTTTGTGCTTCACAAGCTGTGTTGCTCAGACACAGAAGTGGTCACCGGCAACAACAGGTTTTCGTTAAATAAAAGCCGTTTTATGTCCACATGGTTTTCAGCAAATCTTACTACAACGAACTGTCACGCTTAGCAACCGTTTTAAACAACGCTACTCTTTTCTTCGCAATTTGAATTCGCCGCCAGGTACGAAGGAATGGTATTACATCTTAAGTATAATAAGTTAATTATGAAATAATGGCAATAAAAATATAAAGCAACGATACAAAGACTGGCTCGATGAACTTGCTTCGATAGTATTCTTTGTTTAACTCAATCAAAAAGTCAATTATAATTATAACGTGCAGGTTCTGTTTGGCGGCGAGAATATCTGGCCGCTAAGCAAAGTCTCCTGTAGAAAAAAAAACAATAAGTGATGAACCATGCCAGGAAAGATTTAACACATTAGAGAGTTTCAGAATCACGTTTACAGCAAACGACCGGCAAACGTCAGATTCAAACTGAGAATAAACAGAATAAACAGATAAAAACTGTACCAATAATTCTTATTGATAAACTTGACATGAAATTAAACTACTAATCTTTGAGTTGATATAATGAACAGTAAATGAAAAGTAAAGGGAAAACTTGGTCACGCGGTACAAATTTACTTTTGCCGTTTCCCGTGCAGTAAACGTGACTCTAATTGAAAAGCACGGAATTCTCATAGCAATCCACCTGCTATACAGTTTGTTTTAAAAGACTTAACAAAGCCATAACTAATGTGTAACATCTCATATTTTACAATCTAAAGAAAACATCATCACAGTTCGCCGTACCAGGGGGACAGAAGGACGAAATAAGAGGTCCTTCGTGTACCATTTGCTGGGCAAATGAACGGTTTCTCCGTCCAGAAAACAAGCCAGTCAAGCAAATTCCAACGTAAATGATATAAGCTACTTAGGCAAGGGAGCCCTTTATGTTCTATTAAGTTAAGTAAACAAAAATGCATTAAAACTAAGCCAAAGTACCCTCTGCGATTACTGTCACAAAAATAAGCCAGTGCCAAAAAAGCACTAACCTGCAATTAATCTTCCGCTGGCCTGCTAACCTCTCAACCTAGCCTTCCGTTAGTAGAAAGCAAAGACGAAAGCTGGAAGTCCACTATTTTTTCCTAAGATTGTCAAGATCCTTTGTAAATTTCAAGGGGCCACCTTCTCGGTTTCACATGGTGCGTGAAAACTAGGAATATTGGAATCACGATGATGGCCTCTCGAATTCGGAGATCAACCTTGCTAGCCGCATGAAAATATCAGCCACTATTAACAGTCTAAAAGAAAAGGAAAAAGTTTATATGTTTATATGAACACATTATCAGAAAGGTTAAGCTTCACGTTTAGGTCAAACGGCAAACGCGAATTTGAACCCCATGACCTAGTTTCTCATTTTCTTGTAGTTTACTGTTCATTATTTAAACACAAAAATTAGAAGTTTCATCCCACTTTTTATCCATAAGAATTTATTTGAGCAGTTTTTATCAGCTCATTTTCTATTCTGAGAAATTCGCAACTTGAATCTGACTTCTGCCGTTTGCCGTATAGGAGAAGCTTAAACTATCTATCGAAAGTGCAGCTGAAAAGGGGCGTAGGCGAGGCCAGCATAGCAAACAAGCCACAGGTCCCCTTTTTTCTAGCGATTTCTTCTCGAGCTTCTTTCCACTTTCTAAAAGCATGGGCCCTAATTCATCGCACACACGACTTCCCATTTACTACTCGTAAAAATTTGCTCATAAATCCGGTGACTAAACGTGTATTTACTGAAAGAGTATCACTTTATTAATCAAATACAGAAGTCGGAAGCTGAACCTCATAAAACGTTTTTTAACTTTTTCAGCTCTCAAATAATTCTCCTTGGCATAATCTTGATTTTGATTTCAGCTGATGCTATGAAGATTCCAAAGCTTTCATGGGTTTCATAGCGCAGGAAAAATGCGTGCAACTACATAAAATTATCTTAACTCTATTTTTAGTGGTTTCCCTCCGTGTGTTAGTAAAACCACATCCCAGTATCGCAAAATAGATTGTAAATAATTTTTCCTGTAAAATGAAATACACTTTTACGTGGAACAGAGGCAAAGTTCAATAATATGCCCGTAAGCTACTACCTATAATTAAGTTGTAATTTCTAGCTGAAATACCATTTGAAAGTTAAGCAAACTATTGACCGTTAAAGTAATTGAAAAAGGCGTTTCTCCTTCCCGTTGACGTTGTTTAAGAATTGGGGTTTACTGTAGTTTGTCATTGTCAAACATTGATATTACAAGGTGAATCAACACTCTCTTGGTGTTCCTATAGGTGCATGGTATATACAGGGAAAGTGGCTTAAAATAATTGCCTAGAAGTATCAAGCCATTTGTATTTAACTTCAAAAGAACGAAATGTGTAATTTTTTTGTTTTTCTCACTGACTAATTCCTCAATCGAAACGTGGTCATTTCAGTGCAAACTTAAGATAAGGTGATGATTTAATATCACTGATAAAATCTTATAAACTATACTCCCAGAGCACTGATCAGCAACGCGCAAGTTTTATGTCCTACTTTCCTCGATATGTTTCTTAATGATGCCAGGAAGATTCTAACGTTCACTTTTATATATTTAGTGAAGACAAGTTTCTTCATCCTGAAACGATCCACGCGTGTCCCTTTGAGAAGTTTCCTTGTGAAATAATTAAAGTAAAAACATATTGGAGATAAGAACTATAATTAATTTACTTGTTTCCATTTTTAATTTATTTTTCAAGCCAACAGAAAACAAAAAATCTGCAAATACGCTGAAAAAGCAATAATAGACGAACGAAACAGTTGGACTGTAGGACGAGCGATACATCACACTTGAAGTGGAACTAAACCATTCGTTAACCGCTTACAAGAAAACCACTGATAACCGTGAAATATACCAAACCAAAGATATTACCAGATTCGCAGCCCTATTGACTTTGCGGATCCATTTAAGCTGTCGGGCTCGACCTTAAGCTAATTTCAAACCCTATGTGTCTTGTGGAAATGGCTTGTGAGAAATAAAAGAGGGCATTTTCTATTTTGAACCTTGTTGTGTATACCGGTTCGTTGTTAAACACAGCACCTGCTGGCGCTTCTTGCGGAGAATAGCAGCACCAGCTCTGTGAATTCAGGTTACCAGGGGTTCCATCATTGTTTTCTAAATCAAAATAGAATGTGCGATTTCGCAACAAGTTAAGAAGAACCTCTAATTTCGAAAAAATCCCTTTAAAAAACGTAGAGAAATGATCTAAGCTGCTTCCGTCAGCTTCTAATCCAAAGGCATACCAACAATAAAGTCAGAATCATTTCTTATTTCATCGCTTGATCTAATCAGATTTTCTCTAAATAAGACTGGTTTGTCGTTACGGCCTGAGTTACTTTGAATCGCATTTTTCCTTACATTTACAATCAAAGGTTTTTCTGACGAGTCGCTTATTACGCTTCTATCTTATTGGCTGCGGCGACATAGTAAATAGAAAATCTTTTTCCTTATGAGAAATTGCAGAACCACAGGGGACACCAAAAATAGGCGGAAAGAGCTGTGATAAGATGAATAACTAAATCCGTTTGAAGGAAGAAATGATAATTAGTTCTGCCTTATTCAATAAAGGGAAAACATTCGTTAAAAACATAGTATGACTTCTCTTTCTGAGATATGTTTTAGTCGCAGCAGCAAAAATATTGTCAATTTCGTACCTTTGAATGTCCATCGAAATAATTTCGTCCTCTGAGGGCGTCCTTTGCGGTTTTACAATTTAGCTGTACGGAAAATTCATCTTACTGTACCACCATATCGCTTTTTTTTTAGTTTTGCAGCACTTTCCTTAATCTCCTTTAGTTATTTCGACACATTTGTTCTTTCCTGTTTCCGTGGAAGCGCTGCAAAGATTTGTTAACCTTGATAGCGCTGGTATGCATACATGAATATCGCTGCACCTCGAAAACTGTTCAGTTATGTACGGTCATGTACACACTGGCAAGACCGTCTATTTTTAATGGAATACTTGATAGAGTTTTACATAATAAAAGTGAAAAACATTAATTTTTACTGTGAGACGCGTTTGCTACTGCTAGCGTTAAGATTTAAAAGAAAGCGGGGAAGAGAGATCAGAGGTTCATTTACGTTGAGAGGATTTTTAGATGCCGAGCACCGAGAGTTTACAACATGGAGGAAAATCTAACTTGGGAGTCTCCTCTGTTGTATCAAACCACGCGTCCTTGGATCGTGAAATCGCCAAAAGAATGGGGCTGGGGCTGGCTGGGTAGCGTATCCTACATTTTCTTCTTTTTATCGTAGAATTGAATTTTTTTTAGCTTCTGTTTGGGTTCGTGTTTCTCCGCTTAGATCTCGAAATAAATTCAAATGTAAGCAATTAGCATTTTATCAGCAGAGTATTGAGAAAATTGAAAATTTGCATTGACAATCATTTTCGCGCTGGGAGATGATTATTTCAACAGCGAAATGGACCTAGTTATAAACCACGCTCTGGTTTGGCAAGCCTTTGAGAGGCGTATGTTAAAAACACAAATTAAAAGATTCGCGATTTTGGTTTGGCCATAAAACGAGAATTCTCGTATTTTTAGAACAAAAGGCAGCTGGAATTGACATCTGGTAAACATGGCTTCATTTGTTATCGTCTTCATTATATCAGACCAATATGGGCATTACAATCACAACGATTTTCATTGTATTTGTAATTTACCTAAGATAAGCTTTTCGAGAAGGGAAGCTAGCGATTAATAGTATATAAGTAAAGCGTTCGTGGTTCTCTACAAAGCACTCTAATGACGGAATTTCCGAAATTTGTTTTCGATTCAGTGGTATAAATCTGCAATAATCTCGAGAGATCCTGAATTACGTCAAAGGAAACTAAAACATTTTAAGTCGATGCAGTATAATCGCGAGCAAAGAATTTTATCGCAAAGAATGGAATAATAAACCTAAATAGTTTGAATAGGAATTCTGCTTTATTCGTTACCGTGACGAAAAAATAGCTGGGTCTTGCGGACTAAGTATATACTATGCAGCCAGATTCAATCATAAAATTAAGGATTTTTTTCCTCTTTAGCGAGTGAACCTATTAAGCGAAGGGCGGAGCGTGAAGAACCTGTCACGTTCAATTTCTAGTTATACAGTTGCAGTGTTTTGAAGATCGGGCCTTGCTTTGCATGAGAACCGGAAAGTTCTATCGCACGCGGAGTAATCAGGTAGAGAAATAGATAAAAATAAATAGCAGTTTTCACGTGATTGGATGAAACAAATTTCCCTTTGCACAAACAAGTCGCAAGAAAAATGATTGATCGTTTTTTCAATAAAGAGCGTAGTTAAAACTTGACAACAATACGTCCAATTCTGTTTTCTGTTAGTTTCACTTTCTTGGAGTTTACCATCATTAGCTCGACGAAGTTTGTTTTGTTTATATTAATTCTTAACCAATGAGAAGTTATAACAGTCGTAATTATCTCTCTTCCAGCCGAACTCATTAATGTAGAGCTTAGTTCATTCATCAAGCTAATTCTACGCGCCAGAAAGATTTTGGTTTCGCGGCCAATGGCGCTGTAGCAATGGCCCACCCCTTACACGTGTGTGGCGTGTGCCAAACAATAACCCGATTACACTTGAATTGGAAATTGGCAAGAAATCGAGCTCATTGGCTCTTCTCTTTATTGAAGGGAGAGTGTAAGTGCGTTAATGAATTTTAATAAAGGGATTAATTGTCTCAAGCCGATTTGTTGGTAAAAAAAATGTTACACCTCGGTACACAACTTCACGCATGGTTACCGCTTGGAAAAACGCCTCAAAAATCGCCGAAACGAAAACTGCCACAAAAAGCGATAAAAGCGATTCTGCCTTTAAATTCCACAAGTAGTTTTTACCGGTCCTAATCTTGTCGGACAATAAAAAGATACCCGTAACTGGTGATTGCCGAAATTTTTGTTATCAGTTTCCCCCCGCAGATGTTTCATGAATGAGTTATTTTTTCCCAGCGAACCGGGTCAGCCGAGAGTTGGAACTCGCGACCGTGTCAACTCAGGCAGGTTCAGCTGCCGTTGTACGCACGCGCAGAATTAATTTTTAAACTACGCGTGCGCAAGGGGCTGGAAACAGGTGCATGTGAAGTGCAAATGTTGTTAACACAATGATAATGATTGTCTCTTTCTTTACGGGCACTCTGACTGCATTTAAGAACATTTTCACGCCATGCTAGTAGGCTTCAGTTCGCCGTGAAACGTCTCCGAGATGAATCGCGACAGTTTACTGAATAAGACGCTTAGTCCTCCTCTTTCATCTCGAGTACCTATTTCGCATTCTAATGGTATTGCTTACTCTAATTCTTCGTTTTCCGGAGGCCAGATGAATGAGCCAAGCTGGATACCCTCGATTCGTGGATCTACTCACTCGGTATTTATTCTGAAATTTTTATTTGATGCTTTTTGTGATATTTGCGTCCGCGCGCCCGCTTGTCGGTCTCGAGTACTGGAGTTCGCTCGCTCGCCCGCATCGGCTCTTTGGCGCTTTTTTTTCGCACTCAAAAAAATTCTTGCGCTTGATAGACTATAAATAACTATTTTTTTCCTCTTCTTGTTATAGCTGTCTTTGCCGTCAAGATCTAACAACCTGGTATGTGATAAATAAAATAAATACAACTTGATCGAATTCATTTCCGTTAGTCAATATTACACTCGGGTGCTCAAACATCGATCCTCTCTTCCTGCTTATAGATTCCTCCAAGTGTGTTTGATGGCTTCGACGACGCGCACCTACTCTCTACGTCGCAGCTCGAGCCTATTCCGAAATATCTCTCCACGAAGCCGAGTAAGCCTTCAGGATTTAGCCTGCACAGCTATCACTCAACTCACTCGCACGATACGAGCGCGTACGATGCTCACGATATTCTGGATCAGATCTCGGCCTCACTACAACCAACAGTAAGCGAGTCAGCTTTTGATAAACCGTTCGAAACGCCATCGCCGATAACCGCCACGCCTGCTCACTCGTTACACTCAGCTCTCCATTCTGCTATCAGCGTGGCAGCCAGTAGCGACGATGTTATGAATCCTAGAGAGCTAGAGTGGTTTGCAGAACGTTTCAAACAAAGAAGAATCAAGCTTGGCGTAACCCAGGCGGATGTTGGAGCTGCACTAGCCCATTTGAAAATCCCTGGTGTGGGCTCGTTGAGCCAGTCAACGATATGTAGGTTTGAGTCTCTTACACTGAGTCACAATAATATGATGGCGTTAAAACCCGTACTGACAGCATGGTTAGAAGAGGCTGAGAAAGCGTACAAATTGAAGAATACAACGAGCCAATTTCTTCCAAATTCGGATAAAAAAAGAAAGCGAACATCGATCGGTGCCGCTGAGAAGCGTTCACTGGAGGCCTACTTCGCCATGAACCCGAGACCCTCAAGCGACAAGATTGCGTCTATCGCTGAAAAACTGGACCTTTCAAAAAATGTCGTGCGGGTATGGTTCTGTAACCAACGACAAAAGAAGAAAAGAATGAAATTTTCCGTCCACTAGAGATGAAATATAATGGAGGAGATTCTGAAATTTCCTGCCGGAAATCCCCTGTAAAATGGCTCCACGGATGGACGGTGCTTTGTGTGGATGAATGTATTGAGGAGGCCGGTCTGAAACGACAGAGCTGGAGTAAATTACAAATGGTGATTTTATTTATATCCTAGACTGAATTTTTGAGTCAATGAATGAAGCAAGTACTGATTTTTATTGCTGTTACTATTAAGCTACTGACTGAAGTCTAAAAATGCGATAGTTCGCGGCTATCTAATGAAAGGACGCACTCGAAATTGATAGAAATTACTTCGTCTGAAAAGCGCGGAAGCCCTTACGAACGGCGATGGAAGACGTTTCGTTATCTTCGAGAAATTATCGCGAACAGCTTAACAGCCCGCAGGTAAATAATATTCAGTGTATACCCTATTAGCTTAACAACGAAGAGAAAAAATTCCGAAACATAAATCACTTCCGCTTAGAGTAAAATTATTCATCATCCATTTTGCCACAATTTCACCGGAGTAACGCTCGAAGTTTCGATTTTAAGGCCCGAGGTTTAGATGATAATAAGGCCCGAAATGATTTGGCGGGCTTTACACCTGTTTCACTTTGCCAAAACCAATTTCCCCATTTATGAAAAGTTGAATGTATTACTTGCAATTTATGTAAATTTGGAAGTTCTTTGTGAGGAAAAGCCGTTAAGACGTTATTAGTTTGGCATAGAATCTGAGGAGAGATAGCAAATCGTTAAATTAGGCTAAAACAAATACGAAAACGTCCACCGCTTTTCAAACGGTTTTTCTTCAAACAGAACTACCTCACTGACATCAATTACGAGCCCGGGTTTGGCTTTGTTCACTGGTGCAGTCCAATGAAAGCGATCCTTTTAATTGCTTGCAAACACTTCAGTAAAGAGCCTCTACTACTAGATAGAAATAATGGCGTAGGCCCGGAAAGTATATGTATTTAAATATATATTTTGAAATTTTATACGTCGAGGAAACTTTTATGAATTAATCTTATGGTGTATATTTATTAAAGCTGTACAAATTTTCTCGCTAGCACCATAATTTAAGTCATTTTCTGAAATTCAATTTCATTGTAAGTCGCTGGTGCTGCGGAAATGTCTTCGATGTTTTAAGTTATTTGAAAGACCGCATAAAATGAAAAACCAGTCTTCACAGTTTACAGATTTGTAATAAATATTGCTTAAATAGGCGAGAAGTTTTAATAAACTGAAGTTCGAGGAAAACGGTGAAGAAAGCCTTTTATTTGTTTTGTTTTGCGTTGAGCGCCGGTAGCAGACCACCCGTTTATCCATGATTTCCTTACGTGGAACATTATGGCAAAACTTCTTTGATTAAAGCGGGCTTTTTGTCACATCGAACTGGCTGTTTAAAAAACAAAACGCGATTTCAAGCGGGAATTATCGGTTGAAGAAAGGATTTAGCTATTGAAAAACGACATTTTATTTTATAACTGAGCGACAGTTTCGAGTTATTTTGTTTGCGAGATTATATTATAAGCCAGCAAATAGGAAAAGTAAATTAGGAGGCACAGCTTTAGGAAATTCATAGATTCTTCTCGGACAGAGAGGAAAAGGCTTTCGGACACCAGCACACAGCATTACATAGTTCCAAGAAGCTAAGGCGCATGACGTGGCTGATCATTAGAACTCTTGTATTCTAGTGAGCTTTCCTATCGAGTTTTATTTGCTACGTGAAACGAGGGAATCGGCAAAATGAATCGTGATATTTTCTCCTTCTCTGTGGAAAGGAGATGGTTTGGTTGGAAAGTAATTATTTCATTTACGGCAGGTGTATTGTGTGAACTTAGCAATCTCCCGCTAGCATTTTCATTTCAAGATTTCCCATACGCACTTAAACGATAATTTCACAGAGTAAGTTGTATTTAGAAGTTCTGACCACAGTTTACGTAATCGGGTTTCGAGTCGATTTTTTTGTGCCATGGCTTCTTGGAAATTTACGTGTCGCTATTCAACTCACAAACAAAACAAAGCTGAATTATGTGGAACAGATCTGATGCCGTCTTTAACACCTTACTCGAGAAGAAACGAATTTTGAATCCCGTAAACAGCTTTCTCTAAACTATAGGCACGTGTAGCTTCTGTCAAAATTTCAAATTTGCTGCAATCGTTGGTAGATTTACAACACTTTCTCGCACGTTGTTCGAGTCACCATTTCAAGAGGGTCGCACGTGCTTGTTTATAACTGATACTATCAAAAGTTTTATCCCTCAAAAACTAATTACTCAGGAGCCACATCTACAGCAAAGGGGCTGATAAAACAAAGCCAAGCCCTCGGGGAAACAAACTCTACCGACGGTTCTAAATCTAAGGCAGTTTTTACGGAAGCGTCGTTTTTAAAAAAGCGAAACAATTTTAACGCTAACAAAGCACCACACGAGATCATTTCATATAACAAAGGCGAATATCTTCGCAGCTGTTGTTGTAGTACACACGAGCAGCGTCTCCAAATAATACTCTTCGTTGGAAAGACTTAATTAGAACTCTTGCAATAAATCATTTCCCCGTTGCCTTGAATAAACAAGGCAGAACATCCTTGGTTGTTTTCATATCTTGAACGGAAATGCAACGACCAACTAAATGAAGACTGAATGCGCAGGTATTTGCTTTGGTCAGCATCTTCAAGAACTTCATGATCAGAAAAAAATTAACTATCAAAGGGGAGGCAATTTTTAACAGTTCTAACGCCACTTTGACAGAGCTCGCCAATTAGACTGAGCTACTTGAAGAAATAAATTGAATGGTGTACTAGAAAACGACGAGCTGCTTTCCTTTACATATCGCTCCACTGACCTATTTCAAATTAGAGAAAAAAACGAATTGTCATAGATGTGCCACAAGTCACGAAAATGAACTTTCTTAAACCAAGAACCATAAGAGATATGACTAAAAGTACCGCAGAAAAATAAACAGAAAACAGTATTCGATTGGTGACAAAAAATGAAAAATGAAGCTAAGGGCTATTACAGCTATGTATAACCCAAGCTACTTAAGTATGGTGACAACTTGATAAAAAGAAAATAAGTCGGTAAAATAAACTTTTAGTCGCCTCAAGGCTGATTCCTAGAATGACAATGAGGGATCTCTCTTCATTGCGAGAGCTTCCTACAATATTGTCGTACTTTCAACTACACTAGGGAGTTTTAGAAACCAATGTGAAATGAGACTAGAACGTCTTTGGATATATAATTTTTATTTTCACTGCACACGATAAAAATCAGTCAAACTTGAACTTTAAAAATTAGCAAAACGCGGCGATTTTTAGCACTAAAAATGAAGAAAATATCAGTAATCGTGAGCACGCGCCTTAACGCTTGCCCGAAGAATCTCTGCCTGAGGTGAAAACGCTCTTGTTTTGGAAAACGCAATAGTCAGCTGTGAAAAAGAACCGCATATAAGCGAACCCTACAACACCTGTCGAATCAAGAATCATAATATTCGCTTGAAGAGAGATGGATAGATAGACTTTCTCAAAAATGAGGATAATTGAGCGATCATTGCCTAAAATTCTGTATCGTCAAAAAGCTTTTAGACCAACACAATTTACTGCATTTGGCAAAAGTATCAGAAGTCCTTACAGTTACTTAAAATTGTAATCGCTTTCACATTTCCATGAATTAGTCGTTATAGAATCGAATACATCCATATTCAATCTACAAGTTAATTTCTTCAACGATATGTTACAATTGAGAGACAAATTTCAATTTCCACGAGAAAGGAAGAATCTGTCGATACTTCCTATTGCATTGAACTGTAATAGGAAATTCGTTTCAATTGATTTTCCCCCCAAACAAACGGAATTCATGATTATACAACCCGGGAGGTAACACAAAAATAAAAACAAAGTAAATAATGGTTTTCATATTGCATAAAATTTGTCTTTTTAACCTTTTCCTACAAAATATTCCAGGTTATAAGAAAATGAATCCACTAAAGCATCAATAAATGCCTGGCTTCACGCATTATTGCATGCCTAATCTGAAATTTCTACAAAGCAGGTCTCCCTTGAAAAGTGGTAACTCATCAATTAAAGCCTAAGACGGCCATTTTGAACATATCCTTCGCATACGAATTAAAACAAACTTAGTGTTCACATGCAAAACTACTACTTAATAAAGAGCTTCAAAGTCTTTTAGTGCCCGGTAGCATTTTTGCAAACCAAAATCGAACAACGAGGAAAAAATTAAGATAACATGCTTCGTTGAATGTCCTTCTCAACCCCGAGTGCTTAACATACCTTTACGAAGAAAGAAACTTCGAACACAAAGATAAGAGATTCGTAGAAACGCTAGCAGCAGATAAAATTAGCCACGTACTTAAATATTTCATGTTAACATTTGGAAGCTACAAAATTTTAATTATGTAGGAATACGAATCTGATGCAGTAGTAAAGAGTAATTGCTGAATGACTGAGTGAGTGCAGGCCACTACCATCCAAGAACAAAATGGCGTC
This sequence comes from Porites cylindrica, assembly GCA_964035525.1. Classification (NCBI taxonomy): domain Eukaryota; kingdom Metazoa; phylum Cnidaria; class Anthozoa; order Scleractinia; family Poritidae; genus Porites; species Porites cylindrica. Next base: position 3,892,325 of record OZ037784.1, read on the forward strand.
AGTCACTCACGCATGTGAAATTTGAAAATTATATCCACTGTTTTCCATGTAAAGACCGGCCTTTCTCCCTAAAAATAATACTGCAGCTGTGACTTATTTCTATCAGTTGCATGTCTCATAGAGACAAAGAAGCTGCTTTGCTAATGCCTATCTTGGAAAAAGTATGATGGGTTCACTCAGTAGAAAAAACTTCCATTATAACTAGCCTACCGAGTAACATAAGGCAGAAATTGATCGGTTATTCGGCTGTCTTGTAAAACAGCCACAGAAAAGTGCAACACCTCACGGACGGGTACTAAGAGATCATTTAAGAGAAAAGGAAGAAGGAACCTGATATGTCTTAAATTCAAATGCTTTCAATTTTCTCCAATGAGTGCTTTCAGTCCACAGGTGAGTGCCATGTTGCAGTGGCGGCATGTCTTTGTCTATTAGTTTGGTTCTTCTTTAAGATTTTCTACTGGTTTATTGACTGTTGAATGCTTAAAAGCTAGTAAACTTTAAACTAAAGATCAGTATGATGAAATTTTAAAGGGTTTAAAGCGTTTATTTATTGATGTACGCGGGTAAGCCGCAAAACGGCAGAACAAAACGAGTAGAGCTTTCATCACTTGAGATTTGCATGGTGGCAAACCCATCAGAAAGCAGGTTTCTTTGAACTTCTCTCGTTGGCGATTCGAGCTTGAAGGCGTCAAACTGACGCTTATATTTGGCGCTATACGAGCATAGTCTTAGTCGCTATGAAATGTGTTATAATTTGTACACAAATTAAGCATTTAAAGGAGATGAATTTCTCGAACTGCCGAAACAAAGGACGTCAATTTTCTCCGCCGAGCTAGTTATACCGAAGCTCTCAGTAGTAAGGTAAGAATCTGGTAGTTTTGGTAAACCAAGCATAAGACAACGACATTTTTCTCATTTCTTTACAGACTAGTCACTAGTAATTAGACAATCTGGCAAAAAATATCTAGATAACAAGCAAACATTCAACCATTATTTAGCATTTACTGCTGTCAGAGAGCGAAACAAAGAGAGGCAGTATATTCATCAATACTTCAAATTACCCATTCTAGACTCGTCAATTCTTAAACTAAAAGCAAATTTTTCACAGACTGCCTGATAATGAAGTGACTATAAAACACCTTGGAATGAAATGGTAATGAGGAACTGTATATCAAGCTTTCGCCACTTTCTTTTTTATTGCGACTATTCAAGCTACAATTAACAAGCTTATTCATCACAATTCTACCCGCCTCGTGACTACATCGGCCAGTGATCCACGGCTGCTTAAAAAACACACAAATGTGTCCAACCTCGTAAAGTTGGTCTAATTTTAACGAATTGGGCAACAATTACACTTATTTCCCACTTGGGCAATATCAATAAGCATGTAGTCGGGTACATCACGATGATAAACGATACAACTTGCAATGGCCCTTATACAGTCTATGTGATTATATTGTCGTGCTCCAAGACATTTTGCTTTTAAAAATACGGGCTATATAGAAGGCAGAAATATATAATACACCAGACCTATATTGTTAAGCAAATAGACATGTATATTTTTGTGTTTTAGTAAAAACATTATCACCTGATACTACGAACGTGAAGAAAAACCACCACTTGCGAGGCAAAAGAATTAGGGGGAAAATTGTATTATAATATCACAACTACCCCACAAATATTAGAAGGATATAGGACAAAAGCTTGAAACACGAGTATGAAGCTAGGTCTAGATACAAAACTGAAAACAAAAACGACCATTTCACATAAAATTTCTTTGTAAAATCTCTTTATTAACACAAGACTGAAACCACGAATGCAACCTATCAATTTCTTTGAAACGACTCGTTTGAAATGCTTATTGATTATCAAAGTTACTGCAGGCTAGAGCAGACATTTTTTCCAATTTACAGTCATTTCATGTGCTGCAATGCAGGCTGTTTACATTTGAATGCTTCAGTCACTCCTCAGTTCAATAATATGGCGCTCATTATAGCCAAGGAACCATAAAATTTTTTTGGTAGATTTGAGTAATACCTGTTGTGTAGACTAATCGGCCACCACATAGCAAAGCATTGAGCCACCTGCAATGGGAAACCGCCTCACGTGCTTTTGTTTGACATCTTTAAGAGCCGGCAGAAAAACTAGTCTTTCATGTCTTCGGATATATAATATATATTAGCCTGATCAGCCAATTTTCTTTGCATTGAACGACATTCTATTACTGATTCATCTTCATTTCATTTACAACACTGATCAGTTCGATTACCAATAATGAAACTGAGTATACAAATATAGTTATGCGTTGGACGTAAGCCTCAGTAGGACCAAAGTCCTCGTTTTCTCTGTATAAGTCAGTCACCTTAGTTTTTGTTGGCATTATTTACTGAGTGAAGACTTTAATAAAACGCGGATATTATAAGGCTGTTAGCTCGAGAGTCCCATCTGTTGTCAGGCAGGAATAGCAAAAGCAAGTCTCATATGCTTTTCTGTGGTTTATTCCGTTTCTGAAAATTATAAACAATGGAAAATCCTAAACGTTTTTAAATGTCATTTTTGTCAAATAATGGCACATGTCAAAAAACAGGTCATTGCATGGATGGACGATGGTTCTTACAACATGTTTCAAATTGTTTTCAATATTATTTAAACACCGTTATGTTTAAAGGGACAAGGACCTAAAACTGGCATCTAGACGACTATGACAATCTAAATCAACGTTTATGGTAACATAATTGGCAATAATTGCAGAAATCCTTGTGAAGAGACTGATTAATATGCTCGAAGCCGGCACGAATGCCTGGTCATATCATCTTTGGACGTAATATACAAACATTTCTAGTTCTCACATGTTTTCATCAATTGTGGCTTGGAATGTTTACGCTGTTCAAATCCTGTGTTCTTTTAAATTCCTTCCACTAAACTTTGTTTTCACTGCTGCCATGTGTTTTATGTGGTCAGTAAAAATTTATTCACTTAAGAGGGATTTTCTACCAAATAACAATAGAGTAACTTGTAAAACTGGCCAAATTTCGTGACTCAAAATTTAAAAGATTCTTCGAATCTCTGTGGTAACGGACATCCAAGAGTCCATATATTTTACCTCTCTCAAGACATTGGCTATTAATTGGTAAAATAATTAAAATCAATTTAGGGTTATTTTTTTCACTAGCGGGTTCTGTGAACAGCATTTAACTCCTAACAAAATTATGTATAGAATATTCATCTTATCACTGTTCCTGACTCCGTAATAATATTAGAAACAGTCGCGGAGACTCCTTATAAGGTGAAGGTCTGAAGAACCGCTTCCATATATTCTGGTCTAAAATGTTCTAGCTGAAACAGTATTACAAAAATTTAGCTAAAACGTTCAAGAACAGAATCAAACCTTAACATACTACTACGGCGATTATTGTTCAATCTGCTTTTAAACTATGGTTTGTATTACCATTGCTTATTGAGTAATCATATTTGAAAAGACCACAAAACTCTTTGAGTTAACTATATAAATATACTTGAAAAGACTACAAAACTCTTTGACTTAACCAAATAAATCGATCCTTTAAAAGTTCCTTTTTCACTTTAGCACTTTATGCATATTCCCTCTCATCAAGCCATACTTACTGATTCTGAATATGAAATATATATTTTTGAATCTATTTTTTTCTCACATTATTTTCTACAAGCATTTGTATGGAAAGCGCAAGACATCAGATAGATTAGTTCAAATTTCTATTCAGTGGATGCTACAATTTGCCTGGACTCAATTGCCTTGATTTCATCAGAGCTCGCTCGAAGGGGAGCGTGGCGTCTATATCAAAACATAATTCAGCTGGAATTCCAATCCCATAGAGATTACTATAGACTCTTTAGGGTTTTTATCTTTGAACAAAATAATTTGAGAGGATCACTGTGAAAGTGAAAAAAGCAATCGGACAAACGTTTGACCAACGCTTACTGCCTGTCCGTTGAATAACGATTTAACCGTTGGATAGCATTTGTCGCCCTACATTCGTCGTCATTTGTCGCCAGCTATAAAACAGTCCGGTATTTAAAACTTTAAAATTCCAAAAAAACGAAGGCACTAAATGATAATGCTGATTCAGAAAAATTCACTTTTTGCATCTTTCGCACGTAGGTATTTACTTGAATTCAGATTGACGACACATGGTGGCTTGAGAAATTATCTAACTTTCGATCTACGATCATCTGCAAGTGAATTGGAAACGTAAAAGTTGCTTATAGGCATCAAAGCGCGCTATACTCTTCGCGCTGACAGAGACTACAGGTGATGAAAGAAAGAACATTGGCTCGCTTTGCTGGCCTATATGTAGCCGTACCCTCCCTCCTTCCGTTTTCTCCCCGTGGGGGGACGGGACGGCTACACGTATCCTATCGCTTTGTACCCGGGAACACTATGATTCAAACTGAGAAAAAAACAACCTTACTAGTTCCATATTAGAATATTTCAAAACGGTTAACTTAGGTAAGCTGCACAGTAACAGACTCGAAGATGCTAACTATTATAGTAGAGGCCCCAGTTGTTCAAACGTTGGATAGCGCTATCCACCGGATAAATCACTATCCTGCGGATAGCGTTATTGATTTCCTTAATACTTATCCGCTGGATGGTGATATATCCAACGTTTGAACAACCGGGGCCAGAAGTAAAACAGCCGGTGCCATTTATATAGGACACACCTAATTTACCCGAATAAGCGCCGCGGCGCTGATGTCATTTTCGGTTCATCTGTGCGGCGCTTGACTAAGTGTAGCACTAAAGTGATTTTTTCATACGTTCGCGAATAGCACTACAACACATTTTCCCTCCTTTCTCTTTTTGTTCAGCGAAAGAAGCGTAAAGGTGATCTAATTCCGCCCCATCTAAGGAGTCACATCAACAATGAAGATCAACAGGCGCCACGTTGTTGAAGGGGGAGGCGGGGGAGAGCTGCGTCTCATATTCGTGGGGGTGCATATAATTAAATTGCCCTAAAATACGTTAAGTAGGTTATCTTCGTGAATGCGGTAGGGGCCCTTAAACAAAAAACTTTCTTCCGTTAGACGAACTTTGTCCTAACCCAGGCGTTCAAATGTCACGTATTAGGCTTTCCTTGGGCCGGCTAGGAAGCGAACTGAAGACCTGAAAGAAGAAGGTCGCTCTTGTCTCCCCTCTCTGGCCCTAGAAACGCCTGGCCTGTGGTTACAGAATATGGCTTAAGATACATGTATTATCTTTGGCGGACAATTTTGGCTAGATCAGTACTTTTTTTAAGGAACATCTTTTAACGAATTGGCGGTTAATGTACATGAAAGATGGTAAAATACAACCAACGGCTTACGATACGCTTACACAAGGACTGCGGCAGGTACTATGACTACTAGTCCGTGATATAAAATTGGCAATGTGTTCAAAATTATGGAGAACCATGAACAGGCGAATTCAGCCATAGCAAGCGTTTATATGAGGAAAACGTTGACCCCTTTGCACGTGCCAAGAGCTTATAATAGCACTTGCGAATACTCTGATTTTCTCACTGTGACCGAGTGAACCCGACTGGACGAGCCAAAGTGTCTATATGGGGAAAAGTTGCCCCGGCTAGGACGATGACCCTACCATCGAAAAAGGGGGACCCTGTTAGGCGGTTCACCTTTCCATTCGGGCAAACTTTTAGTTCCCACCTAAACGGTTCGACAAGTTTTGTAAGGAAATAAAGGAAAAGCTGGCTCGCCCGCCCACCTACCCTTCCCCTAAGTCAACATTTTGCTTTAAGTGAGAAGTGAGTGTTAATGTTGGCTTAGGAGAGGGGAAGGTGGGCAGTTTCCCAGAAACGTATAATGGATGCCCACCTACCCTTCCCCTAAGTCAACATTTTGCCCTAAGTGAGAAGTAAGTGTTAGTGTTGGCTTAGGGGAGGGGTAGGTGGGCAGTTTCCCTGAAACGTATAATGATCCCTCGTATCATTATACATTTGCCCACCTACCCTACCCCTAAGTCAACATTTTGCCCTAAGTGAGAAGCAAGTGTTAAAGCTGGCTTAGGGGAGGGATAGGTGGGCAGTTTCCCAGAAACGTATAATGATCCTGGATCATTAAACATTTCTGGGAAACTGCCCACCTACCCCTCCCCTAAGGGACAAGTTTTCTCCATACAAACGGGGCCTTAGAGTATGGACCTGAGGTGCGGCGTATTATGAACCCTGTCAGATTCAAAAAGCAAGTTTTGTAATACTACTTCTTCCCACTATTAAATCGATATCTTTTATAATTTATAACTTTACTTCAGTCCTTAGAAGGAAGAAAACAGAAGATTTTGTCGGAGACGCTTAGCAACAGCGTTATCAGTTAACAAATGGATGTCAACACTAACTAAACAAACGCTCTATAACTCAAACCGACTTCTAGCATCGTGATTACAAAGTTTTATTCTATAGTAAATAATCATCATTGACAATCTTGATCTTTTTTCTTTTTTAAAGAAATAAACAGAACCAAAATTATAAAATATGAAAATAAAGGAGAACTAACTTGACTGAGAGTCCATCTTTTTTAATATTCAGGGTCTACGCTACGTTAAAGAAACACTCAATTCACATAAGTTTATCCGACACAGATCTTTAGCACAATTTCCAGCAAAAAGGTACACCATCTTAACCATACCGTACCAACTTATTCATTGAAAGGATACACGATCGATAAGTGTGGCAATCCCGAGTAAGTAACCTCTCTAAATTTACATTCATCAACAAGATGATCCGGAATACAAATTTCAATTTATTTTTCAGTTTTGAGATTCGAATGAAAACGTATCTAGATACTGTTATCCCATAACAAAAACAAAACTCTTGCCTCTATTGGTCGCACTAATTCTAAGACAAGTCCAGCAGTAATAAGCAATATTAGAGAGCTTAAGCAAAGGTGTTTTTGAGCGACAAACGTCAACCGAAAGAGAGGTATTTTCCTTTATAATATGACTGGACGCTAACAGATATGTATCGCTAAGTGTCTTTATTCTTATAGAGTCGATTTGGCCGCAAATCTGGCCTACACCACTGCCCTGCCCCTTGAATGAAAATGGTCCACTTCCGGTTGACGTTCGTCGCTCAAATACGCCTTTGCTTAAGCTCCCTAGGTGGGGTGGGGCGGGGGAAGAATACGAGTATACGACCGAGATTCAAGCCTCTTTCAAACGCATAAAGAGGGATCCACTTTCGGGGATGTTATTGAGTAGCCTTGCTTTGAATATGGTCTTGGTAGTAGGCTGATTTGGCAACAGAACGGGAACGTCATTTGACGACGAGAAAGCGCGCGGTAAGGACTAAACTCGACTTCCGGTGCCCCATTTGCAACTGTGCCATTGGTCAAGCCGGTTGTTTGATTTGCGCGCGCCGTCGTCAACTGGCGTGCCCGTTCTGTTGCTAAATCAGCCTAGTGTCTGTTTACGACGACTCCAACCACGTCATCAAAGGGAGGCAGCTCAACACCGTAATAACGTTTTTGAGCGACGCAGGGCAATTTTCCCTTTCAACATGCCTTGACGATTCCAGATTTGTATGTAACGGTAATTCGTTCGTTTCTGGTTAGTAAAGTAGAAAATTAAAGTTCCCCTTACACGCACAACCTTAGTGAACGAACCGGACAAGTACAATATAGTGTGGCGAGACAAAAGCAGTCGTGTACGAACACACGAAAGGAACTCATGCGATGCTGTTCGCCGATAGGGCACAATATTACAGGAGCCAGCATTGACCGTTTGGAAATGGTCCGGTGAGAGTCGGTACCCAGGGGCTTTTCCGCCCGTACCTAAAAACTTTCGTCAACGCGCCTTTTCTCCCGACCCGACTGACTGCCCCTAGGTCTCCGAGGATGGGTTGACGTGCGTCGCTCAAAGATTCTAAGGGCCTATTCACATGAGCCCGGTTGACCAGGCTGGCCGCTTACCGGGACGAATTTCTATGGCATTTCAGTAACTTAAATACATCAAAACTTAAGTTAAAGACAGCAGCAAAATTATTACATCAGTTAAATAAATGTTTTGCATTTACATCTATGGGAAAGACGACTGAAAAAAAATATAGTTCGTCTCGGCAGCACAACTAACGTCACTCCAAAGCTTTAAACATTTGTGAGATTCGTGAAAGCATTTCTGAACCTGTCAAAAAATACTTTTACTCACCCAAGTCTTTTTTTGTACTAGTTCATGTCTGGCGAGCAAACTACATCATCTTTCTACACAGTAAAATATGGCAAACCTATCAAAAATGACTAAAACATATTTTTTATGTGATAGTGTTTTGGGAGTGAACGATGCGGTTTTTCCGCCTCTTGAGTAATTATTTTTGTGTTCTTGACTCAATTAAGAAAAGGTGTGTAGTGCTTTACCCAATGTAGGAGGCTCAATGTATTTGTAATAAGGGCCTATTTACACAGCCAACTTAATAACTGCCAATGAATGCCATATGCAGTGCTAAAAGAAACAACCCTCCCATTATGTTGTAAATTTTTGATAACTTTCAAAACCGTTTTTGCATCTTAAACAGTTTCTCTCAAAAAATTGTTTCTTCGATTTTCTTTGTCTCCTTACTCTTAAATTTGTTGTGTCTCTCAATGTCCTGAGGCATGCGGGCGAGTAAAAACGAGATGTTTGTGTTATGTTTTTTTGTTGCAAATTTTACCTGCACAAAACGATCAATTCACATTAAACATCAACTCGCAATGCGCCTAGGCTTCATTAACCATTCACAGAGAAACATCGGAGGTTGTTAAGATGGAAATTTTCAATTCCTGTACATTTAAGTCGGCTTCTAACTTTCGGAAAAAAATACTGCGTTTTCTCCAGAAAAAATCAGCAGTTTCAAAAGAGTTCTCTTTGTGACCCTGTAACGATCGAGCACTTTATGGGCGGAGTTCATCTAGCTCGATTTCATCGAATCACCCCGGCGACTTTTTAAGGTAATAACGATACTATGGCTTTCTCTTAGTTAACTCCCTATTTAGAGACTAGGAAACATAACAATCTTCCACTAACCTCCTAACCCATTGATGACCTTCTGTCACCAGGAAATTCCAGCTCATATCCAACGTTTCCCGTTAAAATCCTGCTTTAGTACTGATGACCAGCCGTATAATAATCAACCCATATCCACATCGGTCAATTACCCTGCATAAAAATTGGCGTGTTCAGTTCGTGACGCGCTATGTTAAAACGCTAACCCGGTTTACCAGGAAAAAGTGCACAAGCTCTTTCTATGAACTGTCCATACAACTGTATTCAAGCGCGCGAACAGGCTTTCGCGGCGAATTTCGGCTCGAACGGGTGGTTACGTATTCGAAGACTAGCAGGCAAAACATGATTAAAAATTTGTGAGTAATGGCTTTTTGTGAGTCTCTGCGAGTATAAAAAATTAACGCGTGCTGTCTAGTTTTTATGGCAGACAAACACACCTGTATAAATTGTGAATGAAATTCGACTCCAGTTCCTTAACAACAGTGAATTCTCAAAGGACCAAAAGTAAAGGAACACCACGTATTTGCCTAGAAATCGCATCTTAGTTTATAAACCGCAAAGAGAAATTTTGTCTTTCGTCTAGTTTAGGTCCATTTTTTCATCTTTGACCTCTATTTCGCAACGGGCTATGTAATTGTGTGCCCAAAGTGAAAAGTTTAGAATCATTTGCTCATAATAAATGATTAAAGGCACCTGTTATAATGAGAATTGTGAATAAATTTGGAAGGATCCAAAATTCGAGAAAGTTAAAGAGGCATGATTTCGCGCCGTCAAACCAAGTTTGACTTTTTTTGGCCCTGATCATGATAAATGAGCCTTTTTCGGTTGAATTAATGTTAACTCCAGTTTAGTGGCTTCCCATAGCAGGGGCATGTTGTTTTAAATACTTGGCCACAATACATTATTGTTCATTAAATAATAATGATTTAAATCTCCATTTTCCGTCCCGAATATTCACCTCGTTACCCTAAACTGGACGTCTTTAGCCAATTACACTACTTTTCTATAAACTATCTTTACTCGAATTATGTTTCACGTTCCTGACAACCAAAACTTTTGTTCAATTTGATATGATGCTCGCAAATTTATTGTTATAATTTTCGTTCGTTTGATTGTTTACTGTGTCAAAAGCGAAAAAGATCACTGACATCACTGTACACTTTTCGCAGAACTTGGTTGTCTAAAACACGAAATCAAAGCAATGTTCAAAACAAAACTCGACCTCTCCGTATGCAAAGTACACGTAAATGTAGCCCCGAATGATTTTATCCCCTGAAAAAACTTTTTAGTGACTATAAACAAAAGGTTTTCATTTCTCTTTTATATTTGCCGAGACAGGCGTAGTTTAAATTTCACTTATGGTTTAAGTATCTGTCAGCCCTTGTCCTACAATAAGATTACAATTTAAACTGTGTTATTAAAAGCGCCTTTTAAATTTCAGCAAAGGTTTATACAATAACGACCAAATTTTGTCGGGTTAGTTAACATATATTGACGAATAGGAAAAAACATAAATTCTATCATTTTAACAATACAGCTTCGCGAGGCGTTGCAATAAACGTAGTTTTTATCATTTTTTCATTTCATTTCCAACTTTTTAACCATATTGATAAATGGCGAACATAGGTCTTGATGATTTTTGCAGTTACGGGTACTGAGGTACTGAGACGGGGGACAAGTCCATGTTGATGGCAAAGGACAAGCCTGGATTCTGGATGGTGGGAGGAGTCTGCTAGTATTCATTGTCCATAAATAATGTAAACAATAGACCACGTTCGATATATTAAAATTCTAAGATGACTCCGACGCTTTGGGGTCAAAATTGCAATTTTTTCACTACTCCGTTGTCTCGCAATTTCCAGAAGAGAATTGAGCAAGAAAACCAAACCAAATATAGGAAAATGACCAGAAAGCCCCGGGGTCATGTTAGAATTTTAATATATCGACTATTAACCCGAGATCAGGCTAAATTTTCGTGTCGCTTTGTAATTGGGCCTGATCTCAGGTTAATCGACTATTGACCAAATGTAGCCAAATACTGAAACTATAAACAATGTGAAGGCTAGTAACTATAAGTAATGGTAACAGGACTGAGTGGAGTCCAATTCGGTCTGTAATCATACGAGTGATTAACAAAATCGGACGACCGCGAAGCGGGAGTCCGATTTGTTTAATCACGAGTATGATTACAGACCGAATTGGACGACACGAAGTTCTGTTACCAATTAATCACAAACTTTAACAAAATTTGTAATATGATAGGCTATTTTTTAAATCAAAACACAAGAAATTCGAAATTTTGTTTTGCTAGCAGTGAAAAAAAAAGCCATTTAAGCGCGAGCGTGATGACGCGTACTGTCCTATTCAACTGTCCAATTAAGGCTGAAATCAGGGCAGTTGATAGCCAATCGGATTTGACAATTTTGTTACAGTTATGATTAGTAATGGTAACAGGACTGAGTGGAGTCCAATTCGGTCTGTAATCATACGAGTGATTAACAAAATCGGACGACCGCGTAGCGGGAGTCCGATTTGTTTAATCACGAGTATGATTACAGACTGAATTGGACGACACGAAGTTCTGTTACCAATTAATCATAACTTTAACAAAACTTGTGAGACAATAGGCTATTTTTTAAACCAAAACGCAAGAAATTCGAAATTTTGTTTTGCTAGCAGTGAAAAAAAAAAGTCATTTAAGCGCGCGCGTGATGGCGCGTACTGTCCAATTACTTAGGCATGACGCGTACTGTCCTATTAAACTGTCCAATTAACAGTCCGGAATATCCCTAAATTTAAGGACAGGGCCAACTGGTCACGCGACACTTTTCAACCAATGAGAAGGCGCGCTTGTGTTTATCAACAAACAAATCAAAACATCGCTCCAGTGATCAAAAATTTTTCAAAACAACTTACGGAGTCGGACAGAATCAGTCATCGTTTCGAGGTTTCAGGCATATTTTTAAGACTTTTCATGAGGCATACACAATTTTTTTAAGTGGACAGCGTATCGGAAGCCATATTGGAACTGTCTCATGAAATATTCAGCACATTTTGTGGCTTATTCTTCTTTTATCTTTTAAACAACTTGATGTATAGGAGAGATTTTGGTCGGCTTTCAAGGTAGGTGAACAAGTATCTATATATTATTTTTTCGATTCAAAGATTGTTTACGAAGTTCTAAATATTTTTCCTCGATTGTCATATCGATTAACTTTTATTATGTTGAATGTGGGGGTGGCAGACAACCTAGAATTTTGGTAGACAATTTTTGAATTCCGAGGTCCAAAACATGTACGTTTTCCACTCTCGGGTTTCTCACAAAAACCGTGTTATTATTTTTTTTCGCATTAGAACGAGTCTTTGCCTTTTTTCTTTTCAAGGCCAAAACAACTTTATTAGACTTATGGATATTCACGTCCAACATCTCGCCTCACTTTGCCGAATTTGCGGGGATGAAATTGAAGATCATAAGCGCAAGGTAGATACTAACCGCTTTGTTTTTGAAATTCACTAATCTGGAAAGATTTAATGTTGTTGGATTCTCCAAATGTTCATCCACCGTTAAAGACCAATCAAAGAAACAAGGCAAATCTCAATTATAAATGCTGTATTTCGCTACTCATTGAACATGCACTGATTATCTGGGATAAAATTAAAACATTGCAGGTACTACAGCAAGCAAAGAAAGCACCAGATGCGTGAAGTCAACACGCAACAACACAAAAAAAAAACAAACAAGAAAAATTAATAAATTTGAACTACTTTCTATTCTTGTTATGATGACTGGTTCTTTGATTCTTGTCCTGTACAAGTTAATAGGTAGTACCAATGCTGTTTTGTACGATCTCAACAAATTTTCACACTCTCTCTAAGGCTATTTTTACACGGGACGAGTTTGCTTGTATCAAAAATCTTGCAAGCCATGCCAGTGAAGCCACGACCTCTACGATCGGTCCGGAATCAGTTCGAACACCCCAATGATTCCTTGCAATGGTTAATGCTCTTATTCTCTTACATGACATGTTTTCTCTGAAATATTAAATGTGAAACCTAGGCGAGTACTGTAAGCCCATCTTTAATTCTGTCCGACTCCGTCCGTTGTTTTGAAAATTTTTGATCACTGGGGCGATGTTTTGATTTGTTTGTTGATAAACACAAGCGCGCCATCTCATTGGTTAAAAAGTGGCGCTTGACCAGTTGGCCCTGTCCTTAAATTTAGGGATATTCCGGACTGATTAAGGCTGAAATCAGGGCAGTTGAGAGCCAATCAGATTTGACAATTTTGTTATAGTTATGATTAAGACAGAAATATCACTTAAAAATCTGCGATGGCAGAAATGCACCTTGAAATTCTGTATCGTTGAAAATATATATATGTATCATATATAATATAAAACACCTTGTTTAGCCTACCCTAAGCAGAGGCTATTTCTTCTCAAAATATACTGTGTATTTGTACTCACAACATGGGAAAAATTCATGCGTTGTTTACGAAACCATTTAAGTTTTCGAGGCTCGGACAGTGCACTTCCATTCCTACAGGTAACCATTTCTAAATCTACGACATAGTCTAACCAATACACTGGTATTTCGACCTTCGATTAAGTTAACAGTCTTCCCTGACAGCGTTTTGAAATATGGAGGGTGGTGGCATTTTTGCATGGACGCGTGGACGTCGCGCGTATATCGACTATATCAAGGCTCACGCTAAAATACCCTGAATGAGTTTCACGACCAAAAATAAAGCTTATGTAAAGTTAGTTAGGTCAAGCATACCTCCCTATACTCTTAACGCTTGAGGTTCTGTCTTCGCCAAAGGCAAAAGCAACTCTGAAAAGATCGACAAACAGAGGAACAACTTTTTAGTCTTCAAACTTGAACATGTTTGAAAAAAGCGCGCGAAAAGCGGCGACCCGCGTCTACATACGGGATATGTGGACACTTCTTTTGGTCAAACGGACAGAGCAGAATAACTTATTACGCATGTTGTTACGCATGTTGTTACGCATGTCCGTGAATAATATCGAGTGGCTCTGGGGACGAGAACGAACGAGCACAAAACAAAAAAACAAAAAGAAAACAATACATTCACCAGCGATTTCAAGCATCCTTTCTCTCTTCGGTGCGAAATAAATCCTGGATGCGCTTGGCTAAGGCCACCTGATGAGAAGCTGGATTTTAGCAGGCACTACCAGCAAGAAGTATGCAACCCCTACATATGGCGGGAAACTGCTTCCCTACTTTCAAATTAAGAAAAAAGTAACAAATGAGCATTACGATCAACATCATCCTCGTAGATCCACGGGCGGTCCGCTGGGTCAGTAGAAATGCCCCTGGGTCTCCAAGGATGCATCAATATCAACTTTACTAAGAAAAGAGATGAGGAATGGTTCTCAGTGGAAATTACCATGGAAAGCATTCACTTTAGCAGAATTTAAAATTTGTCACTCAAAAAAAACTCTGATATTAGAATCAACTTTTTCTGCATAGCCCATATGAGACGGAAAAGCGGGTTCTGCTGATACGAAAGGCCCCTTGTCCCTTTGTGCCAATGGCTAAAAATATCTGAAATATCTGAAGCAAACATCACGAGCTGACAGCCAGGCCAAAAAAAAGTTCTTGGGACTAAAATACCGGACTTGCAGCCCAAAACCCAATCAGAAGAATGAGCACAATGACAAAGAGAACAATTTTATTCTTGAAGCCATTCAATCAGTTCACATTTCGAAGTTAAAAGCTCCCTCACAGATCGATTTCACAGTTAACCCGTAAAACAGAATCTCTGAGTTGGTGAGTTAAACTGTCTTCAAATTTAAAAATATGCAAGAAATTTGACATTTCTAAGGAGTAAGCGTTCGAATAATTGGCAAAGTAAAAGTCTACTACTATTCTATCGCAAGTATAAGGGCTCTTGGTGGTGAATTTTACCACGTTTTTATTGGCGGAAAACTTCGTTTTTGCAAATCGCTGTCTGATTTGATGTACTGAGATGTAAGTACGTGCGTCACATCAGTCAACCAGAACGCCAGACTTGCGCGTGCGTTAGAGTACCAGTACAATTTTACTAATGACAGGTAACAGGAACTGTAACAATAATATGGCTCAGCTATTTGAAGAGTCAAGAGAAATTACTAAAAACCCTTGATTAAGTGCTACGTTACTAGAATAGCTGTAGAAAATTATCTATTTATTTATCAATTTATCATTACCGGTGAGTAAAACAGTTAATGGCCGCTTTTATACAACAGACGTATTTTCCGACTAGACGAACAAACATTTTGTATTTCGTCTGGTTTTGTGTCTCAGGTATACAGATACAGACGGGTACAAGACGCATTGTGTGTCCAGAACCACTTCTACCTTCCGTAGTGGGTCGTCGTTCAAAACTCATTACGAAGGATAGTTCGACTACATGCACAATGCGTATTTCCCCAGCCATCTAAATACTCGAGACGCGTAACCCGACGAAATACAAATGTTTGCCCAAGTTCGTTCAGACGGATGACGTAACCATAGTATAAAAACGGCCAAACAGAGAAATAGGCGGCAAGAAAAAGTTTCGTTCCGCATATATTCTCGGAGAAAAAGACCCAATCCATGAACTGATGTGAAAAGAAAGGTAAAGGATCATGAACGATACCACCTCGATCGGCAGCCTACGTGGCTGGCGCATTAGAAACATGGCACGCAGGATAAAATCGCGAGAAAGTGGAGAGTGCGCGCGAGAGAGGACAACACGCACGAGGAGCTTATTTCTCGCGCGCACGCTACGAGGGCTACCTCTCTCGGTTACGAGATGGATCTGAAATATGAATTTCGGTCTATGATTTTATACCAATCATGGTACTGCTAAACTTTATCAAACAATAATAACTTAACTAAAATACAATAACGGTTTTTCAAAAATTTATGTTGATTTTAGTGTCCTGAGACATATACAGTAAAAACCCGCGACTAAGAACCTGTTATAGGCTAGAATTTGCCAGTAAGGCCCACTCTATACAAGAACCTGGGAACCTGTTAAGCCTAAAATTTGAAACAGGTTCTTATTTTCTAAAATCTAAAGACAAATTCTGTACACTTAGGCAAGTACAAGATAAGTCAACATTCAGGATCCTATTTGGAGACATAGGTGTCTTATTACCACAGTAGCTCCAACTGCAATGTAAATGCCAATTTTGAAAATCAAATAACATTGTTTTTGATGCCATAATACAATTTTATACACGGAATAAGCTGAACACCATAAAATACTCTTAGCTACAATGTTTTCTTTTTTTTTCTCAGAAAATAAGAACCTATTTAAGAACCTATGAAAAGCCTAAATTGGGACCACTATTTATGTAAAATCCTGTTTAGGCTAACTTTGGAAAATGCAGGTTCTTAGTCGCGGGTTTTTACTGTTTCGAATCTATATGATACACGAGTGTAACTCGTATCCCTTTCACATATCGGTACCGCCACCTAAACAACTTTAAATGTTGTTTGCTTTGAAGTTGATGGAACGATATTCAGTTTTAACGCGTCTTGGCATATTTGGATTGTCACATCTTTCCAGAGGAGGAGAAACTTTGTTATTGGTGTTCTTAATTGAAAGAATTAAAAACGCGTTAGGTATGAGAACAACTTCGACATCAAACAGCATTACATATTGTTTTCAAAGAACGGGTCAGTGTAAATGGGGTTTCTAGTTAATTAAAAAAATACACTGCCTCCCAGAGAAATTAGTTACGTTATCATTGTAAAAATATAGTCCTACTTGAATTAAGTCGAATTCCAATTAAGTCTAAGGTCGCAGGTCTACTAAAACAACAAAGCCGATTAGAATCAAATGTAGGCAGAGATATTCATAAACATGAACAAGTATCCATCTAAAGGGGTTATGTCACACTAATTGCTGTATTTTTAAAAAGCATCAAATTAGGCCAAAAATTTGGTTTCATTTTGTTATTCAAGACCACATTTAGGCATTGAAACTGTTTCCGGTAGTTATGGATACACAAAATCACCAAAAAATTAACCCTTTCACTGCCGGAGTACTTGATGGAGTTTTGTAAGGTGACTCTAACTTTTGAGTCTGCGGACGAAATCTTATGATGTGACCATTCAAATGAAACCTCTCTGCCTGTAATTACACATGGTGCTATTTATTTTACAAAATTTCACAAAATGAAATTTGGTCGAAATTTGCTTTTGGCTAAATTTGGCAGTGAAAGGGTTAATAAGATAAGTGCTTCCTGATAAAATTTGTCTGATATCTTCTTATGACTCTGCAGGAGCATTTTGTACATGGAAAAAAGCACTTAGTAATGACTTAAGCACAGGATAGTAAAACAGCAATATCCTCGTGACATGGCCCTTTTAACCCTTTAAACCCTAAGATCAAAATTTGAATTCTCATTTGTTGCCCCATTAATTTCCCACCGAAGTAGTGGAGAGAAGTTGATAAAATATCAGGCAAATTCAAATTCATCTATGTGATCATGTCAGTAATTCTCATGACCTCTCTGTTTTACAAAGCATTGATATTACAAGGAGAAATTTGATGCTGATCACTCTTAGGGCTTAAAGAGTTAACTTGATACATTAAACGTGACAGTTAAAGCTTGTTTGTAACTCACTGGATGACCCTGCTAATCGAGGTCAGTAAGTCGGTATCTTATTTAATTAGCACATTTTGCTAGAACCATCTTTTCACGGCAGACATACAACGTACGCTACCAACAAAAGACTAATATCAACAAAGGAATAGATTTCAACAGTGAGTTATAGTTTGGTTACAAAAAGTATTCATTGTTAGTGACTTAAAAATCAACAGTTCATGTACTTGGCAGGCGCCCCGGGGGAGGGGGGACTCCACATATGAAAGGGATGGGGATGCTTGTCGGAAATTTTGAATTAAACCCCTAGAGGAGACCGATCTGGGCGTGGCCCAAGCTTTTTTTGATCCCTAAAAGAGACGAAAAAATATATACATATCAAATATATACTTTCATATTTTTTCGCGTGCAACCCTAAACGAGACCTTCACGGCTAAATATGATGGCGTTTTGCCCAGAACACCCTAAGTGAGACCAAAATTCGAAATTTACTCCCCTCAGCGAGACGACGAGCATCGCCACCCATTTCATATGCGGGGTCCCCCCCCCCGGGGGGGGCAGGTCGCAAGCCCGGTATTGAAAACATTCAAGTACAGGTAAAAGAGACGAAGCCCTTAGAAACAATATCAAGCTCCACCCAGAATCTTCCAAAACATTAAGACTGTGCATGAAGTAATAGTGCAGTTTTTGGGGATTCCACACAGAACAGAAACGATATAAATCAGCATTCAGAGTGACATTATTTCTTGGAGTGCGTGGGGTAGATAGAGTGCTGTCCCTTTTTTAAGTTATGAAGATATATTAAATCGGTGAAAAAGTCGTCCGGATAGACGTGTGTTTAATACAGCAGACTGTCTACAGACTCCCTTCGCAACCTGGGGAAATAATCCAGCAAAACGGACACGACTAGACTTGCTACAAGTCGACACCTCATAAGTTTTCAAAATGGCATAACCAACCAGGAAAAGTGTAGGGCGCGGCGTGTGAAGAGAGACAGGGTATGGGGTCCATGAAAGAATATTTCCCGCTTCCCGCAAACCACGCTCTTGCACACCATGTCTGATGTCGACAAAGGGAGTTGGTAACCTGTTGTGACGGAGCTAATGAAAAAAACAGCTTCACCCCTATTTTCGTTAGATGTGTGAAAGTTCAATAACAATAAACAAAAAATAGAGAGCTGTAAACAGTCTACTTACACAACGGCACAATGGTATTTTATAGATAAGAAGACAGGTCCCAGATTTTTACATGGTGAATAGCGCCATCCACTGGGTAAATCTCTATTCAATGGATTTTTAAAACCCATTTTGGTTCGCTGGATAGAGATTTATCCGTTGGAAAGAGGTATTCACCCTCTCAACGACTGGGGGCCTATTCATTACGACAAACAACAAGTTTAGAGTGCTAGGTCAAATTATAGTTTTGATTACGAGCAACTCGGTTAGTTACCTATTCCGACGTGGTCTAGGTGAAATTTCTGGTTTCAACTAATGCTAATCTATGCACTTAGCCCAAGATTGTAAGATTTTATCGCTCATTTCTTCAGGTTAAGTCTAAAAACGTGTTTGCAATACATACGGGAAACACAACATAGTTTAGGTCAACAAAAGTTTTTAAATCCAGCAGAAAAGGGACCGAGATTTAGCTCAGGTTTGGGCTCATTTACAATCAATCTTTTGAAGCCTTATACGTCAATAAACTTCCAGGTGACGTTTCCTCAAGTCTTAAATCACACTGGATCGTGAGCAGTCTATAATTTTTCTTTAAAGCAAGTAGGGTGGCAGTACACGTGCGCGCGCGCGCGCGAGAGAGAGGCGAACCTTCGGCATTTCCGTCTCTCGCGCGTTCTACTCGACAGACTCAAAAAAAAAAAAAACAGAGACACATCCCGTACTCTAAATAAAATGGTTGCATCTCAAAATTTAAACCTGAAAATAAAAATACCCCGCTTGTTTGCTTGTTTATAAAACAAGACATGAAACATTACTTAGTAATATGAAAGCTCCTAGTTGGGGAAAATGTACGAGATCATTTAATTAAAAGAAAACGCATGCGTCTGACGTATGCAAAACTATAACTTATTAACAAAACATTAATTTAAATAAATTAAAATATTTCTACTTTCAAAGTGACACATGTACATCTAACGTAGGTCTATTGACCATTTTTGCATTACCTATTTGTCCTGTTTGACCCCCCAAAATTTCACATAATTGGAATGGGTATTACAGGCAAGCAGTGCGTATTAATCGCCACTTTAGAGACGAAAAGGGAAATGGGGCCGAAATGCGCCCCGCAATTGGTTCTGGGAACGTTGATGGGGAAGCAACGGTCAACTATTGGCCAATAGCCCAGGTTCGATATATTAAAATTCTAACGCGACTCCGAGGCTTTATGGGCAAAATTGCAAATATCTAACTGCTTTATTGTCTTTCAATTCCCAGGAGAGACTTGAGCACGAAGAAAACCAAACCAAATTTAGAAATATGACCAGAAAGACTCGGAGTCATGATAGAATTTTTAAAATATCGAACCTGAGCTATTCTTTTCCCCAGTCCCCAGTAACAGCCCCAGAAGTCTTTGCGAAAGTTAATTCGTCCCAGTTTCCCTCTCGTTTGTAAAGTAGTGAATTATGGGCAAACAAAGTGTATTATGGGTAATGCATACGCGGCGAATGTATTGCAATATGGAGTGATATTCTGATATCATGAGTCTCTTTGTTCAACACTGTCAGAATCGTTTCCATAATCTCCACTCTCTAATCGTGCTTTCTTTGGGGCAATTTCATTTTCCTGTCCAATGCCAATTTCCGATTTTATTTTGGCCAGAGAGAAAGTGCGAATCTCGGGTGAGGCTCTGTCGTCGAGCTCATCCCTGCTGAAGTTGGGTGGCGATTCTCGCGAGGTGGAGTTACTTGCTGAATCGTCACCTGCAGCATTCACAAGCACATCAAAATCAATCGACTTGGTGTCCAGCAACTTCCTCTTTCCTCCGTCAGAGCTGCTTAGTGAACACTCGCTTAGATCTCGCATTTTCAAGGATTCTATTCCATCTCTATGCCTTGATCGCCGTTCACTTAACAGAATCAACTGTCGACTAGCTGTAAACATGTCGAGATTTTCCTCCAGCGGTGGTTTCTCTGCTCGCCTGGACGACCGGTCGCCAAGTAACAGGAGTTCACCTCTTGAGGGTGGGCGGTCGATAGCTTCCCCTTCCACTGGCTCTAGAATGTTCAACGAGCTTGTCAGTGGCCCTGGAGGGATATCCAGGTCTTGCCCATATAAGCTGACTTCAGAGCTACGTCTGGAACTCAAACCGGATTCTCTTTCGTCCCCCAAAGCAGCTCCTCTGTCAAAAGACAACCTTTCACCGTTAGCCGGTGCAAGAAGAGGCGAGTGACCCCGGGCAGTCTGGTTTTCCGAATCACTTGTGGCAGCCAGCCTTTTCTTTTTATTGTCATTGGGAAGGTTTGCAGCTTCTGGTAGATCTGACTTTTCTGCCTCTTGAAGGTCACTATTAGTCACGCACTCAACTGCATCCTTTTCACTAGCAAGGCTTGTAATTGTACAGGAACTGGAACAAGTAGCTGGGCTATTCCTGGGTCTTGTAGTCTTGGGAAGTGGTTGTCCTGTGGCCACTTCCAATTTGCTGGACAGATCGTCAATGTAGTTGTCGCTTTTTACCAAAGCCCTTCTCAATTGCTGAACCTCGCGCTCATATTGACCTACCTTGGTTTGAAGCCCAGCCATTGTGTAGTGACTGTACCTAAAAGAAACAGTATAGAAAGTAACCTATTGACCTCCCAGTGGTGAGAAAACTCACTCCCAAGTCTCAATAATGTGCTCTGGCTTCAATTGAGTTTGTTGTTGGTTAGCTCCATTGCTCCAAGAGGTTCTTCTTCTAGTACTTCGGTTATCCACTCTCCTCAAAAACTAACATTTCCAAATTCCAGTTCGACCAGGAATGGAACGACTATGTGGATGTGCTACCTCTAAATCGTTAACATTTATTTATTTATTTATTTATTTATTTATTTTCTTTATATACAGGACAACACATGTACCTTTGAGGGGACTTGGAAAATTTGGGGTCCTCTTTGAGTCTTGTATTTTCTCTCAGAAGGTTCTTATTCTCTTCGAGCAATTTCTTGTTATCCTGTAAATATATCAATACTAATCTTTACACACTATAAATGAAAAAAAACAGTTAACTGGTTTTGGATTTCGGAATTTGACGTAATATATCAAGCACGAGACGCAGTGCTTAATCACTACATGAAACACCGAGAGGAGAGTTGAAAATACGACGCGCAGCTGAGTATTTTTGTCAAACATCATCTGTTGATGAAACACTGTGTCAAACGCTTGATATTACTTCTCAAACAAAATGATTTTAAAAGGAGAAATTAAGAATGCAAAACAGAGCAGTTTTTCATCTGATTTCCAAACACTCATTAAACATTAATTTGCTTCATGAATTATTAATGAGTTTGAGGAAGTTGTATTAGGGTCAGTCTCACAGCAGTAAATTTTAAGTTTAGGTTTACAGGCCGATTCAAGAAGGAAAATTTAAGCATGGATCAAGCTGTCAATTTAAGTGATTTTGAAGGATGTGACAAATAAATTAATGTTGCCACATGAAACAGTACACATAAATAAAGTCCTAGTAATAATAACAATAAATATAACAATAATAATAATAATAATAAACTATTAAAAAAGAGTGATGGGTACAAAGTAGAATTGGGATACAATAAGTATTACATTACAATAAATTAATTAAATATTATTGTTATTGTATATTGTTTTGGGAGATTTTTGCTTCATTCCAGACCTAAAAAAATCATTGAATTTGCTTGCCCAGGGCCACTGCTTGTTTACCTTACTCACTGATAATTTTGTTACCAGAAGACTTGCTGGAAGCCTTGCCCATTGGACAAGTGAGCTAAAAAAGTTACTTGCCCAGCAAGAACACAGCCAAAAGGTGGCTGTGCCCACTTAATAGAGGATTAATTTCCCACTCTTTTCTACATCAGGGGCACCCAACGACAATTTTTGGAAAATATTTGTTCAGAAGACAATCTGAGATCTAGAATTTTCGGAACATTTGTTGTTAAATTTCTTGCTTGCCTACCTCTCCTAGGATTTTCAAACCCCTCCCAAAAGGGTATAATTGCACATTTTTAATGGATTTTTACCCTAAAAAGGTCACCTGGAATTTTTGGGAGCCTTTTTTCTGGCTGAAATTTTCGAAAATGTAAGTTTTGATCCCTATAATTTTCGGATCACTAGACTTTCAGCTAGGAAATCACGAAACATCACAACTCTTGCAAAAACAAAACTACTGTATTTATTTGAATAAGCGCCCAACCTCGAATTAGTGCCCACCTCAAATAAGCACCCATCCTAAAGGGAAAAAAAGTTAATGAGCGCCCACCCACTTGGGTGACAATGAGATTGAAATTGAATAAGTACTAACATAAAGAGACTTCCCCGTAGATGGAGTTTTCTTCTGAGTAGGGGTAGGTTACAGAAACCTTGCTTTGCTACATCTTCACGTTTCGTGGTCACCTTTTATTGTTTTGTTGCAAAATAAACATACTACACTTGCCAAAAATGGTGAACATTTAATAAGCGCCCAGCCTCGAATAAGTGCCCACTCTCAAGGTCCAAAAATTTAATAAGCGCCCAGGGCAGTAAATCGAATAAATACGGTAACTGGTTTCCAGAGGGACCTGAAAATCGTCGCTCTTTAGCTTAAGGATCCATGTTTGTGTTATTGTGTTCATTTATGAGAGCGAAAACTAACAATGCTTTTCCTGCCTTTTAATTCTGACACGCCACCTTCCACCATGCTTTGACCATGTACTGTTGTATCCCAAGCAGGGTACAATATTGCTGAATTGCATCATGATTGGGATATATTTAAATTGAGTCAAGGCTAGTGGCTGAGAATTGACCAATGACACCAGGTTTTCAGTAGCCATTGGAAATACCAGATGCAGAGGTTCAGCTGACAGACTTGCACCATTCGTGCCATAGGCAAGAACTTCTAGGGGGCTCCGGGGGCATGCTCCCTGGAGAAATGTTTAAAACTGGACTCTTTAAAATGCAATTTCCCTCGTTCCCTGGACTGGAAAGGGTTAACAACAAGGTCTCTCAAGGCACTCAAAAATACTCACAGAAAATGATAATGGATATTATATGTCAGGAATTTTTTGCGACTGTATGCATTACATAACTAAGTGAGTTAAATAAGGGTCAAATCTATCTTTGATTAATAAATGAAAAAAAGAAAGAAATGATTTTCACACGTGACTGCCAGGCTTCTTACATTGGTGAAACTGACAGAAACCTAAGCACACGACTGACCGAACACAAACCCACGACGAGGAATGGTGACGTCAACAATCACATTGCTGAGCACCATTTAAAGACGAAACATCAAGTTGACTGGGACTCTGCGACATGTATAACGTATTCTACAGACTACTATCAACGTCTCACTTTAGAAAGCTGGTTTACTAACTTAGAACAAACGCCACTGAATCGTAGCCAACAGTTACCAGCGCTGTACAAACGACTTATTGACGAGATCAAGCAAGACTAACTACGAGAGAACAACTGGAGAACTGACAATTTGACTATCAATAGACGTCTGTTTAACTGTGACAATAGACAGATCGAAACGCACTAATCAATGGTTACGAGTCTTCATAGCCAATAACAACACGGCTTAACTGACACACGACCAATAACATTGCGACGTAATTGACCAATCAGATCAATAACCAGAGTATAATACCATCAACTGACGTGACACAACTCCCTTTGACTCTGAAGATGACTACCGCACAGGTTGTCAAAACGTCAGTCACTGTCAACAACAACAGTCCTATTCAGGACTACGTTCACCCAGACAATCAAACTCAACCTTTTGAAATGACTCCTGGGTTCAAACCTTTCACACTTAAAAAATAATCAATTATTATTATCCTCTGCGTGAACTTATGGACAATACATGGACATGTTAAACAACCAGATGTTGCATCCAGCATCACCGTCTGGCCTGAAACGAAAACCCTGATGCAGTCCCTGCTTAATTGAGTGATAGTCTAGGAATAATATTATTAATAACATTATAGGAATAATTATGTGTACCTCTTTGATCTTATCCATATCTCCTCTCAAACTCTCATAAGTGTGGCTTGCTTCTTGCAACCTGGTAGTCAGTTTAACCAACATATCAATGTCAAGTTTACCAGGACCATCGTCTGGTCCTCTGCTTCTGGTGGTGAAGTCCATGGAGGCCATCGTTCTTTCTCTTTCAATCATTTTCTCGTGAAGCTGTTTATTTTCAGACTTTAGTCTCTCAACGGTGTTCTGAAGTGATTTAAGTTCATCCTACAAAGAAAATAATTTCCTTATTTAGCAAAAGAAAATGTCAAGGACACTGAGTTATGACGACTCTGTGAGCTTTTAATAATATATAATTATGTGACTGAACAAACAAGTGACCCATCAAAGGTCTGACAACCTCTCTGGCGGTAATTTTGGTGGTGCATGGCACCACACCTTTTTCTGCATTTAAAAAATTTCCAAAAGGTCTTGATAGCACAATGCAGCAATAGTTTTTAAAAACACAATGACACTTTTAAGTTACCCTTATAGTTCGTTTAGTTTTCTTTCATATTATTGGCTAGCTTTAATAATTATGTGTAACGAAGCAATCATTGTTTGGATAGTTATATAATTATTATATACCAAGTTACTTGTACGCTATTACTATGGCTGAAGATGATGTTTGAAACACTGAAACATGTTCCACAAACGTAAAAGAATCATTGTGTTTTTAAAAATTATTTAAAAAATTAAATTCATTGACTAAGGTAATGGCAACAACAGTGAAAGACCTAATTTCAAAAGGAAATCTTAGTCCTAATTTTCACTGTTAGTGAGGATTTCCAACAATACTGTTTGTTTGCTTAAAGTGATCATCTGGCCCCAATTCTTTAAAAGGAGGATAACGCTATCCACCAGATAAATCTCTATCCAGTAAATAATGCAACTGGTTTCCCTCATGTCTATCCACTGGATAGTGATTTAGCCATTGGATAGTGAACAACCAGGGCCTGGTGGATAAGGTTACATAACTGTGAATGTAATCACCACCATTTTGTTGCCCTGCTTTTAATCAAAATCCATTATATATACGGTGTAACCATTACTTTTTCAGAATCAACCAGGTAAAAGTAAACTTATATTTTGGAATGGCCCATATGTGGGGACAAGATGGGAAAAAAGACTGAAACAGACATCATAATTTATTAGCCAAGGGTCTAGGGTTGCAGACTGACAAGATTATTTAAGGAAAATAAAAACAGCTTAATAACTGAGGCAAAATCATGCAACATGGCCTCGAAACAGTGACACAGGCCAGATGAAATGAGAACAAATGACACAAAGTTAAGTTCAAACTGCGACAGCAATGAAGGAAAGAACAGAAACACAACTTCCTCCACAATACTTGAAACAACAGGTTTGAAATCAAGACTAGGGATTACATATCCCCACTAAAAAAGGCTCATTAAAGATACAGCTCATACTTCCTGACAGTCACGAGGGAGGGGTGGTAGGATCATGCGACTCACCTTAGCAATTTAATTTTATCATGGTGATTAGAAAAATATTCCTTCCAAATAGATCACTTATTTGGTGGTGTATTTTCCCAAAGAAAATATGTTTAATCTACTGATGACTAGAATGCATTGAAAAAAACAAGAATGATAGTACTTTGATTACACAATGTACGTATTATGCAACTAGAATTGTGAAAAATGTATTTCTTTCTTAGCATATCTTGAAATCATCTCATTGACTGCGTAAATCAACTGCTAAATTAAAAATATTTTTTAACCATTCACTAATAACTGCTTCCAGAAAATAGCAGCTAACAGAAAGAAATTCCAAAGTAAGGGTGGGGGGGGGGAGTGGGGAAGGCACCTCCTTAAAATTCTTTCTATGTTATGTCTGCACCATCCAGGTTGTGGAACATTAGAAAGTTGATTCGAGAAAATATTCATACATTTCGCGTGGAAGGTCAGTAGAAATTCAAAGGGTGAGGAGAACAGCAGCTCTTGAAGCGAAAAAAAGAAAGTACTTGAATGGACCTATTCTGGAATTTTTAAAATTTCAGATCAATAAACCATCCATTGGGGAAGTAAAGGATGTTTCAGGAGCAACACAATGTATTCCTCTACAGCATGCAATGGACTTTGAGCAGGATATAAAGACAATATTTATGGCGCATGTCTACCAGCTGTTTCACATCAACCAGATTGGGAATATGATCTGAAGGAAGATCTCTCATGAGATGCCAAGGTGATTGGAAGTGATGGTCTGCCAAAAGAATTGTGTTTGTTTGACCCAGGGGTTGTCTAATACACACAACTTAAGATTCCACTGCACACCCTCATTTCTATTTGTGGCAGAATTTTAAAAAAATACATTGCATAGCATGCTTGTGTCAGTTCAAGACTTAGAAAACAAGGTTTATTACATGCATAGGGTGTGTGTCTTGGTCATGGCTTACAAAACAAGGTATTTCAGGACTAAACTTCCTGTAACTCTAGACCCAATTAAAATGTACATATATACCAGTGGTTTCCATCATTTTATGAAAAAATGGTAGGAATTTTGATAGTCAAAAATTGATTTTCAGGAGATGGGTTGACATGGATTGGGTGGGTTTTTTTTGGTTCACCTAATGCTGGTGAATTGATTACGGACAAGGGTAATGTCCCTTTTAGATATAATAGGACAGCCAAACAATTAATGGCTAATAGGATTATGCACATATTTTTGGATTTTATCTTCTAAAGATTGGATAAGGTAAAATTTACCACAAGCAAATGCACCGTATATGCCACCATTATATAGAGGACAAAATTACGGGTAATTCCAGGCAACAGTTAACTTTTCTATCCAGTGCACAGTGCATGTTTACTCGACTAAGCCGGACTTGGAACTTATTTTCTCACAATTTTCAACTTTTGCACAAAGCACTTTCCTAAGCTTCCAAAAGTACATAACTTTTCTTATTGCAGGCAATATGACACCACCGGTACTGATATTCATTCAAGGCTGCAACATTCTAAGAAAAATTGAAACGAGCCCCAAAGCACGAACCAACTTAATCAAAGATACTGAGCATATCAGTTCTGCACAAAAATCAAAAGTTCTTGATGAAACATAAGTTACTAGTTATGGCTGTTGGGCCAGCTGCAACAGCACAACTGTCACGTGCCCCCCATTCTGTTCCGCACTGTTCCGTGACACAAAAGCTTCTTGCCTCAGTGTTTGGCATATTTTCATAACAAAAAAATTTGGCGTAAACCATGAGTATTGCTTAGCGAACTTTGGACTTGCTACGCTAGGCGTTATTGTTTTTGGTGTGATTCATAAACATCTAGAATAAATTGTTATCACATGGATGACTTGGTGAGCATCACCACTCAAAACATACACAAAATAGTATTTAAGACTGCGAGTGTCTGTTTTAAACTATGGACCAATTTTGAACCAGGTGATGGGGTTTTGTCTTCATATAATTTTAACACCACTTCGTCTTGAAACAAAATTCAAACTTTGACCAGGCGCTACGCCAAAAACTTATGAAAAGTGATGAAGAGCATTGCGTGCGAGGGATAGACAAATAATAAAATAATAATAAATGCGTACACATAGTCAACATACTTGGCAATGACCTGGTGCGGCAACAAGCTAGATAAATCTCATCTTGAATGTTAATTGGTACAGATTTAAGGATGAATAAGGCCTGCTCAGTTAAAATAATATGGATAAAAATTTGAAGAGTCAAAAATATGATTATTTCCAAATTTGAACTTGTACATTGAATATAATAATTCAAAATTTTTGTTAGGCGCAAGTGTAAACGAGAAAGCCATGATCAAAAGCGTCACTATTAATATCATTTTGGCCACACAGGAGCAAGGAAGATGACATAACATTGATGAATTCTAGGTCAGCCCCTTTGTCTGAATATTCAAAAAAGGCTTTGTATTCAGATCACGCGATGCCTGAAAATGATGTTGTTTGGATGTACTTTTTAATGCAACATTTTCTTCCTTGGTAATCAAAGCAAAGGAGTGATGTTATATCATGAATAGTGGTTGAAGTGCAGTATAGTTGGGATCCACTCTTTTACTGATGATCACGTTTTCAGAAATAGTAGCAAGCAGTGATCACGTGTACATGTACCTCATATTCTCGTCTGATTAAATCAAGTCTGGTTCTTCTCAGCTCAGCTCTGGTCACGGCATCAGAGTTCACGGGCAAGTCAATACTTCCTGATATAAGATTGAAAAACGAAAATAAACTTGGGGGCAAATTTTTGGACAAAATTTGTCAAGTGTTCACTTTCTGTGGTGAAATTTATCAGGGACCGTGATACAGATATTGGATCGTAGAGGGAAGAGATACATTAAAATTCAGACAAATTGTCTGTCTGGAGCAAAAATAGAGGAGGGTCACTTTAGTTGCCACAGAAACCATACAATTTTATTAGTCAAATTAAATCACTTCAGTGTAACGGCAGGAAATTGGAGTTAAACAACATCCTGCTTTGTAAAAACTGACAGCTTGCGGCATAAACGTGAACAACAGATGCCTTTCAATTAAAACTGCTATAAAAGATCAGGTTATAAAAGAATCCCCACCTGATTGGGTACAATAAAGTTATTATGTCACTCCTTTTGTTGCTGATATGGGTTTAGGTTGTTGAGGTCACGAATGTCATTATTAAGTAGTCTCTAGGAGGTTCACAATCAAGGGAAATATGATCAGTATGCAAGCACAACAGACGGTCAATGACCCATAAGTCCGACACAGAATTTTGTTCAAAGTCAGAGGGCAGGGCTTTCTGGCGCAATTTTCTCAGCTTCTCAGATCAAGCAAGGGGACGCTGGATTAGTTTCCTTTCGGTATTTCTCGTATTACGTCAATGGGTGTACACTTGCCGTTGTAAATGGACTGTCAGGTCCGGAAAATTGGTCAAAATATATTGCAACTCCTGGGCATAATAATCACATCTGATATAATGTGCGAAATTTTAACCCCATTTAACTCGATCTAGTTGAGCAGTGTCAACCGTAATAATGTTAATTTGAACCAAAAAAGTGTCTCCCTCTTAGAGGACGTGTTAACCCCGGGGCAACGAGAACTTTTCGCAAACTCGAAGAAGCTGATTGGTTTTGGCATTTCCCGCACAATTCGACCTTCTATCAATCGAGCATACTCATAATTTCGCGGAAAGTAACTAGGCAGATTTCACAAGGCAGGTTTCACACCGTAACACTTTCAGACAAAAGGAAGTTCTGAATTGGCCTTCAAGGTTTCATTGTTCTTTGGTCTGTATAAACAATGAAGACTGCTACATGAATATTTAGGCTTTAGCTTCCCGGTTTCCCCACTGGCATCAAAATTCATCCCTATATTTTCTCACCTAGGATTTTCTTGCAAGGCTGCTCTGTAGTAATAGATGTACGGCACGTTGGACAAAATGAGTGCGATCGAAGCCAGGTATCCATGCAGGTTGAGCAGAACACATGTTGATTGGGGCAAACAACGGGTTCTCTAACCTTTGAAACGCGAAACAAAAACAATGAGCTTGGCCGAACTTTACGCCACAAATATGAATAGCAATACCAAGATACACAAGCATTTTTACTCGTATTAGGAGCACTCACCTTTCCAAGACATATCTGGCAAGAAATTGGAAGAGTCATAGACAGAGAAGTCGAGGAAACAGAGACCTTTTTGCTCGCCATGCGTGTGTCATGCCATCTGATCTAAAAGCTGACTAAAGCCAAGTGTGTCACGGTTCAACAACACGCAGACCAACACGATACCGAGGGCTTAGAGTCAAGCAGCGGCCTCTGCTGTTGTTCATGCGCGTTGCCACATTAATCCAACATGGCGGCAATTTCGGACGACATGAGATGGTGGAAAAGCGTTGTTCTGTTCTCAGCTATCCTCAAGTCACTGTTGATTCCAGCTTAGTACCATTCATTTAATTCGCGGGTGTTCTATTATCTAGCCTTTAGTTCTTTTAAACATTTTAAAGTGTAATGTACATGTGTGATTGTGTTAGTCGATATTCAACTTCACCTATTATTTTACACTGTATTTTAACGATCTACTTTCCTCACTTAAGACTTACAAAGATTTCTAATCTCAAACACTATAGCCTACACTGCAGAACTATCAAAACCATTTCTCTGCGAATTTTCAATTCCGTTTCGGCGGTAAGCGATAAAATGGTGAAAAATCAGTGCATCTGAATAAGGCTTGAGTGAGAACATGCAAGCTCATGAATAAAGCTTAACTTTGAAAGCCAAAAATAAATTTGAATAAATACAGTGATCATTCTTTACATTTCATGTGAACCGTTTGCTTGAGGCACACAGATTTTATGATTTGCTTGTCACTATAATATGTACAAAGAATTGACTTGGGACTACCATAGTTAATCTAACTTTTTAATTAAAGATCAGTTTCTTTCAAATTCAGGTCATATGTTTTTATTTTAATTTGTTTTTTTTATTAAAACTTAGCTTACTTGTCTAAGACTTTAACTTAGGCATAATACATTTATCCACATGGGTACTCAGCTAAATAAGCATGTCAAAGCCTGTGTAGACACCTAAACAAACACTGCTATTATTGATGCAAAATTTACCACATATTCAATATCATTCCTTTTCATACAACTTCAGAATACATAAATGATATGCTGGTGTCAAAACTGTAGATTAAACCCTTTGAAAAATACAGTCACACTTTCTTCATTAAGATTCAAAAGACTTTGGCCAGCTAATGCATTTCTGATAATTTAATCGACCATTCAAATTTTTTTAAATATTTCAATTTTTTATTCTGTAATTTTTAATTGCAAAGGATTGATTGTTTAATCTTTGTATCTTTCTTATATTGATCTTTGTAACGCGCTATTATATTTGCATACCACAAAACAAGCAACCGACAAGTTCCATGTGATATAAAAATATCACATATACATATTGCATTTGTGGTTAGTATTCACAGCTTGAATCATGCTGTGTCATACTAACCACAAATGCAATGTCTATATCCTAGTATGTTAACCCTTTAAGCCCTAAGAGTGATCAGCGCCAAATTTCTCCTTGTAATATCACTGCTTTATAAAACACAGTGGTCATGAGAATTGAGGGTCTGATCACACAAGATGAATCTAATTGATACTTCAGCAAATTCTGCCCACTGCTTCTATTGAAAACATACAGAGACAACAAATGAGAATTTGAATTTTGATATTAGGGTTGAAAGGGTTAATAAGGGCGTGACATTTTCTTGTGAGGATCTTTATCAGCTTAATCTATTAAATTATGATTCACTTGATCATAACAACTTGTTAGCTATGAGAAATAATAATAATAGCCTTTTTGCACACGTTATAATATTCCATTGCATTAGAGGTAAATATTTAAATTTCTCATAGAAAATACTATAGATTAATCAACCTGAACTACACATGACAAGGTACTAAACGTCTAAGGAAACTGTTGCTGTTTTCAGGTAGGGGAGGGAGACTTCACCCGTTTTCATCAGCTTTATATTTCTTTAAATTTTGCCGTCTTTGATGTGTGTTTATATCGATCGTGTCCATATTTGCATGCCTCCTCTTAAGGGCCTGACCCATAGTCCAACATCCCAGCAACTTAAGAACAATGAATAATGGAAATCTAGAGTGTTGTAAGTGTTTTTATTCATGCCCCATGTTGTATTTCAATAAATCTTATTTACAGTAATTGTCTTGATCCTCACTGGCTGGTACAAATTAAAGTGGTACAGATTTGTTATTAACCATTCATTAACAATATTTGATAATCATCAGAAATCCTTGAAACTAACATTTAATTGACAGTGTGAGTAACTACATATGTAAAAGAATATAGTTCTTTCATGAAGATATCA
The DNA here is from genome assembly GCA_964035525.1 of Porites cylindrica. Taxonomy (NCBI): domain Eukaryota; kingdom Metazoa; phylum Cnidaria; class Anthozoa; order Scleractinia; family Poritidae; genus Porites; species Porites cylindrica. The sequence goes on from OZ037784.1 coordinate 3,924,967, forward strand.
TTGTGTTTGACTGAAACTTGCTTTTTGCAGACAGTTACTAGCTAAACGTATTGTTAATTTAAACATTTGACCTTTTTTTGAAAAAGTTGATATGAAAATTGCAATATTATTCAACTTATACATATCAGCACAGACGGTAATAATCAATCATTATCGCTGATTACAGGTTAAGAACTTTCTCATTTTTAAGTTTAGAAAACATGCCCAAGGAATGGGATTAGAATGACATTATTTTCTTTGCATTGGTTCTGTTTTCCCTTTTCTCTGTGGAACTTTTTCAGTCATTCTAGTGATTTTGAAGTACACAGGAACTGGCTTGCTATCACCTACAGTCTCCCTCTGTCCAAATGGTATTACGAGGTACAGTGTTTTCTTGACTTTACTTTATCTATTAAGTTACATGCAAATTTTAACAAAGTTAACTGCCATGAGCGTAGCAGTCTCCGCTTGTCAGCAGTTGTAACAGCCAGGATTGTCAAGTTCTTTGGTGGCGAAGAGCATTCTCCCCACCCTTCCTACCCTCTACATATATGTCTCCTTTCACTGATTCCTCAGTGTATGTGATGGGTGCCTAGTATGGGGCTCATGGCTTGGTTGCATTGATTTGCCAGCTGTAGGGGCAGATTCTATCTAGTGGCTGGCTGATCACAGTGGCAGCCCCTGGATACCACAGGCACCTACCTTCTATTTAGTGAGGCAGCCAGTTAACCCAAGGAATATTGATTTATTATGCTACTATTCATAAGCTTACTCTGTCTCAATAATGTGACTCAGACATCTACAACTGAAAAGGCTGGTTTTCACTAGCAAGTGTCAAAGTCGCACTTAATACATTGGCAGACCTAGTGGAGAGGTCTGGACAGATGCAAGATTTTGAAAGTGGCTCCATGTCTGAATAAAAAACCGTCCTAGGCTACTGAACATTAGCCGGAGAATTCAGTGTAGTAACTGGATAATTTTCCGATCTCCAATGCTTAATGAACACCCTGAGGTGATGCTGGCCCCCACGCTAATATTTTAAAAGCCAAAACAAAGCTGGCATGGCAGGGAAAAATTCTTTTTGGGGCCGAGCTGCTCTCTTGTCCTAGTATCTGGATCAGCCCTGCAACTCTTCTTAACTCAACTCTTTTTATGTTTGGTAGAAAACCTCAGAGTGGACTTTGGACTATCCGCCTCTCTTTGCCTGGTTTGAATATTTATTATCACAAGCTGCCGCCATTGTCGACCCACAAATGGTTGTTATAAGCAAACTGAAGTATGTCAGCCAGTCGACCATCCTGTTCCAAAGAGGATCAGTTATTTTTACAGATCTTCTTCTGGCTTATGCTATAAAGGAGTGAGTATAGCAGTATTTCAGCCATGTGGTATCAATAGACAACTTCTTCACAGTGTTCTTCATAGTGTAGTTCCAGAAAATATCCATACTCCCCCCACAGAAGGGATTGGAAATTCCTGGAGGGTAGGGGGTTCTCAAAGGCCCAAAAATTTAAGTAAATGTATGAAGCTTGACTGGAATTTCCAAAGAGGTGGTGGGTGGGGGGGGGGGGGGGGGGTCTAAGGAAAAATCCCTTCCGTGGGGGAGGTATGGATAATTTTTGGAACCACAGATTGCCTTCACATTGTATGTCCACTTTTTTGTAATTAAATCCCATTATAAGAATTATATAAAGTCTGTGCAAAGTTATACCAAAGAGATTTGTTCATTTGATGGTAACACCAAAAAATTTTTTTCCTAGTTAGAGTTTTAAATCATCTTGCCATAAGTCAGTGTAGATTAAAGTGAAAGAGATAAACATTCAAAAGTTTTCTAATCCAATGCTTTAATCTTCAATGTAAAATTTTGGTACATGTTTTGCCCTGCTTTGTGAAAGTTTGTAACACAAAATTAACTTTCAGCATTAAATAATCATTATTATTATATACAACTTTTGCCCAAAAACATGATATCTTCACACATGAAAAGGTCACTGTTGCTATGCTACATAATAAATTGTGCCTTTCGTGGCAGAAAAAATATTGTCATGAAATGGTTTAAATTTTCATTTCTTTTTATATAATGTAATAGAACATTACATGGCTGCTTGGAGTTACCAAATTTATATTTTTCAATGTTCAAAGAGAAATTTCTTATCTCCGCACTGCCATGTTTTATCCTTTTCCTTCTTTTTTAATACTGGTTTACATGGTCTATTGTAACATTTAATTTTTAGGTACTGTGGTTATCTTGCAAGAAAGGCTTCTGTCCCAACACGTAATTGTCTAATCTTAGCTTTGCTTGTTATGTTCAATTTTGGACTTCTTATTGTGGATCATATCCTTACATACAAATCAATACTACAAGAGCTTCACTGGCTCCCAGTTAATGAAAGTATTATCCTTTAAATTCTACTTTTTACTTACAAAGCTTTACATCACTTAGCACCTCTTTACATACAGATCTAGCCATTAACTATTAATTTTACTCTTCGACACACAAGCTTAGGTCATCCTCGTCAAATCTACTTTCTGTTGCTTTCTGTAATTTGAAGACATATGGTGATCATGCGTTCTCAGTCTGTGCTCCAAAATTATGGAACTCTTTGCCCCTTGAATTAAAAAACTCCCATTTGGACGATATCTTTAAGAATAAGTTGGAGACGTTTCTTTTTAACAGAACATTTAGTTAACATCTACCTATGTTTGTTTGTTTTCCAAGTAAACTTTTATTGCCCTTTTTTCATAAATTATTGATGTTTTATACTTGTAAATTTGAAAGTTTACACTTGTAATCTTTAACTTTTTGTACATACTTTATAAAGCGCCTTAGAACTATAAGGATTATGGCGCTTTAGAAAGTGAAATGATTATTATCTATTATTATTATGAAACTGTTCTTAGGGGCTGATTCCCAAGGTAATTTTCAGCTGGACTAAAATGTTGTTTCATTTCTAATTTGAGCCCAAAATTGGACAGCAAAATTTGCAGCCGAAGTGTTTCCTTTCAATACTGAAGCAGCGCACATGTTTATGTAAGTTCACATCGTATGATTAGACAGACCTTGTGCAAAAATATGAAAAGGTTTGAAAATTGATACTCTTCTTGGCTCCTTTAGCTCCTTCGACGACTGAGTATTTCATTTGGTAGGCTGAATATGTTCCTTAACTTTTCTTCAGACATTCACTTTCAGTACAATGGATTTCTCTTTGGCCTTCTTCTCCTTTCCATAACAAAGCTGTCTGAGGTATGTGTAGCAATAACTATTATTCATATTGAGGTCTTTGATGTTTGAAATTAAACTAATTATTTGGCCATAGATTCTGTTCTGTTTTCTTTTCCACACAAACTTTGTGAATCGTAAATAATATTTTCTTTCTTTTCTTTTCTTTTTTTTTTATGTGCTTATTATTATTAATATTATTTTATTATTATTACTTATAATGCATTTAATGTGTACGGTATATATATTTCTATATTATTCTCATGTAGTGTCAGTTTGTTAGCTACTCTGAAATTCGAGTATAAATAAAGTTTATGTTGTTATTGTTGTTGTTGTGAACTTACTTTACATCACTTTCAAAATGAGGTAGTGGTACTAGGTATGTTATTTAGAAAACATTGTGTATGAAATCAATGTACAAGTAAGATAACGAGATTTGAAGAACTATGAACTGAGATAATGCATCAATCAGCCCTTTAATTGGTGGTCTTCCAGAGAGAGAGCTTGCAAAGGGGTAAAATAATATTACAGTGTCTGTGTGGTGAAGGGACATTAGGTTTAGTTCAAATTATTGAGAAAAACTGAGGCTTTGAGAAATTAGGATTCTAACTGTAATAAACCATGTACCTTTGTAAAGTGATTTTGCATTTTTCAAAATTGTGGAGAAGCAGTTAAACTGCCTTCAAAGTGTAAGAGGAATTTGTAAACCCCATAATCTGTACAAAATAATCATTCATTTGTTTCAGGGTCAGACATTGGAGGGTTCATTTTGGTTTGCTGTGTTGTTAAATTTCAAGCACATTTTCCTTTACATTGCCCCTGCCTACTTTGTGTTTCTTTTACGGACGTACTGTTTTCGTCCTTCTGCATCAGGAAAGAAAGGTAATGACACTTTCTTTACAATCTAGATAGCAGTAGGGCACAAGGTGCCAACATCCTGGCATAGCCAACTCTCCAAACTTTTCACTCCGTACAGGTCTCATGTTACTGAAGCAGTCTTCTCTTCTCTCCTCTTCTGTACTCTTCTCTCCTCTTCTCTTCTCTTTTCCTCTCCTCTTCTCTTCTCCATTCTCCTCCCATCCCCTCCCTTCTCCGTTCCCTTCTGCTTCTCTTCCCATCCTTTCGTTCCTGTCAGTGCATTTACAAACAGTGAAGTTATAAAAGAATCCTTCCTTATTTCTGTAACTTGCAGAATAGACACTATTTTTTTCATGTTTTTACGGCAAGTGCAAAGCAGGTTTTGAAAATGAGACGCACAATGGGTGAAAGCACAGAAAAAATTTTTTTCCCAAGTTTCTTCCAAAATCATGAAAAAATAACACTCATTTTGTAGGCTATAGAATGTTTGTGAGCCTTCATACCAGAGGGGACCAAAAGTAGTAATTTCCCCTAATGGTCTATGCAGCATTTATTTTGCTGACATTTTTTTGTTTTTGCTTTCCATTATTTACAGATAAGCAGTTGATTATTTTCGGTGTGAATATCTGGGATTTCTCTCCCTTACATTTATTGAGACTTGGCGTTATAGTTGTGCTTGTTTTTGGTGCTTCATTTGGGCCTTTCATAGTCATGGTAGGTTGTTTCAATAATTTTATCACTGTAAGTCCTTCCTTTTTTCTTCTTTGAATTGTCTCAGCATGCAAAGAAAGCAGTGTTTGATAGCCTGGGGCTAGGGGATTTTGTTATCTGGCTAGTGAATTCTGTTCTTAACTCTCCTTATGGGGAAAGGGCAGTTTTGGGGAATTCAAATTGCAGAAGAACTGTGATCAATCCTGTTCATCAAAAATTTTTTGAGTTAGTTGAAATGACTGTTGGGCTAGTACATGCTAGCTAAAGCTTGCCCTGATAGCAAGCTGTAAAACTGTCTTTCTTTGCACCCTGCCTTTTATTAACAAGTAACGTAGGAAATAATTTATACTAGCAAATAAAAAAAAGATCATTGTGAAAGGACTGTTGTACACCATTCATTTTAACCATATTATTTTGTAGTTATAGCCTCTCCAAATTGCAAACATCCAACCAAACTGCAGCTTCATGGACCCATCCCTGACATTTCTACAATCTTACGTGAACAAAGAATGCATTTTGCAGGTCACTCCTGGCGAGCAAAACAAGAACTCACTAGCAATCTACTGCTGCTCTGGTCACCTAGCCGTGGTAGAAGGCGGGTTGGTCACCCTGCAATCACCTATATCGACCAACTCTGTAGAGACAAGGGATGCCTTCCAAACGACCTCCCTGCTTTGCTGCAGAACTGCGATGGATGGTGTGATAAGCTCATGAATGCCCGAGCTATTGTGGCTCGACCTGTTGAATGATAGCCCTCTCCAGAAAGAACCCTCCCCTCCCCTCCCCTCCCTTCCTCTGCCCTCTAAATAATACTCATGCCACCATCCTCCTTTGATGGTTGTGCTATCAAAAACATCATTTAACTTTGCTGTTTCTGATTTCAGGATCAGTTGAATCAAGTATTATCTAGACTGTTTCCTTTCAAGCGTGGTTTATGCCACGCCTACTGGGCTCCAAACTTCTGGGCTTTGTACAATGCTCTAGATAAGGCAGTTGCTATAATTGGTAAGTTGGAAGTTTAAACTCTTCGCTCCCTAAAGTTACTTGCAAATGGATGCAACAACTCTCAACACTGTTGGGCCAACAATATTGGGAGTTGTTGCATCCGTTTTGGCAGTGCTGTGTAAATGGATGCAGAAACTCCCAACAGTGCATCATGGGAAGGATACAACTCATAAGACTTTGTAAACCATTTGTGATGTGCGTGCACGGCCCCAACCATGTTGGAAAGAGCTTTGCAAATGGATCCAACATTGTTGCATTACTCTTCAGCGATCACGGAACAAAAGAAATGTTGGGAGTTTTTGGCTCAAAATTTTGACCAGTTTCAAACTTTGTACGACGACTCCCAACATCATGCAGCAGGGTGTGCAAATGGACACAACATGTAACATCCAACATTGGATGGGGGCTTAACTGAGTACTAAGCATAAAAATATTGTGGACCAAAAATCATTGAATTAAGGTTGTAATATAGTGAAAATCAAACTCAAAAAACTACTTACCACATGAGCAATACCACTTAAAAAAGTTATGGTTGTAGAGCCTTCTCAGTTGCAGCACCCATTCTCTGGAAAGCACTGCCAGATAGTCTCAGAAACCAATTTTCTTTACCTTCTTTTAAGAAAGAACTAGGTAGTTATTTAAAATAGCTTTTTTACATGTAAATTTTCTATTGCTTATTTTATTATTATTCAGTTTTTAACAATTATCATTATTATTATTGTTGTTGTTATTATTATCATTATTATTATTAAGATCAACTGACACTATGTGAAAGTTCGACCAAAAAGGAGTTTTTATTTGAAAGGTCTCATCATGGACATTTCTTTGTAATTTTGTGGCTTTGTAATTTTGTTGAGCGTTTACGTGACCAGAAATTTACAAAATAACTTATTATAGGAAATGGATGCTTGTGTTAATTACAGTAATTGAAATCAACGCGACTTTAATAAAAGCGAAATGAAGGACAAATTACTTTCAATTAAAGGTAATTAACACGAAAGAGAGGTTAGCATTTCAGAGGGTCTCAATGGGGTGGTAACTTAGACGGTTGACGGTTAACTTTTTCTAAATTTGACGATTGACGGTTACTAAAATTTTAGAGATTTGGACAGTCTTTGTTATTTTGTTGAGCGTTTACATGACGAGAAATCTACACAATACCATACCTTATAATAGGAAATGGATGCTGGTGTTAATTATGGTAATTGAAATTAACGCGACTTTAATTAATGCGACATGAATCGAAGGAAGGATGTTGTTGGATGTTACCTGTTGCGTCCGTCTACTGTTAATTAAAGTTAATTAACGCGGAAGAGAGGGTAGAATTTCAGAGGGTCTCAATGGGGTGGTAGCTTAGACGGTTGACGGCGTTATTTTTTCTAAATTTGACGATTGACGGTTATTGAAATTTTAGAGCTTTTGACGGTTGACGGTTAAAAAGGAAGTTTAAGTAATTGGTAAATTAACTTCTTAATTTTTCACATTTCACTCCCCAGGTTTGGCTTTTTCTCGTAGAAAAAAAGGAAACCTAAAATTTTCTGGATTCAAAAATGTGATAGAAGAGTAATCAGAAAAATTCTCACTTTCAAAATAAGTGAAATTGCATCTAAAATTTTCGGGAAAATGTAACTGAAGCCCTTGTAATTTCGAAAAGACTCAAGTTCCCCTGTGATGACCGAACAGATACAAACTTTAGAGTGCCGCTTGGGATGCATTTCTAGGAGATCTAAAAGAACTCTGAATAGCCTTAAAAGTGATTTCAGTGTATTTAGGGGCAAACCGTCGTTGGGTGCCCTTGCAGAGACCCACATTCCAACGAAGGAAGTAAACGCGACATTACCCTGGGTGCCAGAGACTTTTCTAGCGCGGTTTCCGGTTTCTGTCAAGTCTTTGTAGTGACCGGTGGCCTACTGCCGAAGATGTGTCGGCCTTCGGCCAACACCGAAAATTCCCGCCGTGGGAAAAACGTCTGGTACCCAGGGTAATGCGACGTACACAAAGAAGCAAAACTTGTCGAGACAACACTGTAACAAATTCAAACGTATAATCCAAAACTCAAACATAGTTTGTACTACTATCCACAAACAAGGGGATTAAGCGAAGGAATCTGGCCACTTCGAGGTTTCTTCACAGTTTCACTGATACCGGCGGATTTCCACTCTGATAAAACACACCGCCTTCCTGAGTGTTAAGGAGTCCCCGCGAAAGTCAGGAGTGTAGTCACGGAAATTAAGGTCACGGAAATTAACGTTCCATCAATAAATGGAGCGGAAATTCACGTTAGCAAAAATGTGAAATTCGTGTTAATTTCCCATAACAGGGTTAATGATATGATACATGTGTTTATCGGTCAATTGCCTATTGTTTGTTATACCGATGCACTCACAGAAAACTGAAAAAACATTTTTAACCCTTTAAACCCTAAAGTGATCAGCATCAAATTTCTCCTTGTGATAGCAATGCTTTATACAATAGAGTGGTCATGAGAATTAAGGATATGATCACACAAGATGAATTTGCTTGATATTTTATCAACTTCTCCCCTCTACTTCTATAGTAAATGAATGGGGGCGACAAATGAGAATTTTAATTTTGATCGTAGGGTTTAAAGGGTTAAAACAAAAATCGGTCATTTCGCTACCCTTTTTAACGCAAGAGACCTTATTTTATGACCTTGATTCATTTTGTTTCGCACTCAGAATTTAGCAATTTTTAACACTGACATCATGGAATATGATTTTTTTGGAAAAAATCCTTGGTACCGCCAATGTAGTCCTTTTAAAGCCAAGCTTGTACCCAGAACTTGTTTTCTTTTTCTTTTCTAAAATAGACTTCTTCACGGTTTTTTGAACTTTTGACATGGACAAGTTAGAGAAAATCCGTCGAAACCACTGGAAAGAGCGCCTTTAAATTAGTAATATTGCCAAGTTTGAAAGTAATACGTCTTTAGCGAGCGTAGATATTGTTCCGCAAAGTTTCGAAAATTTACAGACGTTTGTATGGTGGGTTGGGGGGCACGTTTGTGCCCCCTGAAACGTCTGTAAAATTTCACGACTTTGAGGAGCTGTATGTTTGTTAGTTTTCAACAAATCACATTCAAACTTGGCAATTTTACTAATCTTAAGGCGCTCTTTTTAGTGTTGTCGACGGATTTTTCCTAACTTGTCCATGGCAAACGTTGAAAAAAAAACCGTGAAAAGGTCTATTGGCGAGCACGTGACGGAAGCGAGCGTGCGAGAGCGAGCGGGGAGAGCAAGAACGAGGGCGGATTCACACGCGAGCTTGGCGATCTCTAAAGAGAAACTAGAGGGTCTGTGAACAGGCTAGTCCAAAAAGACTCCCTGAAAACCATACTCTGGTCAGCGACACACACCCGTTTAGGCCCAATAATGGATTCCCTCTCCCCCTACTTACAAATGCTCCAATTTTTCCTGATGAGGGGGACAATGGGGGGTACGCAATACCGCAATGCCGTACGAAAAATTGGCAAATACCGAAATACCGTGTCGAAAATCGACGAAATACCGATACCGCATTTATGATCGGTCACGCTTACTTTAACGTTGTATCCATCTCGCGTGTTTTTTTAATATCTCGAGCATGTATACACCAGAAATCAACTGACTCGTCCCCAGTCGTCTCTCTTGAGAAAGGAGAGAAGCGTCTCTCCTTTCTCAAGAGAGACGACTGGGGACGAGTCAGAGAAATCAACCTTAGCCTTCGCGAGAAAACGTGAGATTTCGAATTGATCGGTATAACGATCGAAAAGCCAGGTTAGTGGATGTCCTACCAATTTCATCATAGAGTAACCGTCAGAAATTGCGTATTCATTTACAGTCTAAAGTCTAAAGTCTTCCAATTATTGACCTACATTAGACAGGAGAGGCCAAATGAACAGTACCGCAATACCGTGAAGAATCTTCTTTTACCGAATACCGTTAACCAGAAGGATGAAAAACCGCATACCGCAGGGCTGGATGATACCGCAATACCGCACATTGAAATCAAAATTACCGAAATACCGCTTGAAAAAAAGCTCAATACCGTAAACCCCCATGTCCCCCTCTCTGATGTTTCAGTATTCTGTGACATTATTAAGTTTTGTTTTTTGTTTCTGTTTAGGCTCCAAACTAGGGTTCTTGCCCAAAGAACTGATGAACAAACAAGCATCCATGACAGGTGGTTTGGTTGGTCAATCAGAGCATCTGATTCTTCCTTCCGTTCCCCCACTTGTTACAATGATATTAACGCTGTTGTCATTGATGGTAAGGAATCTTTTGCTGACCTCAAAAATCATCATCCTCCAAGACTACGGGGTCCGGGGGAGGGGGCACTCAAAGTTTCATACGGGGAGACTTCCGCCCAAAAGTGCTAACTTTTACCCACTTATATACCATTTTTAGCCTCTCTCCTCCTCCTTTTGTATCCCCCGGTTATTGCCGTTTTTATTTGGATACCCTGCGGGAGCCCCTGCGGAGGGGAGACATTAGAGAGCTTTAGATTCCAAGACGAGGACGACTATGAGAACGAGATTTTCTCAATACTAAGTAGTGCGCGCGCGCGAACCAACGTCATTTTGGCGGGAAAATGTGGTAGCCGTCGTTAGTCTACTACGAGTTTTAGCGAGAATGTTGTAGTGGCGAAAACAAGTTTAATATCAAATGTAACAAACTTTATCATTGAGGCGATCGGGAAAGGGCCTTACCTCCTTCACCGGAAATAAGCGTGTTAACTTTTGTGGTAAAAAAAGTACAGTGAAGCTTTCTGGGGTGTACATTTTTAGAGGATAGGCGCGAAAACTTAAAATTAAATGTCGTCCTCGTCCTCGAGTCTAAAGCTCTCTATTTTTGGAGGAAAAGGTTCCCTTTTCCTAGTATAGATCGTTCTCACTGTCACGCAACAAAAAATTCAATTGGAAACCGTCCAGTGGAAGAAACCAAGAAAATGAAATGTTATAAAAGACTAATATATAAACAGTTTGTCCAAGTGTCAGGTCTTTGTGGCCCATAGTTTCTGAGTTATTTGGCGAAACGTTTCACGCACCTTTGTAGAGCTTTGTATGGAGACGCCATATTGGTGCACCGTTTTGGTGCACCAATATGGCCGCCAGCAATCAACAAAAACATCTGGAGTTTACTTTTTCTATGAAAGCTCTTTCTTTTCACTCGAGAACTAGCGTACGTACGCATAACATATCTTCTAATACTTGAAGTGGTTATATTGCTGAAAATCAAGAGGAGAGACCTTTTTTCAACGAGACCGCATTCCTATTTTGGTGTCACGCACTGAGAAAACTCGGAAGCTCAAATTGCTGTATTTTCGAAATGAAACATGCTACGGAAATGGAAACTTGTACAAAGATTTACTTTTTGTTTATCTTCAGCCTAGTGTAAACTGAATAAGAATTCGTAAAACCTCGCTATTTTGACTTTACAATTTTATGACGTCACGGTGAAAACCATCTATACCTTCTATTGACAAATGATATCCCTTCACATACCTGCTTTAGAACGCTGCATCCCTTTTAAATGCTGTAAATGCACCGTCTTCTTAATATAGTGAGTTTACGAAATAGGACGGCAGGAAGAAGAGGACGGCAAAACGTTTCTGTGTGACAAACGTGACAGGGCTATTACTTGCAAGTTTTGGCGTGATCTTCACTTAACGTTAATGTTTTCTGGTCTTAAGGAAAGTGAGCTTTGGCGAAAAGTTATTTCCAACGAAATTATTGTCACGCTTGTCACACAAGGCTTGCCGTCTTCTTTCCTCTCCTGCCCTGTTGCGTAAGTTCACTGAAATCTTTTTAGCGTGCGAACGGCAGACGTTTCTCCTCGTTCATCGCCGTCGAGCGAGGAGAAACGTCTGCCGTTCGCAGGCCATTATCTTTTCACAACCATAAAATGTGTCTGTTAACTATTTTAGGCAGTTTTACAGACCAAAATGACAAACATTAGTTCTTGTAGATGGGTCATTACATCAATTGTTCAAAGCTAACAGTTTGCTCCGTGTAAAGAAATCCAATCTGGATTCCATTCCATTAGTTCCGGACTCTCTGTCAGTGGAACTTGGATTCCGGATTACAATCGTTAGTGGGCTTCCGGATTCCCTGAGCTGTAGTCCGGATTCCAAAGCCCAGGTGTACTCACCATTTACATTGAAAAACCGGAAATTGCGGTTGGAAAATCAAATGGTACGGGCCATTCCGTTTTGGAACCTTCAGAAAATGTGGGCTGTGATTTGCAGCGATGCAATTTTTCTGCTTGTTTTAGTCTTTTCAGCTGATTAGATATACTCCGTAGCAATTTGTTCTCCCTCCGGCACGTCAAATTTTATAGCTTTATGTTTATGCACAGAATTTCACCCGGGTGGTTTGTGTAAAAGGTAGGGACCCCAGGATTCCGGATCCTACAAGAAAAATTGGCCGGATTCCGGAATTCACGAGCAAAAATCGGCCAGATTCCGGAATTCGGATTCCCTTACATGTCAGTCAACACAGTTATATGTTTTACTCTCTTTTAGCCTGCCCTTCTTCACGTGTGGTTCAGACCGTCTGGAGTGACAGGCTTTCTTCGATGTCTTATCTTGTGTGCGTTCGGTTCCTTCCTGTTTGGTTGGCATGTGCACGAGAAAGCTATTCTGATGGTCATTATCCCTCTGAGGTAGCGTACACAGCCTTCGTTCGTTTATATTTTTGTGGCGTGTATTGTAGTTGGTTCGGTCATTGTGTCATACTTAGCTGTGTTTAACATGCTATGCTTGTAGCTCGTCGTCCTTCCTTCCTCAGAGCTCGCGCGAGTATTTTACGCCGGCCCTTTGCAGAAAACCGACTGTTTTGATGTTTAGTTGTATTGTCAAGGTTTTAGAATCTGAAAACGATTGCAATAAACAGAACTACCGCGCGGGCGAACACTTTGGGAAGGAAGCACGCGGTGGAAGAGGAAGGTTACGCAAAGAGAAAGAACTTCCCTCGCTCCCTCGCTCGCAAATGTTTGACCGCGCGGAAATCTCGAGTGACTGTTAGCGGCCCCAACAAAGAGTTCTTTTTAGGTGGTGATCGCATAGACAGGGTGATGAAAATGCCGGTATCCACGGTAAGGGAAATAAATTTTGATGTTCCCGTTATTCTTTTAAAATTTTCAGTCTTTTGGCCATAGTAGACAGGAGAGCTGCCCGGGTGTTTCTCGTTTTGTCCACAACAGGACATCTCTCACTGTTTCCACTGCTTTTTCATGCCCAAGGTAAAGAGAAAAATATATCTTTTTACATCCTGAAATAAACGGTAAGGCCAGGTTCCTTGAAAAATGGCTAGCCCAGGGTTAGCTAAGTTTGAAGGGGCCTCTGACCTATCTTTTTGGAACGTTGTTGGAGAAAATTCTAGCCGTATAACTTAGGGTAGGCTCACATGGCACAGGACAAATCTTCGACCAGCTATAAAATATGAACGGACACTTTGTTTACACAGAAAAGTTTGTTTGAACCGCGAAACTTTAAACAGCTAGGCGTCGAAAATTCGTCCTTTGCTATGTGAACGTGGACTAATACTCCTTTTGTAATGCATTAGTCATTTATATCGCCGTAGTTATCGCGGTAGCTGAAATAAAAGGTAAGGCCCGGTTCCTTGAAAAATGGCTAGCCCAGGGTTAGCCAAATTTGAAGGGGCCTTTGACCTATCTTTTGGGGATGTTGCTCGAGAAAATTCTAGCCGTATAACTTAGGGTAGGCTCACACGGCACAGCACAAATCTTCGACCAGCTAAAAAATATGAACGGACACTTTGTTTACACGGAACAGTTTGCTTGAACCGCGAAACTTTAAACAGCTATTCGTCTAAATTTTCGTGCGGTTAAGGTGGTTCTGTGTGAACGCACGAATTAGCAACCGGTCGAAAATTCGTCCGTTGCTATGTGAACGTAGACTAACACTGCTTTTGTACTGCATTAGTCATTTATATCGCGATAGTTGACGTCATCGGACCATACCCATCATCACGTGACCAGAAACGAAACTGTCTAAAATCCTGCACCCGGTTGTTCACGCGTTGGATAGCGCTATCCACCGGATAAATTAATCATTATCCAGCGGATAGCGTAATTGATTTCCGTAATACTTATCCGCTGGATAGTGATTTATCAGGTGAATAGCACTAACCAGCTTTTGAAAAACCTGGGCCTGGACTTTTATCTTTCAAATCACCTTTTTTCAAGGTAGATGCAATTGTTGATTGACAATTTTAATCCTGGATTAGCTTTAATTTGGCCTTTCAGGAACAGGGCGGGCCCTGTACGCTACGTTTACTAATACGGTGACTGGTCCCTTTTTTTTCAGAAAGCCCAATTAAAGTTTGTTTGATGTTAATGTTCACAATTTTCTCGTTCTATTCTCTTTGTCTTGTCCACTGGTAAGTTGTCTCTTCTCTCTTTTATTTTTCTTGTCCTAATGCCGTTCCCCGTGGACGCCATTTGACCACACCCTGGGTATCAAAGGCTTTTCTCGCGTGGAGCGGGATGCTTCAGCCGACACATCTCCGTCTGAAGGCCAAAAGGCGCGACCGGAAACCGCGCATGAAAAGTCTTGAGCTCTCAGGGTATCATAACCAGCACTAACGAGAAATTGTCAGCAAGCAAATTGACGTCACCGAGTTTAATGACCACGGATGTTACCTTACTGATAATACTTTCTTGATAACGTTGATTAAGTGCCATGGATGCGCAACAAAGTCTGGAAATATTTGTTACCAAGTGATCATTTAACAACAACAACAACATAAGCTTTATTACCAAATAAAAGTTAACTTAATTTACAATATAATATATTAATACAAAAAAAGGTAACATTTACTCAGAATAACTAAAAAGCTAATCGAGCTGAGTAAAGCTAAATAATGTTCAGGCATAGGAGGTTGGTTGGCACTAAAGCTAGAAAAAACAAGGAATTAGTAAATAGATAAAAGGAAAAAAAAGGAAAAAGGAAAAAAAAAAGAAAAAAAGACTCACGAACAGTAAGACTGTAAGATGTTTGACATGACTTTGTTTTTAAAGGATTTAAGGGGGAGGTGTTTAATGCAATTTACAACCTGCGTGGCACGCGCACGAGAAAGTTTGAAAGAAAGAACGGCAGGGCGAGAGAGGAGGACTCGCGCGTGTCCGTTTCTCTCGCGCGCATAACTTACCCCACTCGCTGTAATTCCTTTCCGCCTGCCACGCAGGCTAAGTGAACACCGGCTTGGTTTGAGTTTAACTCTTTAAGTCTCCCTCTAAGTCCTTTAAGACACCGTTTAATGTACGTATTTGCTTCATTGCAGTGGGGAATCCTCTAAGGATTACACTACCACGGAGCTGTTCACATTACCCATAGTCACGTGGTATGAGGCTTGTTATCTTTACGGGTTGCTAGTTCTGGAGTTTTACTGCAGCGCTGTTCATCCTTCAACTGTGCTTGCCACAAAGTTGCCTTTTCTGCCTCTGATGCTGACTTCTGTGTACTGCGCAGTAGGAGTCGTTTGGGCGTGGCTTTTGTTTTACGTGGACACGTTAAGAGGGGAAGCACAAACAACGATGAACGCACCAGGGGTGGTAACTTTGAAACCA
The DNA here is from genome assembly GCA_964035525.1 of Porites cylindrica. Classification (NCBI taxonomy): domain Eukaryota; kingdom Metazoa; phylum Cnidaria; class Anthozoa; order Scleractinia; family Poritidae; genus Porites; species Porites cylindrica. Next base: position 3,940,324 of record OZ037784.1, read on the forward strand.
GCTGCATCAGGGAAGAAAGCTACAAGAAAGAAACAATGAGTAGAAACGTTTGATATTAATATGATATTAAATACCTTTAGATTCGAGGACGAGAACGACTACCAGTACGAGATTTGACTGAAAGATTTCTCGCGTATTCTCAAAAAATAGATACCCCGAAACGCGTTATTGTACGTTTTTACATATACATATACATACATACATACTTTATTGACTTTCCCAAGGGGCTTTTCAAAGACAATACATGATCCTATTTACAATTAAAAATGTTTTAAAATATATATAAAATTACAATTCTTTAAGTAATTTAGTACGTAAACGAGTTTTAAAAACATCAATCGAGTTACACAGTTTAAAGGAATTGTCTAAGGAGTTCCATAAGTTCACAGTTCTATAGAAAAATGTTCTCTGACCGGCAGCTGTTCTAAAAAAGGGGATTTGTAAAAGCTGTGAATTTCTGGTGCTACGTCGGCTAACCTCTGCTCGCTTTATGAATTTTGATGTAAGGTATTCAGGGGCTTGACCGGTCATACATTTAAAAGCCATTGTAGCGTTCCGGTAATAAAGCTGACTGGGAACTGAAAGCCAATTTAGCTCCTTGCGAATTGGTGTAACATGGTCAAATTTACGCGCGCCGCTAACAATGCGGCATGCGAAGTTCTGCACTGCCTGTAACTTGTTGACATTACATTTTACCAGAAATTTAACACTGTTATCTTTATCGGAGGAGGTTAAGCCCTCTCCCGGTCGCAAAATAATAAAAACTTTAACATTTGATAACTTATTTCCGCATTTTCGCCACCATGATAGGCTTGGATAAATTTTGCCGGCAGAAGTTCGAGCAGAATAGGTGATTTTTGAGGCGAGCAATCTGCTGGCAGAATATGGCATTTTCGAGCAGAATTTGAGCAGAATGAGGGAAAATCAGAGGCGCTAATGATATACATAACAGTTGTAAGAAAAATTTAAAACTAAATAAATAAAACAATTGGAAAATACCTTGTGATTAATTTGATTGTTTAATAGCTAAAACGCACTCACATTAAAAGAAAGTCCCCGTCCACACGTATCCGTTTTCATTTGAAAACGCAACTTTTTCTCTACGGATACAACTCCGTCTACACGTATCCGATGAAAACGATCAATGAAAACGGAAATTTTTGAAAACTCTCTCCAGAGTGGAACTGTTTGAAAACGCTGTTTTCGCGTGTACGTGTAGACGAAAACGGAACTTTTCGAAAGACGCTGAGGTCACACTGTCAGTTCCACTCCGCGCAATATTAGAAACGTATTCAAGATGGCGGAAGGGCGTCAAGTATGCGCAGTCGGGTAAGTTATAGTTTTCAAAACGTGTGGACGGGCGAAAACGATTCGAAAACGTTAGGAATGGACGCAAATTTTTTTGAAATCGGAGAAAAAAAGTTGCGGTTTCAAACGAATGCGGATACGTGTGGACAGAGCCTAAAACGAATTACAATTTTGCTACGCATAATAAATATTTAATTAATTTCTTTATTTGCGAAAATCAAGGGCCGAAAATTTTTTCGGATACCGAGCAGAACTGAAGCAGAATAAGGGTGTCCGAGCAGAATAAGCGATTTTCACGAGCACTGCTGGAAAGCAGAATAAGCCATTCTACGGGCAGAAGTTATCCAAGCCTACACCATGACATTCCCGCTGAAACCCAAAGTAGATTGACGACGGCTATTACGTTTTCCCGTCCGCGTCGTTGGATCTTAAAGTCCCTAATGACGCTGGTTCGCGGTTGAGCACTACTATGTTGCTGAGAAAATTTCGTACTCATAGTCGTCCTCGACTTATGTAAATAGCTCATACTTCACAAGTATGAAATCCCCACGAAGGCTTCGTTACAGTTTCTGTACGTGCCGAGAAAAGCGTAGGACCTGTCACCAGAGTCCCCCACATTTTGCTGCAGAAAGAAAATTCTAAAGATGTACTTGACAATACCTGTGACATAGGAAACTTCAGGGCGCACATTTTCTGCCCTCAGGCGACTCAAGAACTACCTAAAAAGCACTGTGAAGCAGAACCACCAGAACGACTGCCTACTGATTCATGGTCACAAATCGATTACAGACACACTAGACACTGGGAAGATCGCAAAGAGCATTTCGGAAAATCTGAGTAGTGATATGCATATGGCTGAGTGAGTGGATACTGCTCTATAGGCGAAGGTACGTTGGCCAGTGGCTGACCTGAATAATGGGATTTCGAACTTCTCATTATTACGGGTTGTGCGATTATGTACGGAAGATCGTTTTTTAAACTTAGCACAGAGGTATTTAGGAGCTAAATTGCTGGCACACTTATAAGCCATAACAGCGTCTCTGAATTTGAGCATCTTGCTAACTGGAAGCCAGTTGAGTTCGTCAAGTAATGGCGTCACGTGGTCATATTTCCGAGCGCCGTAGATCGGTGGATCGATAGATCGTTAGATCGGTGAATCACTATATCGGTGGATCTGTAGATCGGTGGATCAGTAGATCGCTAGATCGGTGGATGTGTAGATCGCTAGATCGAGGGATTTGTAGATCGCTAGATCGGTTGCTCTGTAGATCGCTAGATCAGTGGATCAGTAGATCGCTAGATCGGTGGATCTGTAGATCGGTGGATCAGTAGATCAACCGCCGCCCGGTTAGCTCAGTTGGGAGAGTGCCAGTCTGCTGAGCGGGAGGTCGTGGGTTCAAACCCCGGCCGGACCAACACTCAAGGTTTTTAAATAACTGAGGAGAAAGTGCGGCCTTTGTAATAACATCTGCAAACGGTTAGACTTTCTAGTCTTCTCGGATAAGGACGATAAACCGTAGGCCCCGTCTCACAAGCCCTTGCACATGTATTAAATCTGTGGGACATTCAAGAACCCACACACTCTTCGTAAAGAGTAGGGTACGTAGTGCTCGGTGTAGTGGTCTATCTCACTTTCACACTCATGTGTGGGGGCATCATTACTCATCCCTTCATTACTTGTAAACTGCACCTTAAGCAGTCTGGTAAAGTCCCCCAACCAGTGTTGTAAACTAGTAATAGTTGACACTACAGCTGCCCCCGTCCTGTATATCGTCGGTCATTAGTATTCTTGCTCGTTGTGTAGCTCTTCGAAGTATACCGATTCATAATGAAGATTTTCACGCACATTCCATACAATAGGTGAGATAAATACAGGAAACGCAAGGTTCCATGCAAGTTGTCTAGAAAACGACGACCTAGAAAACGAAGACCTTCGACCTAGAAAACGACGACCTAGAAAACAACGACCTAGAAAATAACGACCTAGAAAACGACGACCTAGAAAACGATGACCTAGAAAATAACGACCTAGTAAACGACGACCTAGAAAACGATGACCTAGAAAACGACGACCTAGAAAACGACGACAGGGATAGGGTAGCTCGAAGGATTAAGGGGTTAGAGAGGTACAGAAGGCGGGAAATAAGAGAACGATAGGAGGGATTTATGAAGGAGTGAGAGGTGGGCGAACAAGGAAAATTGCAGAAAAATAGTAAATATTATTTGTACCGGCTAAGGGTATGAAGCTAAGGAATAAAACGGTGGAAATGGAAATGCAAGGTACGCGAGGTCTCCCCTGTGCTTCGTTTATCAAATAAGCGTTGCCAGTTTGTTATTGGATAGATTTATTTGATGACAAGAATTTTATTAGCTTATTGTGTTTCAAACCAGTTTTTCAGTAAAATCGAAGTGAGAAAGAAAATAATTTACAGTCTGTCTATAAATCCGCTTACCTGAAGAATCTGTTAAAAGAATTTGCTAACCTGTAAAGTGCGATTGTTGTAACGACCCGCCACAGAAGTAAGTTTACATTAAAGTTTTCTGAATTTAGCAACGAGATTAAGACGATTTGTGTTTGTTCTGATTGCGGATTATAAATGTATTTCTTTTAGATCGAAAAATTATTAAAGCTTGGTGGTCATTGGAGCTAACCAGTTCCTAAGGAAACACCCTCCCTCTCTAGAACTGGCTGGGGTGGTGGACAATAAAGTGTTTACCAAGAGAGGATAACCACTCTTGGTGTTTACTGATTAAAAGTATATCGGGTTAGTTTCATGAGCGATCCCGGAGTGTGTTAATAAAAAGAGGTTTGGGGAACTAAGTATTTCTAAAAGTCAAAATTTGGGAAATTTTCACGTTTAGGCGGAGATGCTCGATTGACTTATTGATTAGCGTAAACCTTCGGTACATGTTCCCCGCGAGATACCTACATCTATTGTTATTTTCGCGTTATTTTCATAACGCGGTTTATAAAACCGTCTCTCGCATTTTTAAACAGCAGTTAAAAATGAGTCGTCGCAGGAGCTATTGTTTTGTCTGGGACATTGCATTGTGCATTGCGTGAAAGTGATGGAAGAATTAAAGATGAACCGAAGTGAAATTTTTAATTTTGTTCTGCGGCGCTGTCTCTATTTCACATGATGTAATAATTTATTTCTGAACGATGCAAAAGTTCTACCGGAGATCTCACTGCATATATATCATGCTATAGGACCTGTGAGGAAACAGAAACTCCGAGGATGATACGATTCAAATCTTACAGTTCAAATACAGTTCAAATCTGATGACTTGTCAACCTTCATTGTGTCCCACATAATATTTCACAATTCTCGTTACCGGTATGCAAAAATGCATGCTGCCGTTTCATGTATGGAAAGGTACGAGAAAATGTTGAAGCCCTTCTTTCTTTATTTTCAAAATATGAACTGTTTGTTTACGGTGTTGAGCTGTGAATACAAAAAAGGCATCCTGATTTATTTCATGTTTGATTTATGTGGGCTTGAACTTCCCGCTATAAACGACGCGCCAGTGAAACCGTGCATATTATTTAGGTCATTTAGATTTGATGGAAATTCGTTTAAATTGGTATCAGGATAATATATAGGTCAAAGCAAAGCTTTTGCTTCCAGTAGTCAGTCAGGTTGAATCATGACTTCATTGACCATACTAAAGGAAAATTTGACTAGAGAAACTTTTTTAGTGGAGCTGTCACGCGCGCGCGCAAAGGGAGCACAATTGGTAACAAATATGGTTACCTTTGCATGGGCGCCATTCCATTCAATCAAAACGTCTGGTTTAAATTTTCGGCAACTTCCAAGCAGTACCGAATGGAACAGCATTTTCGCAATATATACCCAAATTTTCGAAATTTATCATCGGGAAGTTTTCTTTCCGCATTCAAATTTGCTCCCGAATGTCTAAAATTTCTGGTTGAAAGGTTCGCATTTCAGAAACGTTTCCGGAAGTCTGGGAACTTTTCCGGGAAAATACTTTACCAATTGCCGCTGTTTCCAAAGTTTCTTAAGTTTTGGGTGAATGGAAACCGCCCAAAATGCATCCCAGAAATCTTGGTTCTGAGAGAATCGTCTGCCCGTACTACGATGTGCAAAAAAGTGTGCTGCACGTGCATATTGGACCTATTGACCTTAGCCTTACTTATAACCAGCCCCGAGCCCCGGGTAACTAGCGGCTATGAGCGATTTGCGTGGGTGTTTGGCACGTTTGATAAGATTACACTGAGATTTGCTATGAATATGCTATTTTGGTTTTGTCCGGGGATGGGGCATTTCGCACACTTCTATTAAGCCCCCCTCCCCCCACCTCCCCGCGGTTTGTTTTTAGGTCGTCGTTTTCTAGGTCATCGTTTTCTAGGTCGTCGTTTTCTAGGTCGTTGTTTTCTAGGTCGTCTTTTTCTAGGTCGTCGTTTTCTAGGTCGTCGTTTTCTAGGTCGTCGTTCTCTAGGTCGTCGCTTTCTAGGTCGTCGCTTTCTAGGTCGTCGTTTTCTAGGTCGTCGTTTTCTAGGTCGTTGTTTTCTAGGTCAACGTTTTCTAGGTCAACGTTTTCTAGGTCGTCGTTTTCTAGGTCGTCGTTCTCTAGGTCGTCGCTTTCTAGGTCGTCGCTTTCTAGGTCGTCGTTTTCTAGGTCGTCGTTTTCTAGGTCGTCGCTTTCTAGGTCGTCGCTTTCTAGGTCGTTGTTTTCTAGGTCGTCGTTTTCTAGGTCGTCGTTCTCTAGGTCGTCGCTTTCTAGGTCGTCGCTTTCTAGGTCGTCGCGTTCTAGGTCGTCGTTTTCTAGGTCGTCGTTTTCTAGGTCGTTGTTTTCTAGGTCAACGTTTTCTAGGTCAACGTTTTCTAGGTCGTCGTTTTCTAGGTCGTCGTTTTCTAGGTCGTCGTTTTCTAGGTCGTAGGTCTTCGTTTTCTAGGTCGTCGTTTTCTAGACACCCGAAACTGGGTAGTTTCGGCTCGATTTACACAGCTTTGATCAAAACATTCTCGGTTTCGAGAACAGTTTATTCTAAACCATAAGAAAAGATTTAATTAGAAGTTGAATTTTTCGCTATTTCTCTTTCACTTTTTACATTCAGTTCATTTTATTTGCCGGAAAGCAAGCCTCAGAAATTAAAAGGACGTTTGATCGATTCACGCTCGCGCATTCTAGTCTTATTTGAAACTTTATAACGGAAGGACATCTGTGAGCAGGGAATAAGTCAGCACAGAATTTGATTGTCAGCGAATGTCTGTAATCGTCCATCGTTCTGCTAGTGATAAGCTAGCCGTTGTTCACTCGTCTTGCTTGTTTGGGGCTGAGTCTTATTCCGGTCAAAGAGAGAGAAAGAGTGTCTGGCAAGGTTTCTTTGTAGAATATACAAAGTGACTTTATGGCTAAATTTTTCTTATAACTGTGGTGTAAATTTATTGCAAATTTTGCATTTATATATACACCCCCTAGATCGGCGGATCGCTAGATCGGTGGATCAGTAGATCGGTTGATCTGTAGATTGCTAGATCGGTGCAGGCGCGTAGCGTCCATATACGCACGTACACCCGTGCGTACAGCAGAGATCTGAGAAAAGAGTTTTCTCATTTAATTTGCTGGCTAATAATTTCATATTTTCACATTATACTGGCGTTTTTTATCAGAATTCCCATTATCCAAGCATTAATCATTCAATGCTGGCCACTAATAATGGCAAAATGCATTTGAGTGGCAAGCAAAAATAGGAGAAACGCCTCATGTGCCCCTCCCTCAAGGTCAGCCAGCCTCACCAGTTTCCCCAGCCCCGCAGGTATTCTTGAAGGAGAGGTTACTATGCCATGACGTGTGGCTTCAGAACAAAACGTATTTGCCGTCAACGGAGATTAGGAATATACTTGTGAGGTCAAACAGTGAAGCCCCAGTGATTGATTTTCCGAAGAAACTGTTAGAGAATCCTATGAATAATTCTGCGACTTGAGGAGCGTGATCACTGGCTTCTGTAGTGTTTTCGTGTGTTTCGTGACAAAGAGTACACACATATGGCTCGAAAATCGATACACGATTACTTCAACGTAATTAACAAGACAACTGAACAACGTGCAGAAGAAGCTGAAGGAAAATTCTGAGGATGAGGTTAAAACCGAAGTCACAAGATGGAAGCACAAATGGAGTGGCATGGATCCGAATGTGACTCAGACGCCGCAAACTTTGGTTGAGACTCTTGACCACGCAAACTCCCAATTTTATCCCGGTGTATATGTTGCTCTCGTAACATTGTTAACTTATCCTGTGTCTACATGCACTGCCGAACGTAGCTTCAGTAGCATAAAGAGACTAAAATCTCCTCTGTGAAGTACAATGACGGACGAAAGATTAAGCTCCCTAGCAATCCTTCATATACATAAACATAAGAACGTGGATATTGACAGGTTGGTAACGGAGTTTGCCCGTCTTAATGGTCGACGCCTCGCCTTCTGCTTGAGACCTGTCTTTATTGTTTTTGTATTTTTTTTTTCTTTTCGGAACACTGTAGCTTACAGAAAACACTAGGGAAATGGTTAAAATAAACAACTTTCTACTGCATTTTTACCGCATTATTTATTGAAAATGCACAGCTAAAAAACCAGGAGATGGCATTTCCGAGACCCTAAATTTCAAAATTTTCCGGGGGAGCATGCCCCCACACCCCCCTAGTTGTAAGCGCCTTCGGCGCTTAGGAAAAATTTATTCTCGTGCGTGCATCTGCAAAATCCCACGCAACGCCCCTGCGGTGGATCTGTAGATCGCTAGATCGGTGGATCAGTACACTCCTTTTTTTAATAAGAATATTGTTTTTCCGGCCCAGGCTGAATATTCTTATTTTTCTGCCGATTTTAGGCTGAAAATATTCTTGTATTATTCTTAAATTATAGCTTATGACATTTCCGTTTTAGAATTTATTGGGGTATATGTATATATATTACATGTACCGTTCATCGAACTGATATTAGCGTTGAACATTTTGCTATAGCTAGAGCAGGTTTTTTCGTTTTGTTGGCTAGTTTCGCCGTTCAGAGAAAGGAATAATTTTATACGGTTAAGTTAAAAACAGAAAATTGTGTTGTATTTACAGATGTTTCAACACACAAAATTATATCTATCCTTTTCAAAATCTCAGCCTTGGCTTTATTCTTAAAATATTCTTAATATTTCGCAAATTTCAGCCTAGATATTCTTATAAAATATATTCTTATGTAAAAAAAGAGTGTAGATCGCTAGACTGCTGTATCTGCGGATCGCTAGTTTGGTGTATGTGTAGATCGGTGGATCGGTAGATCGTTAGATAGGAGGATCTGTATATCGCTAGATCGGTGGATCAGTAGATCGGTGCATCGGTAGATCGCTAGATCGGTGGATCTGTAGATGGCTAGATCGATTGATCTGTAGATCGCTAGGTCGGTGGATTAGTAGATCGTTATATTGGTGGATGTCTAGATCACCAGATACGCGAATCGCTAGATCGGTGGATCGTTAGATCGGTGGTTCTGTAGATTGCTAGATCGGTGGATCTGTAGGTCGGTGGATCAGTAGATGGCTTCATCGGCGGATCTGTAGATCACTAGATCGGTAGATCGTTAGATCGGTGGATCTGTAGATCGCTGGATCGGTGGATCTGTAGATTGCTAGATCGGTGGATCAGTAGATCGGTGGATCTGTAGGTCGATGGATCAGTAGATCGCCAGATCGCTCTATGTGTAGATTGCTAGATGAGTGGATCTGTAGATCGGTGTATCAGTAGATCCCTAGATCGTTAAATCTGCAGATCAGTGGATCAGTAGATTGCTAGATTGGGGGATGTGTAGATCCTTAGATCGGCGGATGTCAAGGTCGGTGGCTCTGTAGATGAGTGGATCAGTAGATGGCTTGATCGGTGGATCTGTAGATCACTAGATCGGTGGATCAGTAGATCGCTAGATCGGTGGATGTGTAGATCGCTAGATTGGTGGATCTGTCGATCGTTAGATCGGTGAATCTCAAGATCGCTGGATCGGTGGATCTGTAGATCGCTAGATTGAATGATAGTTCAGTAGATCGCCAGATGGGTGGATCGCTGGATCGGTGGATCGGTGGATCTGTAGATCAATGGATGACTAAATCGCGAGAAAAGTTGATCTGTAGATCACTATATCGGTGCATCGCGCTAGATCTAGTGACTGGTTGGTGTGTTGTGTTTGAATTCAACAGCAAAGTTTATAATTTGGAGTATAATACAATGAATTCGGGCCCAAAAAGTTTCCTTGTCTTTTGAGAAACCAACCCCACGTGCGAAATGTAGTCGTGCCTTTTTGTACTAGCAAACCTCTCTTTACGGACACTCTCGCTTTATACGTAGACCTCATTGTTGCAGACAGTTTGCTATGTCCCTGGAGAAAGAAAGCCCTGACATTTTCTTTGAATTAATTCAACCCCCCTAATACAGACACCCCATTAATACAGCAAATACAGGCACTTTTTATGGCCCCCTCTGTGTCCGTTTTAACGGGTTTCAATTGTAATTTCTACAGCCAGGGCTGCTGTTGAGGCCTCAAATGTAATAAATGACCCTAAATGTAATAAAGGTCCTAAGAGTAATAACGTTTGGCCCTAAATGTAATAAAGGTCTTAAGTGTAATACCTTTAGGCCCTAAATGTAACAAAGGTCCTAAATGTAATAACTTTTGACCCTAAATGTAATAAAGGTCCTAAGTGTAATTTTTTCAGCTCTTTATACGCTTAGGGTCATAAGAAGATTTCACAGCGCTTGCTTTTAGCCTTATTACAGGTTAACTAAGTACCAGAATGTGTCTAGGGAATATCAAACGTTAAATACCCTAGGCAGAACCCCTATATAGCCAATTGACTAACAACTTATTATTATTATTGATATCATTATCACTGTTATTTTTATTGTCATTATTAACTGAAAAGAATGTTTCATCGAAGTGAATTGTAAATGAGTCCTTTGACCGAATTCTGATTAATTGAAAATAAGTTTTAACAGTTTGCATTGTTATCAATAACACCTCTTTAACGACAACTTGAAAACAGAGGTCCATGATATGAAGCAAATTTTTTAAGAACTCTTTAATGTCAAAAAGGACTGACGTGAGCAAGCTGAAACAGCCATTTCGCGCAGTGTCGCGATGGTTGTAGCTTATTCGTGGTAGCCCACAAATATAACGGATTGTGAGTTCTTAAAAAGGGTTCACCTAGCTGGCAAAGGGAATTATAGGTGACAATACTTATGTCAGTTCCAGTTAACGCGAAGTCTATTATTTTGTCGAGTACTTCATTTGGAAGTTAACTGGCCTGGTTGGACCACCATTATCATCACAACCACCATTATATAACTTACGGTGTTCACAGCATTCTGTATGGACCGACCGACATACTCTTTTGGAATATGATAATAAAAAGCATTATTGTTTCGGCGCAACATTAAAAAACCCCATAGGCAAAAGTGGTTAATTTACTACGATTGTTTTTAATGAACATTCATACTTCCTTCAATTGCTAAATTACTGTTGTGTTTTGAAAATTTTTGTGTAGATTCCATTTGTTTATAACTCGCGTTTCACGATGTAGGGATGTGTAGTAAGAAACATAATCGAGACGTAGTTAATTTATAAGTGTTTCTCCTACTCCTTGAGGGCTCTAGCCGCTTTCTAAATTAATGAATATCCATGAAGACTACAATAGGGCGAAGAAAGTGAATCGCCAGCTGGCTATATCGCATCAGACCATCGCATGTTTCAGTCAGGGACTTTATCACGTTTGGGGCTGTTATACTACATACATGTATACTGCTAGCTAAGACTTCCATTATATTTAGCGCTAAAACCTATTACACATATACACATATGTATATATATATATATATCTAGCCGAATTTTTGAAAACCTACCTGAAAATGCACCAGAATATTCGCACAGAAAGCTGGCCATAGCCAGCTTTCTGGTCACTGCGCTGAGAGAAAACATAGGGGGCTTGCTGTCCTGCTTGGTCTCATTGTCAAGTTCAGTCCCTGAGCTAACTCGCCATGGGTTGGAAAGGGGCCTCCACGTCAATCCCTAGGGGGGGAGGCTGCTGCAAAAGCGTTGTACCTTCCGTTAGTCCTGGTCTGGGAGAGTCAGTGCACTGGTCACGTCTGCCTTTAGTTTGTCATGTGAAATTCTTGAGACGTTTGAGGCCCATTGGCCAATGAAAGCATTCCCCTCAAGCACGTGCTAGGCTGGGGGGGGGTGGAGGAAGTCAGGGGGGGTGACTTAACCTTGAATTCTCTGCTTAGAACTTGCTGAAGTCTCAAGCGTCCTCCGTCATTCAGGGCCTTTAAGCAGCTAGAGTGTATGGACAAGTCCAGAGTGTCTTTTTGATGGACTTGAATGTTTCTTTTGCTAATCAGGAACCAAGAAGAGAGTCACCTTAAGAGAACCATGGGTAAGAGCTGAGTTTCTTGGCGATATTTACTTTAGTTGAGTCAGTTTAAGGTGTGTGGGCTCCTGGTGTCCGATGTTACGGTTTTCATAAATCCGGCTAGATATGTATAGCCGTATTTATGAAAACCGTAACATCGGACACCAGGAGCCCACACACCTTAAACTGACTCAACTAAAGTAAATATCGCCAAGAAACTCAGCTCTTACCCATGGTTCTCTTAAGGTGACTCTCGTCTTGGTTCCTGATTAGCAAAAGAAACATTCAAGTCCATCAAAAAGACACTCTGGACTTGTCCATACACTCTAGCTGCTTAAAGGCCCCGAATGACGGGCGACGCTTAAGACTTCAGCAAGTTCTAAGCAGAGAATTCAAGGTTAAGTCACCCCCCTGACTTCCTCCACCCTCCCCCCAGCCTAGCACGTGCTTGAGGGGAATGCTTTCATTGGCCAATGGGCCTCAAACGTTACAAGAATTTGACATGACAAACTAAAGGCAGACATGACCACTGCACTGACTCTCCCAGACCAGGACTAACGGAAGGTACAACGCCTTTGCAGCAGCCTCCTCCCCTAGGGATTGACAGGGAGGCCCCTTCCCAACCCATGGCAAGTTAGCTCAGGGACTGAACTTGACAATGAGACCAAGCAGGACAGCAAGCCCCCTATGTTTTTTCTCACCGCAGTGACCAGAAAGCTGGCTATCGCCAGCTTTCTGTGCGAATATTCTGGTCCATTTTCAGGTACGTTTTCAAAAATTCGGCTACATATATATATATATATATATATATATATATATATATATCCCTAGTCATTCCAGTCATCCCTAGTCATCCCTAGTCATCCCAGTCATCCCAGTCATCCCTAATCATCCCTAGTCATCCCTAGTCATCCCTAGTCATCCCAGTCATCCCTAGTCATCCCTAGTCATCCCTAGTCATCCCAGTCATCCCAGTCATCCCTAGTCATCCCTAGTCATCCCTAGTCATCCCAGTCATCCCAGTCATCCCTAGTCATCCCTAGTCATCCCTAGTCATCCCTAGTCATCCCAGTCATCCCTAGTCATCCCTAGTCATCCCTAGTCATCCCAGTCATCCCAGTAATCCCTAGTCATCCCTAGTCATCCCAGTCATCCCTAGTTATCCCTAGTCATCCCTGGTCATCCCAGTCATCCCAGTCATCCCTAGTCATCCCTAGTCATCCCTAGTCATCCCAGTCATCCCTAGTCATCCCTAGTCATCCCAGTCATCCCAGTCTTCCCTAGTCATCCCTAGTCATCCCAGTCATCCCAGTCATCCCTAGTCATCCCTAGTCATCCCTAGTCATCCCTAGTCATCCCAGTCATACCTAGTCATCCCTAGTCATCCCTAGTCATCCCAGTCATCCCAGTCATCCCTAGTCATCCCTAGTCATCCCTAGTCATCCCAGTCATCCCTAGTCATCCCTAGTCATCCTAGTCATCCCAGTCATCCCTAGTCATCCCTAGTCATCCCAGTCATCCCTAGTCATCCCTAGTCATCCCTACTCATCCCAGTCATCCCAGTCATCCCTAGTCATCCCTAGTCATCCCTAGACATCCCTAGTCATCCCAGTCACCCCTAGTCATCCCTAGTCATCCCAGTCATCCCAGTCATCCCTAATCATCCCTAGTCATCCCTAGTCATCCCTAGTCATCCCAGTCATCCCTAGTCATCCCTAGTCATCCCTAGTCATCCCAGTCATCCCAGTCATCCCTAGTCATCCCTAGTCATCCCTAGTCATCCCAGTCATCCCTAGTCATCCCTAGTCATCCCTAGTCATCCCAGTCATCCCAGTCATCCCTAGTCATCCCTAGTCATCCCTAGTCATCCCTAGTCATCCCAGTCATCCCTAGTCATCCCTAGTCATCCCTAGTCATCCCAGTCATCCCAGTAATCCCTAGTCATCCCTAGTCATCCCAGTCATCCCTAGTCATCCCTAGTCATCCCAGTCATCCCAGTCATCCCAGTCATCCCTAGTCATCCCTAGTCATCCCTAGTCATCCCAGTCATCCCTAGTCATCCCTAGTCATCCCAGTCATCCCAGTCTTCCCTAGTCATCCCTAGTAATCCCAGTCATCCCAGTCATCCCTAGTCATCCCTAGTCATCCCTAGTCATCCCTAGTCATCCCAGTCATACCTAGTCATCCCTAGTCATCCCTAGTCATCCCAGTCATCCCAGTCATCCCTAGTCATCCCTAGTCATCCCTAGTCATCCCAGTCATCCCTAGTCATCCCTAGTCATCCCTAGTCATCCTAGTCATCCCAGTCATCCCTAGTCATCCCTAGTCATCCCAGTCATCCCTAGTCATCCCTAGTCATCCCTACTCATCCCAGTCATCCCAGTCATCCCTAGTCATCCCTAGTCATCCCTAGACATCCCTAGTCATCCCAGTCATCACTAGTCATCCCTAGTCATCCCAGACATCCCAGTCATCCCTAATCATCCCTAGTCATCCCTAGTCATCCCTAGTCATCCCAGTCATCCCTAGTCATCCCTAGTCATCCCTAGTCATCCCAGTCATCCCAGTCATCCCTAGTCATCCCTAGTCATCCCTAGTCATCCCAGTCATCCCTAGTCATCCCTAGTCATCCCTAGTCATCCCAGTCATCCCAGTCATCCCTAGTCATCCCTAGTCATCCCTAATCATCCCTAGTCATCCCAGTCATCCCTAGTCATCCCTAGTCATCCCTAGTCATCCCAGTCATCCCAGTCATCCCTAGTCATCCCTAGTCATCCCAGTCATCCCTAGTCATCCCTAGTCATCCCTAGTCATCCCAGTCATCCCAGTCATCCCTAGTCATCCCTAGTCATCCCTAGTCATCCCAGTCATCCCAGTCATCCCTAGTCATCCCTAGTCATCCCTAGTCATCCCTAGTCATCCCAGTCATCCCTAGTCATCCCTAGTCATCCCTAGTCATCCCAGTCATCCCAGTCATCCCTAGTCATCCCTAGTCATCCCAGTCATCCCTAGTCATCCCTAGTCATCCCTAGTCATCCCAGTCATCCCAGTCATCCCTAGTCATCCCTAGTCATCCCTAGTCATCCCTAGTCATCCCAGTCATCCCTAGTCATCCCTAGTCATCCCAGTCATCCCAGTCTTCCCTAGTCATCCCTAGTAATCCCAGTCATCCCAGTCATCCCTAGTCATCCCTAGTCATCCCTAGTCATCCCTAGTCATCCCAGTCATAGCTAGTCATCCCTAGTCATCCCTAGTCATCCCAGTCATCCCAGTCATCCCTAGTCATCCCTAGTCATCCCTAGTCATCCCAGTCATCCCTAGTCATCCCTAGTCATCCCTAGTCATCCTAGTCATCCCAGTCATCCCTAGTCATCCCTAGTCATCCCAGTCATCCCTAGTCATCCCTAGTCATCCCTACTCATCCCAGTCATCCCAGTCATCCCTAGTCATCCCTAGTCATCCCTAGACATCCCTAGTCATCCCAGTCATCCCTAGTCATCCCTAGTCATCCCAGTCATCCCAGTCATCCCTAATCATCCCTAGTCATCCCTAGTCATCCCTAGTCATCCCAGTCATCCCTAGTCATCCCTAGTCATCCCTAGTCATCCCAGTCATCCCAGTCATCCCTAGTCATCCCTAGTCATCCCTAGTCATCCCAGTCATCCCTAGTCATCCCTAGTCATCCCTAGTCATCCCAGTCATCCCAGTCATCCCTAGTCATCCCTAGTCATCCCTAGTCATCCCTAGTCATCCCAGTCATCCCTAGTCATCCCTAGTCATCCCTAGTCATCCCAGTCATCCCAGTCATCCCTAGTCATCCCTAGTCATCCCAGTCATCCCTAGTCATCCCTAGTCATCCCTAGTCATCCCAGTCATCCCAGTCATCCCTAGTCATCCCTAGTCATCCCTAGTCATCCCTAGTCATCCCAGTCATACCTAGTCATCCCTAGTCATTCCTAGTCATCCCAGTCATCCCAGTCATCCCTAGTCATCCCTAGTCATCCCTAGTCATCCCAGTCATCCCTAGTCATCCCTAGTCATCCCTAGTCATCCTAGGCATCCCAGTCATCCCTAGTCATCCCTAGTCATCCCTAGTCATCCCTAGTCATCCCAGTCATCCCTAGTCATCCCTGGTCATCCCTTGTCATCCCAGTCATCCCTAGTCATCCCTAGTCATCCCTAGTCATCCCAGTCATCCCAGTCTTTCCTAGTCATCCCTAGTCATCCCAGTCAACCCAGTCATCCCTAGTCATCCCTAGTCATCCCTAGTCATCCTTAGTCATCCCAGTCATCCCTAGTCATCCCTAGTCATCCCTGGTCATCCCAGTCATCCTTAGTCATCCCTTGTCACCCCTAGTCATCCCTAGTCATCCTGAGTCATCGGTAGTCATCCCAGTCATCCCTAGTCATCCCTAGTCATCCCTAGTCATCCCAGTCATCCCAGTCATCCCTAGTCATCCCTAGTCATCCCTAGTCATCCCAGTCATCCCAGTCATCCCTAGTCATCCCTAGTCATCCCAGTCATCCCAGTCATCCCTAGTCATCCCTAGTCATCCCTAGTCATCCCAGTCATCCCAGTGATCCCTAGTCATCCCTAGTCATCCCTAGTCATCCCTAGTCATCCCAGTCATCCCTAGTCATCCCTAGTCATCCCTAGTCATCCCAGTCATCCCAGTCATCCCTAGTCATCCCTAGTTATCCCAGTCATGCCTAGTCTTCCCTAGTCATCCCTAATCATCCCAGTCATCCCAGTCATCCCTAGTCATCCCTAGTCATCCCTAGTCATCCCTAGTCATCCCAGTCATCCCTACTCATCCCTAGTCATCCCTAGTCATCCCAGTCATCCCAGTCATCCCTAGTCATCCCTAGTCATCCCTAGTCATCCCAGTCATCCCTAGTCATCCCTAGTCATCCCAGTCATCCCAGTCATCCCTAGTCATCCCTAGTCATCCCTAGTCATCCTTAGTCATTCCAGTCATCCCAGTCATCCCTAGTCATCCCGAGTCATCCCTAGTCATCCCTAGTCATCCCAGTCATCCCTACTCATCCCTAGTCATCCCTAGTCATCCCAGTCATGCCAGTCATCCCTAGTCATCCCTAGTCATCCCTAGTCATCCTTAGTCATCCCAGTCATCCCAGTCATCCCTAGTCATCCCTAGTCATCCCTAGTCATCCCAGTCATCCCTAGTCATCCCTAGTCATCCCTAGTCATCCCAGTCTTCCCGGTCATCCCTAGTCATCCCTAGTCATCCCTAGTCATCCCAGTCATCCCTAGTCATCTCTTGTCATCCCTAGTGATCCCAGTCATCCCAGTCATCCCTAGTCATCCCTAGTCATCCCTAGTCATCCCAGTCATCCCTAGTCATCCCAGTGATCCCTAGTCATCCCTAGTCATCCCTAGTCATCCCAGTCATCCCAGTCATCCCTAGTCATCCCTAGTCATCCCTAGTCATCCCAGTCATCCCTAGTCATCCCTAGTCATCCCAGTCATCCCAGTCATCCCTAGTCATCTCTAGTCATCCCTAGTCATCCCAGTCATCCCTAGTCATCTCTAGTCATCCCCAGTGATCCCAGTCATCCCACTCATCCCTAGTCATCCCTAGTCATCCCTAGTCATCCCAGTCATCCCAGTCATCCCTAGTCATCCCTAGTCATCCCTAGTCATCCCTAGTCATCCGAGTCATCCCTAGTCATCCCTAGTCATCCCTAGTCATCCCAGTCATCCCTAGTCATCCCTAGTCATCCCTTGTCATCCCAGTCATCCCAGTCATCCCTAGTCATCCCTAGTCATCCCTAGTCATCCCAGTCATCCCAGTCATCCCTAGTCATCCCTAGTCATCCCTAGTCATCCCTAGTCATCCCAGTCATCCCTAGTCATCCCTAGTCATCCCTAGTCATCCCTAGTCATCCCTTGTCATCCCAGTCATCCCAGTCATCCCTAGTCATCCCTAGTCATCCCTAGTCATCCCTAGTCATCCCAGTCATCCTTAGTCATCCCTAGTCATCCCTAGTCATCCCAGTCATCCCAGTCATCCCTAGTCATCCCTAGTCATCCCTAGTCATCCCAGTCACCCCTAGTCATTCCTAGTCATCCCAGTCATCCCTAGTCATCCCTAGTCATCCCTAGTCATCCCTAGGCATCCCAGTCATCCCTAGTCATTCCTATTCATCCCTAGTTATCCCAGTCATCCCTAGTCATCCCTAGTCATCCCTAGTCATCCCTAGGCATCCCAGTCATCCCTAGTCATTCCTATTCATCCCTAGTTATCCCAGTCATCCCTAGTCATCCCTAGTGATCCCAGTCATGGATCCCTAGTCATTCCTAGGCATCCCAGTCATCCCTAATCATCCCTAGTCATCCCTAGTCATCCGTAGTCATCCCAGTCATCCCTAGTCATTCCTATTCATCCCTAGTTATCCCAGTCATCCCTAGTCATCCCTAGTGATCCCAGTCATGGATCCCTAGTCATTCCTAGGCATCCCAGTCATCCCAGTCATTTATCCCTAGTCATCCCTAGTCATCCCTAGTCATCTCTAGCCATCTCTAGTCATCTAAGGGTTATGTGCGACTGGATGGGGTCGCATTTTCACGAATTGATTAATTATTATGGGATCACCTTTTTTTGAGAGGTACTAGAACGGGATCGCACATTTTCAGGAGTTTGGGGGTCAGAAAATTGAAGTATGTAGGGAGTTAAATATAGAAAGATTTACGCCTCATCTTGAAGTTTAACAAAAATGTGGTAGTTCCTTTTAGGATGTAGTTTTAGGCTCTATAAGGTAGATGAATAAGGAAAAAGTGACTAGGTTGGGATTGCAAAAATTTTTTTTTTCCACAAGTGACTAAGATGTGGTCTGTAATGTGGCCACATAATGGATTATACATAATGGGGTAGGGGCTCTGAGAGGCCAGTGGCACATATTCAGGAAAAATTTACGGCACGTACTGTCCAAAGCGTTGTCATATTCTTTTGTCTCCCGCTTCTCTCGAAGAAATAAAGCAAGGGGGACCTTATGCATTATTTATAGTCAACCCCCTTTTTTTCGGATAGACCTCGATCTCTACCAGATCCCATACGTTGTTACCTTGTGCGCTCAGCTTTCGTGTGATACCTTATTATAGGAAATTAACCCTTCTTGAAACTGTAGTTCGTGTCAATTTAATTTTTTTAATGGTAATTTCTGCGACTTTAATGTCCGTTATTTTGGCCCCAAATTCTCGTTACAACTCCCGACATTCTTGACACCTAGATTAACCGCCGCCCGGTTAGCTCAGTTGGGAGAGCACCGGTCTGCTGAGCGGGAGGCCGTAGGTTCAAACCCCGGCGGACCAACACTCAGGGTCTTTAAATAACTGAGGGGAAAGTGCTGCCTTTGTAATAACATCTGCAAATGGTTAGACTTTCTAGTCTTCTCGGATAAGGACGATAAACCGTAGGCCCCGTCTCACAAGCCCTTGCACATGTAATAAATCTGTGGGGCGTTAAAGAACCCACACACTCTTCGTAAAGAGTAGGGCACGTAGTGCCCGGTGTAGTGGTCTATCTCACTTTCACATTCATATATGGGGGCATCATCACTCATTCCTTCAGTACTTGTAAACTGCACCTTAAGCAGTCTGGCGAAGTCCCTCAACCAGTGTTGTAAATTATCCCTGAAAAGCCCTGAGGGGAGTGGATAATAAGATAATTACAATTACAATTATTTACAATTACAATTTACAATTACAATTATTAGGGTTGATTTCCGCCAGTATCAGTCAAACTGTGAAGAACTCTAGAAATGTACAGATTTCAATATTTTCCGCATTTTGTTTCAAATGCCGCTTATTAACACAAGCGTTAACTTCCCGTCATACTGCTGTCACTGCTCGACTTCAGGGGCCCATGACGTCGTTTGCTAGACTACAGTATGTCCCTTCTGCCACATTTCTGTCCCCCTCCCCTCCATTCCCCCAATGCTAGAGCGCGAGAATCCCACTCCACGAGGCTCCACTCGTAATGCGTGCGTGCGTGTTATCCTTTTTCTTGGACTTGTCTCACTTATGTCATGGTTGGGGTGTACAGAAAGGATAAAAGCACATCTAAGCACGTCTACACTTTGCAGGCCACGGACGAGCTGTGGAAAAGATATCCTTTGGCCAGAATTTAAAACCACCCAGTCATTTTCTTTGCATAAACCTTAGATTGTTAAATGGGCCAGAATTGTATGGCCTGTCATGGCTGTGGTGGTATCCACTTCATATGCCCGCTGGTTGGGAAAGGGACTTGAAGCTGTAGGCTCTTTTGCTCATTCCTCTGGAAGTTAACAAGCAACTTATCACTGTCGTTTTCACTCACTCCCCATACGCTATCGTCCTTATGGCCCCTCCTGGACCAACATATCAGGGACTTAACAACCCGCGAAGGCAAATTCCTGCGGGAAACAGGCGGAAAATCATGACAGGACAAGATCAGGAACGAAGTAATTTCAGGGACAAGTAGAGAATGGTTAAAGTGGAACTTATGACGGGAATATAGTAATGGTCTGCAGGACAGGCGTTATTTTATTTATTTATTTATTTTCTTTCGCGTTTTTCAGACGAGTGAAGACTGACTTCCCCCGCCGCGCGTGTCTGGCGCTCCTCGCTCGCTTCGCGCTTGCCTTCGCTCTCTTGAAAAATCGCCTGTTCAGCTGTTCTGCAGGTTACAGGTAGCCGGACAACGCCTTCAGTAGTTCGTGTGCCGTGGGATCAACCTGCGCTTAGACAGCGTGCCTTCCTCTGGCTATTGACGTTGTTAGTATTGGTAAAGGACCATAAAAGCACGTGGTAGACCTAGAAAGAGCATGAGCCTAGAGGTGCACAAGATGAGGGTTTTATTTGCGACCCATAAAGGCCTGATTTATTTGACATGGTCATAGTTTGCTTATTTGCAGTCTCGATTTACTTGTCTCGATTTACTTGTTCTTTCAAAAGCGGGTTGACCGCATGCTTGCGAGCGATTAGCATTGTAATTACCTTTAATTGAACACCGTTATGTCTTCGTACCAAGGACTGGGGTGGGGTTTGTGTGGACGATTCACCTTTGTATCAAATTTGACGTTAATCTTTTCTAAACACTGTTTAAAATGACCGAAAGAACTTGGCTCAAAAATTGAATTTTTTCTACAATAAAAACTTCACATTCCCCTGTCACATAGGTATGATCTATTTTAATTCGCGCTCCTTACTGTTAATATATATTGATAATAAAACAACTGATGCTCGCGTTTCAATTTAATTTTTGCCAGCTTTTCGGTGTGTACTTGTAAATTCTACCGAGGAGATGTGTGATATTCGATTTTCATTTGGTATTTAAAAAGGCTTTGTTTATTCGTCACAAATAAATAAAGCGAATAAACATTCATTCGCGTTAATAAAATTATTGTTGTATTGAACTGGCGAACGAAAATTGACCCAAGCCATTACGAGGTTCATCGAAATAACTTTCGTCCGACGGAGCGGATCCTGTGAGACAATCATACCTTTTTAAATTTTAATTGCTATTGTATTCTGCAGATGGCATTTTTCAGTTTCTCCAAGATTTTACATTAAGATCTGTGTATTTAGTGCTTAGATAGAATTTGCATTCGTCGACGACTTTGGTCTAGTATGTAAACGAACTAAAACTCTAGGTTTGTTTTATCTTTTTATTCATAATTTTGACTGTTTTGGTATCTAAGAAACGCACTCTGGACTAGTAAACAGGAAAAAAAACTAAATGCTTAAATCTTTTTACTTCTATCATTGAAGGGCATTTTATGGAGATAATTTCCTTTTTATATAATTTTCTTTTCCCTCATGTCACAATTATTAAAATCCGTCACTTTTCATTAAAAGGGTTTTATGTGAGTCAGCTTTTAAACCGTTCCTTGGCAACAACATGAATGATAATTTCAAAGTACCCCATGTGAGGGGTTTAAATTAAAATTACCGAGAGCGTTTTGTACATACATCGCTTATAAAGATCAAGGAAAATTGAGTACGGAACGCAAAATCGTACAATTCGGCTGATTTTTGACGTGGACATCGCTCATATTTCGCATTTTAGCGGGTAGTTCAGTTTCAGGCCCCCGGTCTCTGTCGAATCGCGCGCATTGGTTCGAAAATTGACAGGATCCGCAAGAAAGTTTGCTTAGTGACAGTTCGTGCAAAGACTGTTCAATATCTAAGAGGCAAGTTTATTAGGAACTGTGCGTTCAGTGCCGGACCGAACATCTGTAAATCGAGATGTTTTATTGATCGCTTGGCTTGCTGATTTCTAATAATTTAAGGTGTCCGTTTCGCGTTCTTCGCTTGGAATGTTTACGCGCGTTCCGTGTTCCCGCCAAACGCGTGTGCAGCAAACATGGGCCTCCATTTTGAGTAACTTCCTTGCAACGAGCAATGACCGCTGTCAGAGCAATGTTTATGAGTCTTTTCCACGCTTCCATTGTTTGTCATAATGGAGGCTATCTTAGCAACGGACTGGAAAGAAATCGCGTAGTACTAAGTGAAGATTAACCAAGATATTTGAAACGAACGAAACCAAAACATGGGCTGTAATGCATCAGTCGAAGACGGAGAGGAAAACCCTCAAAGTTCGGCTCTTGGAAAGTCCGAAAAAGGTGAGTTAAGTTTGCAGAGAATATGTTTTTATCAGTTGCAATTATAAACAAATTTCGAGCGATATAAGCCAGCTGACGAGCTGACTTAGCCCGATTTCAATACTCAATTTCATGAATTCGCTCATTTGTTTTCGTTGATTACGTACACGTTTTTGAATCGTCCATAGAATTGATACAGTAAAAGATTAAAACAGCATTATCTACAAGCAATATTTGAAAACCCCAAGTTGAAGAGGATTAAGGAAGTTTTCTTAACTCACATGATTTATTTGCATAGATACTCTTGTCGATTCATGCTTTTTTCTACGTAAGTCTCGTTTGTTTTACAGCTATACGGTCAGCAATTTTAATACAAAACTGGTTCAGACGGTACCGAGCTCGTCTCGAAGCTCGACGGAGATGCACTTGGAAAATCTTTCAAAGCGTTGAATACGCTGGGGAACAGGATCAATTGAAGGTAACACTTATCTTTTAAATTATATTGCATCTTTGTTCTACTCCAATAATTACTTTCCACTTCGAGAAAATATTGTTTTCCTTCATCGTGAGTATAACACTCTAAAATCTGTAGTGTTTTTGAATGCAATCGACATTTCCCGCTTTGAATTTTTTAAACTCCAATTCATGGCTTCGGGAAAAATTTGTTTTATCACGTCGAATCTCGTCAAATCCACCAATTTAATCCTTAGTCTTCCTGTTTTGAGGTGCAAATTCGCTAACTTCAAGAACATCAAAACCCTGTGATTCGAAAGTGTAAAATTCGATTAACAGCTTCTAGGCTCCAGCTTTCTACACATGTTAATAAAACATAGTTAGTAAAATTTATTTCGTCCTTATATTGAAATCCCATTGGGCTAGTTTATATAAACTAAACACTTAAAAAAACTCAAATATATTAATATTTTCTGTTAACCAACTCAATTTATCATTTTGTTTTTAAAATATGGTAGCGATTTTTCTATTAATAAGCTCAAGTCTTATAACTTGTCTGTTTACAGTTTTAAATAATTATTGTTGTCTGTTTTGACCATATGGGGGGTACAAATTACCATAATACTGCAATACGTTTGGTAAAATTCACAAGATTTTGGCAGATTTAATGTTTCCTAAATAACTCAAAATAAGTCAAAAATTAAGGTTGGTGATTATAAAGAGAAAACAGACTGAAGGCAAGAAGCCAGCCGTTCATACATTTCTATCAGTCTCCCAAAGTGCTCAAATTTCCCCTGTTATTAGTTATTTATGAAGTCGCTGCCATGTCTAGCTTGACAGGTGCTTGGTTTTTTATTTATAATAATGCCAACGTAATTATTATTTTACGAATAAAAGTATAAGATTTTCATGCAGGTTTTCCAAGGCAAAATAGAATATAAATTTTAAAGTTTCCTCTTTTATTTCAATATATACCCTGAAAAAATTATTTTATAAAACTATAAGGAATTTACAGGAATGTACTGGTATATTATAAACTGCATATACACTGGGAAGGTTTGAACCCAGGAATCATTGTATAAGTACGTTGAGCATCGTCCAGGTGAATGTATAGTTCTGAATGGGACTGTTGTTGACACTGACGGACGTCAACATCAACTGATATGATACAACTAGTTGTCACTTTAACTCTGGAGATGACTACCGCACTGAGGTCGTCAAAACGTCAGTCATCATCAACAACAGTCCTATTCACGACTACATGTACGTTCACCCGGACAATCATGCTCAACATACTCGTGCATAAACACTCTTAATCAAAAAAACTATATCCCAACATCAGCTTTCAGCAATCACATCTGATTAATGATTATATGAAAACCTGCCCTGAGTATTCAGTGTAATAATGATGTTGAGTGAAATTAGGAGTTATTTCATATAACTGATTACATTTACTGCCCTCAAAAAGTGTAAAAAAGGGAATGCAATATGCTTGAAATTATTCTAGTACAAGGTTTTTGTCCACTGAAAATTAAGATTGCTCATCTGAATGGATTCTGTCCTAACATGATTCATGCATGGAAATATATATAGAAAAAGAAGGAGTTTTAAAATTTATTTCTAAATTGATTCTTTCAGTATTACCGGCATGAGTATTCAGTTCTCTCATATAACTGTTAATAGCTGCTTCCTAGAAAAACTTGGAAAACAATATTTTCTCAATCAACTTAAGCCAAACAAAATTATCTGTTTTATTTTTTTTGTTTTGCAGCTTTTTAACTTCTTCAATGATGTGCTTACCCATGTTGGTGATGGTAAGCTAATAATATAGAAAATATTCAAACTATTGCCATCATTATTGATCCTTTTCTGTAACTTTTTTATGGTTGTTGTTTTCTAACAGTTACTATATTATATATTAACTTCCTTTGTTACAGGAGAGAACAAAGCTGTAGGAAACATGCGAAATGGTTCTGCAAGTATGTGGCCAACTTTCCTCATTTTGTGCTAATATAGTATTTTTATATGTAGGTGACCCTAGTGGTGGAAAGGCTATCTATTTATTAATCAAAATATAAAATCATACAGTCTATCACAATTTTTTAACCCCTCTGTTGGTAAAAGGAAATTTTTTCAGGTCATCAAGAGGTTTAAGATGACATAGTGGTAAAGTTACTGTACATATAACTTGGACAGTATGGGATTAGTCCACGTTACAGAATCAAGAAATAGAGTTTATGCTGTAATGAGAAATTTGTAACAAAGCACACCAACAGGTTCATTGTCTTGTGACAGAGTTACTTTGTACTGTGTAAATAGTGCAGAAAGATTTATTCAAGGCATACGTAATAATAATGTTATGACTCGTGGCCAAGATTGCTGGGGAGGCTTGTACACTGAGCCCCAACTTCGCACAATGCAGGAAAGGTGGACTGCATCTTTGGGGTCTGGATCCCCTGCTCGTTTTCAGCCTGTCCAATATAAGGTGACTTATCACGTCCCATTAAAATATGGAAGGTACATGTATGAAGGAGACAACCTGGCCAATGGTTTGAAGTCACTGCCTAAAACCCTTGCAACTGCCTTAAAGACAGGGTGCAAAGAAAGTCATTTTTACAGCTTGCCATTCGGGCAAGCAGAAGCTAACATTTACTAACCCAAACATCATTTCAACTAGCCTCAAAAACGTGTTGATGAGCAGATTGATTTCACAGTTCTTCTGTAATTTGAATTCCTCAAAAAACTTCACTTGACCATCGGGCAAGTTAATAACAAAATTCACTAGCCCGATAGCAAAATCCACTAGCCCCGGGTTATTGGACACTACTTTCTTTCCATGCTCAGGTTGGTTAATTGGTGGTGTGAAGACAGGGTTATAAACTTCAGTATCTGGCCCTTTCAACAGATCAGCTGTCCATTACATGTAACTGAGCTATTGTTATATTAACTGGATGACAATGTCCACAAGGCTGACCATCTCACTTTTTATCTTTCCCAGCCAGTACATCATCGGTAACTTCCAAAAGGTCTGAAAAACTGGTACAACTCACTGATCCATCCAAGATAACTGTAGATGAAACATCATATCAAGGCCCACATGTATCACTGCCGCTTACACTCCTTACTGTACGGAACATCATTGAACACTACAAGGCAAACAAGGTTAGTATTGAGTCTTAAACTCCATCTATCAACTTGCATTTTCCGCACACTGTACTTACGTTGTATTAATACATTAATTTTTGTATGGCACTTGAGGATGGAGAATTTGTGCAAAATCTAAATTGATCCTGTCTTGTGTGAATCAGGTTTGTTGATCATTGCTTTCTGCCCTGAAATGAAGGGTTTTCTCCATTCAAGGGTCACACAGAAAGAAACTAAACACACTCCAAGCTGGAGGTAATCTCTTACTCAGATCTGTTTGTGATGAAGCCAAAGGCGAGATCTGGTCAAGGTCAATTTCGATTAATTCCCTCTTTCCTTCAGAGAGAACTAATCTTTGTTCATTAAGTCCTCTCTGCAACATGGCATAGCTGTTTTTTGTTTACACCTCCTCATTGCCTTTCTGAAGACATCCTTGATGTTGTCACTAACGCTCTGTAGTAATAAATTATTTTTGGATAGGGAGGAGGAATTTTCATACTCCCTGACCAATACTCTGCACTGTGATATCACATGTGATAGTCACTAATCCTATCTCTGCTTTGAATTCAACAGACCCTACATTTAAAGTACACCCTCCTCATTCTTCGAGAAACAAGAGAGAAGCTCATGGCTTTACCAAATATCTCCAAAGCTACCACTAGGATCACAAAACAAATTACAATCTGTGGTTAGTTACAAGTAATAGAAAAACTGATATTGTTATGTATTTCAAATTTAATGCTAGTGTGAATTTCACGTGTCAGACTTATAGTCTCTAGAATTAATCATTACACATTTTTGCAGGTGACCTCCATGGGAAACTGGATGACCTTTTCATGATTTTTCACAAGGCAAGTGAATCTCAGCCTGACAGTATTTTGACTGTCGCAAATTTTGTAGTAACTTCTTTGTACAGTGTACATCATACTTCCCCTCCTCTTAAATCTCAGAATGCTGAACATTTTTTAATTTCGATACAAATATTTTTTAATACCTTTTAATGCAATAAGTCTGTTGTTAAGTTTGTGAAAGTGTTCTGGGTGGTTATATAAGAATAAAGTCAATTTTCCAGCTGTATTTTTAGCACACTAGCGTGAGTATGAGTTCAAGATGGATACAGTTCAATACCTTGGTGTATACTTCAGCTTCAGTGTTTTGTCCTTTTGTTCTTCTCATGTGTTGATCTAGTGTTGGTTATAAAAAAGTGAAAATTCTGGGAAAATAGATCACTTACAGTTTGATCAATACCGTACCATAAATGACTTATTAAACACCCAGGGTGTCTATTTAACTCTAGGGGTCCAAGCAGAGGGATTTAATAGATAGGAGGCATTTAAAAGGGAGAGGTGTTTATTCTCATAACTGTAACAAGCTCAACAAAACTAATATGCTTTTGGCAAGAATATCAAGGGAATTTAAAGTAGCGGAATATCCACGCCATTAATAATTGATTGATATTGATATAGGCCGTCTAGAGATCCATATTGCTCTTTCAAATCCCAACATCAATGTTGGAATCCTCTCTCAGGGTTATTGTGTTGCCATCGTTAGTCTATCCTTACTTCGAACATGACATTGAACAAGATGAAATATGCAAAGCCTTGTTAAGCAAGCAAGAAGCTGAATGAATTGAATGATTTTGTTCCTGTTTGCTAATTCCTAGTATTTTGGAGTAATTCTCATAGGAGGTGTCTAATAGACTCAAGGCATTTACTAGAGAGGGGCGTCTAATACAGTTTTAACAGTGTTAGAGGGGGGCGTTTATTCGATTAGAGGCCGTTATTTGGAAGTGAGTGTTTATTAGGTCATTTACAGTATAATAGTTTGTAGTCAAATGTAAAGGTCACCATTTCTACGCAGTGTACTCCATCCTCTGCATTATTTTGAGGAAGTTGTATTTCTTATTGTTTAATTGAGTAGATAATCACTGGTTTAGTTTCCTTTTGTTTTCAGAATGGACTTCCATCAGCTGAAAACCCTTACATTTTTAATGGTGACATTGTGGATCGTGGACCTCACTCAGTAGAAATTGCAATAATTCTATTTGCATTCTTTCTGCTGTATCCGACGGGAGTCTACATCAATCGTGGTAACCATGAAGACCATATCATGAATCTCAGGTACGTACGCCTGTAGAACCCTTTAATACTATCAAGAGTGAAAAATGACAACCACCTTATTCCATTCTGTAATGCTGCATTAACTAGAAATATGTGTATCGCAGAACCTCGCGAAGCTCGGGGAGGAGGCCTATAAAATGTCAGGGATGGAAGGGGGAGAGAATTGGAGTAAATTGTGTAGGCAAGTTTCAATACTGGTTCTCAGTAATATTGGAATGTGAGATGTAGGTAATCGCCTTTTGGTTGGAGTAAATTTCAACCCAGTGCTCCTTTAATTAAATGATTCTAAAATCATCTATTCCTTTTTATCTCATAGATACGGATTTGTGAAAGAAGTGATTGGCAAATATAAGGTAACGTTCTTACACGTTAAAGAAAGTTTTGTTGCACAGACATGTAGGTAAAGATTTCTGTTTATAGCAGAATTGCACATTGCTTTTCACTGTAGAACAGGACAGGGTAAAGAAACCCAACCGGCAAGAGGTAATCAGTGGGCTTTTTACAAGTGTGGCCGAGGATTTGAATTCAAGATGACCAGAAACAAATCCCTCTACAGGGCTCACACAGTCTTAAAAGGTCCTTGAATTTTAAGGGAAGTCCTTGAAAAGTCCTTAAATTTCTGTGCAAGTCCTCGAAAAGTCCTTGAATTTTCATCAACTTTGAATGACTAGTGGCCTGGAAAGAATTTTCTGATGCGCGGGAGTTTGGTTGTAAAAGAATATAAATCATAAAGCTTGGAGAATTTAAAGGTTATTTGCATAAAGTGCTCTATGTTTTACTCAATAATTAACTATCAGTTTAAGACAAGTGAACTGAAAAATGTAGAGAAGTTGGTGAAGCAAACAGTTCAAGCCTTAAAGTGTTATTAAGAATAGACTGGGAATGTGCATTTTTGTACAATCTGTTAAATTATACTCCCAGTAGGTGGCCCTTGAAAATCTAATGTGGTCCTTGAAAAGGCCTTGAAAAACGGTTGCAATTTTTTTTATGAGCTCTGCTCTAGTGTTCAGTTAATTGAGGGCAGGACTTGAATCTGGGGTTACTGGATTGCAAGTTTGACAGGCAGACCACTCAGGCACGCTGCTCTCCTGGTGAAGGGAAGTTACAGGTTCTTTGCCTCAAATTGCTTGATTTTTCTGTTATGTTGCAGGACCATTCATCAAAAGTCATGAAGTTGTTTGAAGACATCTTTGGCTGGCTTCCCTTGGCTACAGTTGTCAATAAAAAAATTCTTGTCACTCATGGTGGAATCTCAAATATAACAGATTTGTCTTTTATCGACAAGATTGATCGCCATAAAGTAAGAATTTTGACTTTTTCAGGGCCCAGCAACCATAACCCAAACTAAACACTCCTAGAGTACCCCCCTCCTGGCCATCCCTGATAGAATCCAGGAAATTTTCTTTATTCTTATTTTCTTATAGTTATAATTCCAGCCTCATTATTTCTTTCTTATTTTGTGTTAACTAGTATGTATCAGTTTTGAAGCCGCCAAATATGGTCAAGCCTAACCCAGATAAGGTCGACCTCATGGAATGGAGACAGGTTTTGCATTATTATTATTATTATTATTATTATTATTATTATTATCATTATTATATTTACTGCCACAATACTGTATTAAAGTTGAAATCAAAAGGGTCACCTTTTGGAAGTTGAAATAAGGCAGGTTTCGATCCATTTTGTTGTTGTTGTTGTTGCCATAAAATGTCACAGTGTTGTGTTCAAAAATGTTTATACCTTGTTAGACATTGAATTTCAGAGACCACCATGTTGTGGAAGTCAGGATTGACTAAGGAAGAGTTTAATGTGTCCAGGAACATTGAAACGTATTTCAGCACTAACTTAGAGTCTACTTAAGTACTACGATAACTCGACAAATATGCATGAAGAACAAACAGTACTATTTTCCTTAGGAAAAAAATATTTGAGTTATCTCGACTCTTGAGAGTTGTATCCGAGCTACATTTATAGCAACTTTATAACTAAAAGAATTCACGTGACATAATCTTGATGCATGTATTTCTATGAATATTTATGAATAGAGGAGGCGACATGGTCGCTTGAAGATAAGAACTCTCTCTCCGATCACTTGTTGATAAATATTTCATGAGTGAGTGCAGCAAACAAGTAAAATACTTTTCAACACAAGAAAAAAATTTGCATCTCCGTGCAACCATGTTATGTTCTATCTATTATATAAACACAATTGGAATGCCAAATCATTTCACTATAATATATTTTTGCTACAGAAGAAGCAATTTATTATGTAGCCATAGCAACAATAACTTGTTATTTGCACATGTGAAGATATCATGTCTTTGCATGAAACTTTACCTGGTATGTCATCACTGTTTGCATAATAAAAATGATAATTAAAATAATAATAGTTGATTTTAATAATTAATTATATTAATTGTAATAAATATATTATTATTTGTGCAGATACTGGATCTTCTTTGGAGTGACCCAAAGCCATTACCAGGCTGCAGACCCAATACCTTCAGAGGAGGTGGCTGTTACTTTGGACCTGATATCACTGAGCGCATCTTAAGGAAACATGATCTGGAGTTGTTAGTTCGCTCACATGAGTGTAAATATGAAGGATATGAGTACATGCATGGAAAAAAGGTAAGGGACATCAAGAGTACCTCAAGTAAAAAATTCAGAAAAAACACCTAGTTTCATTTCATAAAAATTATACAGAAAAAATAGTGCTATGTGAAAGTACTGTGGAAGAGGTTTAATTTGAATGGTCACACCATAGGATTTTATCCACAGACTAAAAAGTTTGAACTATAAGCAAAACTAATAGTGCTATGTGAAATTAGTAAAATCCAACTAGTGGTCTATTATCAATGGTGTGTTCTGATTGGTTGAGCTACCACTAGGCTTTATGTTATAGCCCGCTAGTAGCAAAAAGTGCCGGCTTTAAAAACCAAAACAATGGTGGCTGAATCACGTTTTGCTAGCTAAAGTTGTTTTGTCTCAATATTTTAGAGCAACTAGTTGGATTTTACTAAAACAATAATTATTATTCCTCTCGCCCTCCTGGCGGCTAAGTCAATAGCCCATTCGGGCTCAAGGAATAATTGTTAAATATTGCTAAATAGGTTTCATTTGAATGGTCACACCATAAGATGTCATCTTAAGATTCAAAAGTTAGATCTATACAGACAAAACAAATAGTACCTTCAGAAAGTACTGCTGAAGAGGTTTCATTATAATAATGAATGCTTGGAGCAAAGACAGCTGAGAGATATGTGACTGTTATAAAAGTGAGCCAGATTTCTGTTCACTCCGACGCGTATTAGTTCTGTGACTACCTAGGGAGCCCAAGCCTTATTAGCCTCTTGATTTCTTCTGGGCTTTCTTGCCAGTTTATCATTTTTGTATTCATTCATATTTTTCTTCCTTTGCCAAAATAAGTGAACTGGGTGAATGAATGGATGCAATAAACTGTCGCTGTCTAAAGAGCTGTTTTGCTTTCCTGTTATTTCTTCAATTCTGTTTTAAAGAATTCCTTTTTATTTTTCCAAATAGGTTATAACAATATTTTCAGCCTCAAATTACTATGAGCAGGGAAGCAACAGAGGGGCGTACATGAAGATTGGACCAGATATGAAGCCTTACTTCGTCCAATACCAAGTATCCAAGACAAAGAAGCATCTTACACTTAAACAAAGGTTTGTTCGCACTCGTTGACTACAACAGAGAGGAATTATTTTTATCATGGCAAGGGATTGAACAAATCAAATCAAAGGAAAAAAGCATAAACCATTAATCCTTTAACCTCCTTTGTCTTAAAAGCACCCCCCCCCCCCAACTTTCCTTGACTCTCACCCCCATTTCGAGGAAGAAAGTCTTAGCCCAATTCTCTTTCACAACCATTATTTATGAATGTTATTATTCATCTATTTATTTATTTACACCACCACTTCTTACGTCAGATTACAGTGTTACATTCAATTTGAGATAAAATTCATAGAACCATGATACATGAGTGTGACATCTTGATAATCAGGTTTTCATGGTCTTTTTTTTTCTCTAGGGTTGGTATTGTGGAAGAGTCGGCTATACGAGAGCTAAAAGAAAGATTATATGCGAACAAAACAGCTTTAATGGCAGCATTTCTCGAAAGAGACAAAGAAAACACAGGTACGAATTCACTGTATTGCTTTTGGGCGTCACCCGTGCTTTCATCTTCTTTAGTAGACTCTTGGATGACTCTTATTTGCTTTATGTCAAGTTTTTTCACCAAGCACCAAAATTCGTCAAAACTCGCAACTTTCATTTTGTACCATGTGAAAGTACTGCTAAAGAGTTTTCATGTCAAAGGTTGCACCGTAGGACTAATTTCTTACACAGACTCAAAAGTTAGAACTACGTACAAAACAAATAGTATCTCGTGAAAGGACTGCTGAAAAAGTTTCATTTGAATGGTCACACCATAGGATTTCATCCACAGACTTTATAGTTAAGACTACATACAAAACAAATAGTACCATGTGAAAGAAGTGTTGAAGAGGTTTCATTTGAATGGTCATACCATAGGATTTCATCCACAGACTTTAAAGTTAGGACTACATTCAAAACAAATAGTACCATGTGAAAGAACTGTTGAAGAGGTTTCATTTGAATGGTCGCACCATAGGGTTTCCTCTATCAACTCAGAAGTTTGAGAACGTACAAAGCAAATACTGTAGTACCATGTCAAAGTAGTACTCAAGAGGCTTTACTTGAATGGTCTCACCATAAGATTTCTTACACAGACCAAAAAGATAACTGAACTACGCATGCGCAGCTTGTCATCTTATTCGACTCCTCAGTGAAAGCGTGGATTAATAATTCTTGTTGTTATAGGCTACATTACTGGTGGTCAGTGGAGCAGTGCAGTAGAGAGCGTGTTGAAGTTAGACGTACCATGGAATATGTTAAGACATCAACTTGCTCATGTTCTCCCAGACGGCAGAGTGGATTATCTCTCGTGTCTGGATCAGTATGTTATTGAAACAGGACTGCAAAAGGCAAGGAACAATTTTCTTGAATTACGGTATTTTTTCGATTAAACCCCGTGGACGCTTTTTAAAAAGCGAGATTCGTTCCCTATCGCCTCACCCATTTTCGCGCTCGGCTTAGAACTGCGTCATGCAGTATATTGTAATGGTACTTGCAGACATTGCACGGTAGTATAAATTAACAATGCTGCAAACGTATCTGCACCTGTCATTAAACTACTTGGTGTTACCACTATGGGGCTGATTTAGCAAGAGAACGGAAACGCCAGTTGACAACGGCGCGCGCAAATCAAACAACTGGCGTGCCCAATGGCAGAGCAGCAAATTGGGCACCGGAAGTTGCGTTTACTCCCTTTCCGCGCTCTTTCCCGCCCTCAGCTGACGTTCCCCTTCCGTTGCCAAATCATGATTCACGCAACCCTCCCACGGAATTGTGTGAAGCATGCCAACGTACGGAAGAGAAAAGCGGACTGCAAGCAGTCTAGTTACATGTATGAAAGTTCTGTTTTCTTTTCTCTTTTTAGAATGGCCCAAGTATCACTGAAACACTTTATAGGAATAGATCCAACTTGGAAACAATATTCCGAATGATGGATAAAGATAACTCAGGTACGATACATGACGTGTACAGTTCTTTGTTCTTTAGTGAATGAGGAAGCGTAATATTGGCGTTCAGAACAAAATGAACTAGATCCGTCCCTTTAATTCCTTTCATTGTTCATTCGAAATATTCCCCCCATTCTGATTGGCTAAAAGCACACGCATAATTCACCATAACCAGCTAGTCATGACCAAATTTGGAAGAATTTTGTGATTGATCAACCGATGACGTCAAAGGTGCAGCTTCCTTGCAAGTTAATGCACCGTTAGCCGAGAAAACCTGGGGACGAGGTTGAGTTGTTTTGGTTGTGAAAACAAAAATGGCGGACATTTCACCAGTTTCAAGAGTAAGAACTAGGCGAAATAATAGCTAAAAACATGGCAAGAACAGCAAGAAGACAACTCGAAGGGCGACATCTGCTATTTGGAGAATATTTGCGGAGCTGAAAAACCCTAAACGTCCACTATCGAAGATGAACTTAGCATCGATGGAGGTAAGCTATTTTAGCTACGTTTTTAAACTAGGAATTATTCTGAATGAATTAAAAAAACAATTATTGAATTCCGCTTTCGTATCATATGAAGAGTTGTGGAGATCTCGGAGGGTGACTATAATTCTTTATAAGATACTCAGCCTCATTCATTAATTGTGAAATGTATCTATGATCTATCCGACAGGTTTAGTGTCGATGGAAGAATTTGAGGAGTGCTGTCGTCTGTTAAACGAGCACACAAATTCAAACATCCCTTTGGACTCAATCGAAGACTTGGCGAGAAGCATTGATATGGATAAAGACGGACACATCGATTTTAATGAATTCTTGGAGGCATTCAGACTCGTCGACAGTTCGAACTCGGCTGTTACAGCATCGACTTTGTCTCTGAAACGCCCATCACCCGTGAACTCGATACATATTATTTCCTAGTATGAGCTCAGTCGTGGTTTCATTCCTGTCTCGTAATGGCCAGCAAATTTCCAGAACGACGAAAGGGCCCAAATGAAATCCTCCTCAAGTACTTTTGCGATTTGTGCCTGTTGTTTACCACAGAGTCACAAGTTACGGAACTGCCTGGTACAGCATAAAACCTTGATCACAGAAAAAAAAACATCGAGAAACAATTACCTCGAAACAGCACTCCACCAATCACTCTCCAAGTGTTTTTTCAAACAAGAGCGTTCGCCTAATTGTAGACTTGAGGATTGTTGAAAGAGCCTGTCCACACTTGGTACCCGGGAACCAGTGCCTGGTTACCGACACAAAATGGTGTTGCGTTCACAGTTTGAGTACTCGCTATGAGACTGTGTTCATAGTTACTCTATTTCGCCCTGTCATGAAACATGACATGAGCTTGGCAACGAGTACAAACTGAAGTAGTGGACTGCCCTAGAACTTACAAAAACGGTGTGCACACAGTGACCCGGTACCCACTTTTCTGCAACGGAATTCTAGCGTGAGTTCTTGAAAAAAGGGTTTGTTCACATTAGTGCCCGGCGAGTACAGCTGAAAATGGAACACAGAAAAAAAAACACAGCCACGTACTGTTCAGAAACATAACTAGACTGCTACATTATGGAACAACCCAGTACAACAGAAAAGTGTGTCGTGGAAAGAATATAGAAAGTTGACCGTATTTAATAGCTTTAATTGAATCGCGTGGCTGCCTGCCTGAAAAGTAAATTTCAGTTCTGATGTTAAATCTGGCACATTCACAAGCCATGTTACAGAGCAGGAAAATCTATTTATAAAGACTTAACGGTACATTCTCTAAATTTAGCCGCCTTCAGTGTGAGGTCAGAAACCGTAAAGAATAAAAACAAAGAAACAAATAAGCTCAGAACGGCTGTCCAGATAAGTAGGTTAAACATGATAGGAGTGAGATGCAAACAGAACGATTTCGTGGGGATGTTGCCTAATCCCTGTATGGCGTTTTCCCAGGCCTTCTCGGTCAATTCACTTCGGTGACGTATCCGAGGCGAACAGGCGGAAAACTTCTTCGCTCGGACCACGTGACCCGAAGCGCATTGGCCGTGCGGAATAATGAGGTCTGGGGACTAGGCAATTCGGGATGTAAATTAATGATATTCATTTGATGATTTTATGGTCAGATTTTGACTTTTAGAAGATTAGTAACTAGTATTTTTTATTGTCTAGTTTACAAAATTTCTTAATGCAGTGGCGAATTAGTCTCCTGTTTAGAAAGATGTCGATTTTCTCTTAAAGAAGCTAAAAATCCACACTTTTCGTACACGCGTTTTTGCGCGATTGCTGGGCGCAGGGGCTGGGGGGGGGGGGGGCGGTGGAGTGGGGCTACTTAACTCAATATACGCCCGCCGCTGAGTGTTTGAAGCCTTGATTCTGCTGAAAAACATAAAAAAGAATCTTAGAAAATACGTGGACAACAACCTCGACCTGATTTAGAACTGTTTAGGACATTAGGCAAACTACATGCCTTTTTGTTTCTTTATGATTAGAGATGAGGCCCTTTTTAGAACAATCAATCTGGCAATGAGTTGTACTGTATACCTTGTTCAGGTTGGTAGCTTACGTGGCAAGCACCAAAAGGGCAGGGGAGGGGAGGGGGGGGGGAGAATGTGAAAGCAAAAGTCAAAAGCAAGAACCTTCTCCTTTCCCCTCAGTCACTCCACTCCGTCCGGGAATTGTGGGACAGTGGGGTTGGTAAAATTTGCAATTTTGTCCGTAAGCGTCGGAGTCATCTTAGAATAGGCCACGTCTGAGTTCCAAAAACCCTCACTTTCAGTGAGGCCAAGTGCATATCCAATCTCGTGAAAATGAGTTTTATCTGCATGAGAATGAAAAATCCTTTCCATATCAAAGGCTGACCACTTAACCTCGTTTTAATACAGAGGCCACGAAAGTTAACACGGCCCAGTTTCTTCTCGTTTCTAACATGACGCATCGGTTGCGTCTCGAGGGAAATTTGCTTCAACCAATCATAAACGCTACTTGGTAGTCTGGAATCCTCTGACGTCATTTCGTGGGGAAACCAGTGGTGGCGTCACGAAATTTCGGCTGTTTTAGTCTCAGGCTACAATTAAATTACAGCCGAAGCTCTCCTTACGACCACTCTCGTAGGCGACCAGCGTCCGGCCCTAGTTGTATTTTACGACCGCCTATGTGAAACCCCGTTTGAACTGTGACTTCAACTTTGTAATGGAAAGTTCTCGTAAGCGACCGCGACCACTTTTGGGATTACCCAACTGCACGTTTTCTTTGTTGTTAAGTTCTGATCTCGTATGCGCAACTCAGAGTCTTGTTAATTTCTTTTGTTTTTTCTTTATGAATTATTAATGAGTTTCTGAAGCTCCCGCAAGCGACCACCCTCTATTGTTTTACCATGATGTCGCTTACGAGAGCTCATTCTCCTAAACTACCAGCTCTAAAGTAACGACCACTATTTCAAATTTCGATACCGAGGCCTGGGGGGGGGGGGGGGGAACTCCCATGTAAAAGTGACGGGGAAGCTTGTTGGAAATTTAAATTAAACCCCATAGGGAGACCAATGTGGGTGTGGCTCAAGCTTTAACTGACCCCCGGGGGGGCTACTTGGGTCAATTTTTGCTGTGTATGTGCCGCTGGCCTCTTAGAGCCCCTAGCCCATTATAGACTATTCTGTGGCCAATTATAGACCCCATCTCAGTCACTTTGGGGCAAAAATGTAATTTTTGCGATCCCAACTTAGTCACTTTCTATTTAAGTATCTACCTTATATTGAATGGAAAACACCAACAGTACAAACATTCTGGTACGTTTGCTAACTGCTAATATGAAGAACTGTCTAACCCCAAAAATCAGAAAACGTGCGACCCCATTCTAGTAAACTCTATTGAAAACGCGACCCCATTATAGTCAATCTAGTCGTGAAAATGCGACCCCATCCAGCGGCACATCCCCATTAGCCTCTTATAAGCGAGTACCCTCCCCGGGAACTGACCCCTAAGGGAGACTTCCATGTGGTCAGTGTCAGGACATTTTTTGTAAATTTGGTTACTTTCCAATGGGCAAATATTGTTACTTTCCATCCCAAACACCCAAAGTGAGAGCAAAATCTGCTATTTACACCCCTAAGCGAGACGACGAGCAACCCTGTGATTTTTACATGGGAGTTCCCCCGGGTCCCGAGGTGGTCGCTTACAAGAGCTTCGACTGTATATGAAATTTTTTGATAACAAAATAAACAGCTTATGCCTTTGTAGTTAAGTTTCAATGTGCCTTTTTTGCGGAAGAGGTCAGAGTTGTTTAAAAGATAGACCAATATTTCGATATTACCTGGCTTCGAGGCTCGGGGAAGAAAAAAATCATCTTTGAGGCTAAGGAATGGATATTTTCCTTTATTCCCTCATCCCTTGGAGCCCGGTACAAATGTTTAATTATCGAAATTGATCTAGGTGGATTGTCGCATGTTTTGGGAAAACGAAACCGCATGAATAGACCATTTTCATGATGACGAAAAATCATGAGAATGAAAAATCATTTCCATATCAAAGGCTAAGCACTTAACCTCGTTTTGACACAGAGGCCCCGGGTGACTCGGACGTGGCCTATTTGCGCAAGAAGGGGGACGAACATCAAGGACTCTGGACCGAAAGGGGGGAGTGGGGCTACTCCCATATATGGGCTAGATAGGTATGTGTCGCAATAGGGTATAGATTTCGTCCTTGTTGGCGTTACGTGATCCTCATATAGCACCGTTATTATACGACCCCTTATATATTTTTATGAGCAAAAATGCAAGTGCGTTAATGCCCAGCTACAAGAGAAACCGCGGCAAATCATTTGTTAAAATTCATATGAGGAAGCGCGTGATGTATGACGATTTGTGTGTTTCCATTAAATTTTAGTTTTTCTTTTCCCCTTGAATTGGGTTTCATTTTTCAGGTTTGAGCTTTAAATAGGGTGTCATGATAGTTTTCTTTTGTCTCAGGGTCAGGGTTAAAGACCTTGGGCGTCACACACCTACCCCCAGAACTCTGGTAGTCCTAATGAAGTGACGTCATCGTGCAACTATCCCAACATAAAAATTTGGCAAAGGTTTTGCTTTGACCTTCCTCAAGAATTAATTGTTAATTAGCGGGAAGCCACTAGAACTGAATTGAAGTGTTTTTTCCGGGCATCGAAACACATACATCACCTTTTTTTAAACCTCAGATAAAGATTTTAAAGACGTAAAAGACAATATCTCCGAAAAAGAAAAAAACAATGACACAAAAGAAGAAAAGAAACAGGAAAGAAAGCAAAATAAAAATACAAAGAAAATACAAAAATTACTCATGTATTGTTATAAAACCAAATTTGTCGCACTTTAAATGTTATAAATATCAAAATGCTCAGATCCAGAGTGAGTCCATTCTTCATTCCACACGCATAGTATTTTGGCATCGACTTGATATGGATTGCATTAAAACTATCTGTGATCACCATATGTTGTGTCGCCTGCTACATGTACTCACAAATTTCTGCAACTATCTCATTTAGAAGCTTTTGGTTGGGTAGAGATAACCACCCACTCAAGCGCTCAGCTTCCGGGACTCAGATCGATTAAACACTTTTCATGTCTGATTCGATTAAAAGCTCGACCTTTGGATGGGATTATGAGTACAAGATTGAGTGTACTAAGTATAGAGATACGTTGTACGATTAAACGAATTCCGATTTTCCAGTCAGTTATTCTCCAATCTGTGCCCTTTGAACGGTCTATGACGTAATTACCGACCGGTTTATTTCAAGACATGTTTCAGATGACTGTACTTTTTCCCTCGACATTATTCGTGTGTACATCAAATGCTCTCAGTTCGGGTAAAAAAGTCGTTTGCCTTCCGCTGTAACTTGAAAGGTGCGTCATAGCGGACCTGGCAAGATTCCAAAGGGGGAGGCCGGAGGAAAAGGCGTGACTGTTCATTGATTAGCCTTTTTTTTTTTGTTGTTTGATTTTTGTTTTATTTTGGGCGTAAAAAAACCCTTGACCTTGTGAGTTCCGATTTTTCACTCTTGAACGTGCGGAACAGCGGCCTTGATCCCACAAGCAGAACGTTTTGGGGGAGGAGAAGGCGTAACCATACGTGCAATGATTATGCATTTTTTCCAGGTCTTTTGGGTCTTGAACTTGAGAAAGAAAAGATTGGGGAGGAGGAGGTGTGAGGTCTGGGTGCAGTGATCATACTTCATTTGTTGTTGCTGTTGCTTATCTAGTCCCCCTTCATACTGTAAGATGGGAAAAGCGCGGGCATTGATATGATAACCACTTACATTTCAAAACAACTGGGCCGCTGTTACAGTGATCTGTGAGCGCTCGATTTTCAGTACGATCTTATGAAGTGAAGAGCTAAGTGAAGAACTGGCATACACCGAAGAGAAGATATAATATAATCTTTACATCGTCGTCCAGTGCGGGCTTTTTTAATGAGAAATCCTTGTCATATTTGTTAAGGTCCCTAATCGATTACTATGTCGTTGAACTAAGAATTTTTTACACTTGAAACCCTTCGTCCATGGCGGTACCTCTCCATTACAGGTGCTAATAGCTTCTAGTCTTGTACAGTCTCTAAAATGTGAAACTGTCGTTTTGATGTCTGGGCATCAGTGTCAGAGTGTATATTGTAACTATCGCAAATGTCCCCTTGATCTTTGACTTACGTCACAGAATACGAACTTGTTCTTCTAAAACACGTCAACTTCACCAAGTGAAAAAAACTTCAGCAACTGATTTTAAGCCTGGATTACACAAACAACGAAAACCCCTACGGCCGATAATAGGATTCGATAGGACGCGAGGGTGGGGGTACTCGACAAAGTTTTACACGGGGAGGATATGAGATGTTCCAAGTGGTGTGATCTTCTGTGGTTCATGTATTTTGATGTTACTCGGCATTTGTTGTATATATTTCTCCAATACTTTCTTTATCATGCTTTTGTCAGTCCCAGGGTTTCTATTACTACCGGAACAGTATCGGTGGCTTTCATCCCCCACATTCTTTCACTGATTTCGATTAGGTCTTTATATTTTGACAGTTCATGGGATGGTCATATCAAAAAGCAGGCAGGTTTTATCCTGTTTGTTCTTGATTACAATGTCTGGTCTGTTGGCCTTTATCTCACGATCTGTCTGTCAGAGTCTGTATTGGCATCTCCCACAAGATTGTGATACTGTTTTTTTCTGTTACTGTTTGTGTTTATATTCATCTCTTTGCAGGTGTTTCGGCGTAGATACAGGGACATCCAACGACGATTTACCCCAAATACGTTAAAAACACTTTTGAGGCTACCTAGAGTACTTAAAGCATTCTAAGGCGCGCTATGAAATTTGTATCTGTTCGGTCATCGTAGGGTAACTTGAGCCTTTTCGAAATTACAAGGGCTTCAGTATGATTTTACCGTTAAAAGAAAGTGAAAATTTTTCTGATTCCTCTCTCCATGACATTTTTGAATCCGAAAGTTTTAGGTTTCCTTTTTCTGCGAAAAATAGCCATTCCCGGAGAGTGAAATATGAAAAATTAAACGTCAGAAAATCTTAGGGAATTTATTAGATAAGCTTCAAAAATTGTACATGAATGGAACGGTCATCTAGAATTTCTTAGCCGCTCTCAAGCTGTAGAAAATTCTAGACAATATTTGCTTTTTCGAACAGAAATTTTACAGAAAACAGTCGTTGGGTGCCCCTGTAGGTATGAGGCGTTTTTGTTGTGTCTGACTATTCAGTTTTGCCACTCAGGGCACCCCGCCACAATATAGTCAATTCGAAGTCAATAGTTTCCTGAAATTGACCGCAAATCCCTTGTACCATCGTTTAGGATCTTGCTACGATAGTACTTGGTCTTGATGGCCTGGTCTTCCTCTTTTGCTCTTTTTGGGTATTGCCTATGCATTGGTTTGTCTTCCCATCCCATCCAAACCTGGGCATGGCGCTGTAGTTTTTGTTTAACTTTTCTGGCATACTAGACAGTTGTTGTTGTTGTTGTTGTTGTCATTATTATTATTATTATTATTATTATTATTATTATTACTGGTTGTCAACAGTACCTCGATGGCTTTACCTGGAGACACGACTCAATCCTTAACTTCAT
This sequence comes from Porites cylindrica, assembly GCA_964035525.1. Lineage (NCBI taxonomy): Eukaryota > Metazoa > Cnidaria > Anthozoa > Scleractinia > Poritidae > Porites > Porites cylindrica. The sequence continues at coordinate 3,982,056 of OZ037784.1, forward strand.
TGCCAAGTCACTTCAACCTGTAATTCACTCTTCACTCTTTAACTGACCCCTAAGGGAGACTTCCATGTGGTTAGTGGTCAGGACATTTTTTGTAAATTTAGTTACTTTCCAATGGGCAAATATAGTTACTTTCCATCCCAAACACCCAAAGTGAGAGCAAAATCTGCTATTTACACCCCTAAGCGAGACGACGAGCAACCCTGTGATTTTTACATGGGAGTTCCCTCGGGTCCCGAGGTAGTCGCTTACAAGAGCTTCGACTGTATATGAAATTTTTTGATAATAAAATAAACAACTTATGCCTTTGTAGTTAAGTTTCAATGTGCCTTTTTTGCGGAAGAGGTCAGAGTTGTTTAAAAGATAGACCAATATTTCGATATTACCTGGCTTCGAAGCTCGGGGGAAGAAAAAAATCATCTTTGAGGCTAAGGAATGGATTTTTTTTCCTTTATTCCCTCATCCCTTGGAGCCCGGTACAAATGTTTAATTATCGAAATTGATCTATGTGGATTGTCGCATGTTTTGGGAAAAGGAAACCGCATGAATAGACCATTTTCATGATGACGAAAAATCATGAGAATGAAAAATCATTTCCATATCAAAGGCTAAGCACTTAACCTCGTTTTGACACAGAGGCCCCGGGTGACTCGGACGTGGCCTATTTGCGCAAGAAGGGGGACGAACATGAAGGACTCTGGTCCGAAAGGGGGGAGGGGGCCTACTCCCATATATGGGCTAGATAGGTATGTGTCGCAATAGGGTATAGATTTCGTCCTTGTTGGCGTTAGCACCGTTATTATAGCACCGTTATTATACGATCCCTTATATATTTTTATGAGCAAAAATGCAATTGCGTTAATGCCCAGCTACAAGAGAAACCGCAGCAAATCATTTGTTAAAATTCATATGAGGAAGCCCGCGATGTAAGACGATTTGTGTGTTTCCATTAAATTTTAGTTTTTCTTTTCCCCTTGAATTGGGTCTCATTTTTCAGGTTTGAGCTTTAAATAGGATGTCATGATAGTTTTCTTTTGTCTCAGGGTCAGGGTTAAAGACCTTGGGCGTCACACACCTACCCCCAGAACTCTGGTAGTCCTAATGAAGTGACGTCATCGTGCAACTATCCTAACATAAAAATTTGGCAAAGGTTTTGCTTTGACCTTCCTCAAGAATTAATTGTTAATTAGTGGGAAGCCAATGTCAGACACTAGAACTGAATTGAAGTGTTTTTTCCGGGCATCAAAACACATACATCACCTTTTTTTAAACCTCAGATAAAGATTTTATAGACGTAAAAGACAATATCTCCGAAAAAGAAAAAAACAATGATGCAAAAGAAGAGAAGAAACGGGAAAGAAAGAAAAATAAAAATAGAAAGGAAACACAAAAACTACTCGTGTATTGTTATAAAACCAAATTTGTCGCACTTTAAATGTTATAAATATCAAAATGCTCAGATCCACAGTGAGTCCATTCTACATTCCACACGCATAGTATTTTGGCGTCAACTTGATATGAATTGCATTAGAACTATCTGTGATCACCACATGTTGTGTCGCCTGCTACATGTACTCACAAATTTCTGCAACTATCTCATTTAGAAGCTTTTGGTTGGGTAGAGATAACCACCCACTCAAGCGCTCAGCTTCCGGGACTCAGATCGATTAAACACTTTTCATGTCTGATTCGATTAAAAGCTCGACCTTTGGATGGGATTATGAGTACAAGATTGAGTGTACTAAGTATAGAGATACGTTGTACGATTAAACGAATTCCGATTTTCCAGTCAGTTATTCTCCAATCTGTGCCTTTTGAACGGTCTATGACGTAATTACCGACCGGTTTATTTCAAGACATGTTTTAGGTGACTGTACTTTTTCCCTCGACATTATTCGTGTGTACATCAAATGCTCTCAGTTTGGGTAAAAAAGTCGTTTGCCTTCCGCTGTAACTTGAAAGGTGCGTCATAGCGGACCTGGCAAGATTCCAAAGTGGGAGGCCGGAGGAAAAGGCGTGACTGTTCATTGATTAGCCTTTTTCGTTTTTGTTTTTTGTTTGATTTTTGTTTTATTTTGGGCGTAAAAAAACCCTTGACCTTGTGAGTTCCGATTTTTCACTCTTGAACGTGCGGAACAGCAGCTTTGATCCCACAAGCAGAACGTTTTGGGGGAGGAGAAGACGTAACCATACGTGCAATGATTATGCATTTTTTCCAGGTCTTTTTGGTCTTGAACTTGAGAAAGAAAAGAATGGGGAGGAGGAGGTGTTTGGTCTGGGTGCAGTGATCATGCTTCATTTGTTGTTGCTGTTGCTAATCTAGTCCCCCTTCATACTGTAAGATGGGAAAAGCGTGGGCGTTGATATCAGTAACCACTTACATTTGAAAACAAACTGGGCCGCTGTTACAGTGATCTGTGAGCGCTCGATTTTCAGTACGATCTTCTGAAGTGAAGAACTAAGTGAAGAACTGGCATAACCGAAGAGAAGATATAATATAATCTTTACATCGTCGTCCAGTGCGGGTTCTTTGTAAAGAAAAATCCTTGTCATATTTGTTAAGGTCCCTAATCGATTACTATGTCGTTGAACTCAGAATTTTTTACACTTGAAACCCTTCGTCCATGGCGGTACCTCTCCATTACAGGTGCTAATAGCTTCTAGTCTTGTACAGTCTCTAAAATGTGAAACTGTCCCTTTGATGTCTGGGCATCAGTGACAGAGGGTATATTGTAACTATCGCAAATGTCCCCTTGATCTTTGACTTACGTCACAGAATACGAACTTGTTCATCTAAAACACTTCAACTTCACCAAGTGAAAAAAAACTTCAGCAATTGATTTTAAGCCTGGATTACACAAACAACGAAAACCCCTACGGCCGATAATAGGATTCGATAGGACCCGAGGGTGGGGGTACTCAACAAAGTTTTACACGGGGAGGATATGAGATGTTCCAAGTGGTGTGATCTTCTGTGGTTCATGTATTTTGATGTTACTCGGCATTTGTTGTATATATTTCTCCAATACTTTCTTTATCATGCTTTGTCAGTCCCAGGGTTCCTATTACTACCGGAATTATCGGTGGCTTTCATCCCCCACATTCTTTCACTGATTTCGATTTGAAGGTCTTTATATTTTGACAGTTTTTTAGTGGGATGGTCATATCAAAAAGCAGGCAGGTTTTATCCTGTTTGTTCTTGATTACAATGTCTGGTCTGTTGGCCTTTAGCTCACGATCTGTCTGTCAAAGTCTGTATTGGCATCTCCCACAAGATTGTGATACTGTTTTTTTCTGTTACTGTTTGTGGTTATATTCATCTCTTTGCAGGTGTTTCGGCGTAGATACAGGGACACCCAGCGACGATTTACCCTTAAATACGTTAAAAACACTTTTGAGGCTACCTAGAGTACGTTTAGATTTGTAGAAAAACATTCTAAGGCGCGCTATGAAATTTGTATCTGTTCGGTCATCGTAGGGTAACTTGAGCCTTTTCGAAATTACAAGGGCTTCAGTATGATTTTCCCGAAAATTTTAGATGCAATTTACCGTTAAAAGAAAATGAAAATTTTTCTGATTCCTCTCTCCATGACATTTTTGAATCCGAAAGTTTTAGGTTTCCTTTTTCTGCAAGAAATAGCCATTCCCGGGGAGTGAAATATGAAAAATTAAACGTCAGAAAATCGTACTTGGTCTTGATGGCCTGGTCTTCCTCTTTTGCTCTTTTTGGGTATTGCCTATGCATATCTGAACTTGATCAACGAAATGAGTAGAAATTACCGATGTGTAAGATTTGTAAATCTCTCCATGAGCTCCCTTAGCGTTTTCTCCGATGAATGCTCCACGTTCTTAGACATGACGAATGACATTGGCATTGACAAAAAGCAGTAACTTTATATAATCAAGAAAATGATAAATATAGCCATTAGAGCAACATATCACATATTTTGTTGTAGCAATAGGAATTGGGATAGCCCGGACTTAATGCAATTTTGATTTCTTTTCTTTTCTTTTTTCTTTTTTTCTTTTGCTTTGTTTTGTTTTTTTTAATAATCCAATCTCGTCAATCTCAAGCAGCATTTGTCATGATTTGTAAATTGCCTATATACGTGGCGAGATTTACAATTGCACATTCAAAAACACAAATAAAGTTTCCATTATCGTTATTATTGTCTCTTTTGTTACAGTCTTTGCCGGTGTTCTTTTTGTGCATCAGCCGGGCGCAAACCATGCACCTGGAGCATCAGTCACTCAAGTCAATCATTCTGTTCATACCCCAAGCACTGTTCTGAGGATTCGTGCAGATCCCAGTATGCAGATCTTTTGGGTCTCTGTACACCTTCACTGGGATCTGCCTTTGCCTTGTAGTAGCAGAACATGACTTCAGTGTGTTCCTTTCGAGTTCATTGTCTGGTGCTTCGTCTGTCTGTGCTATCATCATCATCATCATCATCATCATCATCATCATCAATTAAATCTCTCGTACAAATCCATGTTTCCAGCCACGCCTTCCCAGCCTATGTCACGGCTAAAAAAAGATTCCCAGTCGACAGTCGGAGTAAAAAGAGACAATAAGACAATAATTAATCTGCTGTGGCAACTGGCCACCGGGGAACAAGATCCGCTATAATTTTTATCAAGGAACTGCCAAAATTCGGCATGAAAACATGCAAGATGAAGAAGACCTTTTCGGCATGTTTAAGTTGGCTTTTACCTTCCGGAAGCAAAAATCCCCCACTCTTCAGATAATCGCTTTTAAAAAAATTAGTGACGTGTCTGAATGTTGAAAGGTGACACTTGTTGTGCGCAACATGGCAGTCGTTCATTAGGGATTTCCCGGGGGATTATGTTAAACAATAGAAAACGTGACACCCAGAAGTGATAAAAGTCAAGTCCCCGAGCTTTCGAAAAGGCCAAATTATGCAAAATGTACCGGTATATTCCAGCTTTCGTGATTTAACAGATTACAGTAATTTGAAAAATCAACTGTAGCCTTCTTTCGTACCAATTGCCCGGAAAGAATTATCTAGAGACTTCCTGCAGGTGTAATTAGTCACTTGTCACTCCTACCACGTTGTTACCACGTTGTCTTCTTTATATATGACGTCATTTCCGACAATTGAACCCGCGTTCTTCAAAAGACGGATCCCATTACCAGATAGGCTTTGGTTTTGGATAAATATCGTGGGCTTCAGCGCAACGAACAAGTTTTACAGTGCCCTTCTTGAAACAGAAAGAAGATGAACGTGTCGTTATTCTTAGTCATCCTGTTGGCTGCTTTTACATGTGGAGGGAAGAAAAAGAAGAAGGGAAAGGGAATTAATATTCACAATATTTTCCAAAGTGTGATCCGCACACCACCGAAGCCTGCAGCTCCACTGACAACAACAGCGCCTCCGACAAGAACCGCAGCTTCAACAATCTTAGCACCAACGACATCTGATTCCCCCGAGTACACGGTAAACTATGAACCATAATCTCATTTTAGTAGTACTAGAAGTAACGTTTTGTTTATGAGAACCTATGACATAAGGTTAAAGAGTAGGTGAGCTTGATCATGAATTCGAAGTTGCGCAGTGCAATTTGAGACTTCATGCGGATAAGACCACGAAAAGTATTTTCACATGAGGGTAGCGTCCAAAAGAGCGCGCCGAATATCGCTAATCCGGGAGTATGCTTGGATACATTCTGCCGGCAAAATTTCGAGCAGAGTAAGCGATTTTTGAGGCAAGTATTCTTCCGGCAGAATGAGGCATTTTCAAGCAGAATTTGAGTAGAATAAGGGAAAATCAGCGGCACTAATGAAATGCATAGCGGTTGTAAGAAAAATTTAAAACTAAATAAAAAACAAATAGAAAGAAGGGGGTTGTTGTTCGAAACGTCAATTTCTGAAGGGTGCAATTACCAAGAATAAATTGCTGAGGGGATAAAGAGAGAGATGCATCGTCAATATAGGCGTGGTGAATACAGTTTTTCTAGTGAAGGATAAGCCATTTTACGAGCAGAAGTTATCCAAGCTTATCCGGGAGAGGACGATATACGCGCAAGACGGAGAGAAGAAAATGATTTTCAGCGTCTTACACGCGGTTTCAGACCCATTGTTTAAAAAAATGAGTTTCAGTAAGCAAAAAAAGAAAAAACTGTACACGAATTTTCTGGAGGTTTCGGTTGCAACATCAAAATTAACCAACAAAAGTGAAAGACATAATGGGCAATTTTTGAAAAGTGGACAAATCGAATTGGAGTGGCACGTCAGGAGCCAATTTAATCAAAAACTTTTACAAGTGTGGCTATTAGTGAAATTAGAGTTTAAAAACAACAGCTATACAATCGAACCCACTTTACGGACACCCACTTGATTACAAACACTTCATTATTACGCCATGTCTATAATCCCAGGGCTATGGACACCAGAGATAGGCTTTTGTACATTATGCTTTTGCTTCCCCACTAAAATGCTCCACCTTAATGCTCCATTTTTCCAACTAAAATGCTCGGTCTCCCCAAAAAAGTCAGTAAAATGCTCGGATAATGCTCATTATACAAACGGTTTTTTTAAAATTAATTTCAAAGTTTACACTTACAAAAACGTGCAAGTAACAACAACAACATGTACAAGTTCATAAATACAGCCAAAAAAACAGCTGTATTGGGTTTTTTGTGAATTTGGAGTTTTAGTCTTCATTTTCTTTAAAAAAGCAGGAGCTCATGGGGCATGGGCTCCTGAAAAAAGTTAATTGCTATTTTATTTTTTCGGAAAAAATTAATTTTCCGCGGAAAATGCCACTAAAATGCTCAAATAATGCTCAATGCTTTTGCCTCACTAAAATGCTCGAAAAAATGCTAGCATAATGTACAAAAGCCTAACCAGAGAATGGTTTTTGATTACCTAATGTATAATAAGTGACTTTTGGAGGCTTTTGAGTGTTTTCATGGACATGGTGGGCAGAATAACGGCTTTATGAAGGTTAAAAGTGTCTTGTTTGACATCGCTAGTGTCCTGTTTTATTTCTTTTATCAGTATTTTATTCAAATTAAAGGTTATCTTTTAATTAAATAACATAACACGCTAATGTGTTTGACTGTACTTTAAATTGCCTTTAAGTGTTATTGAATTGACCCCATAATTCATTTTTCATCAATTAGCTTTCATATACAGCTCAACTTCCTTCTAATAATGGACAGTAAAGTCCTGTCCACACAAATCCAAAAAGATTTTTGAAAGCAGATATTTTTTTATATGAATACTGGCCTTCCTTCCACATCAAACCAGTGAATATAAGAGGCCTTTTGCAGTAGCTGATCACATGATCAACTCTCTGGAAACATGAAAACACTTCGCTTTGAAAGAAACGATGTTCGAAGAAATTGAAAGGGCGTTTACAGTAGAACCCGGGTAACTTGAACTTGGATTACTCGAACTCCCTGCTAACTCAAACTAACTCCAACTTCCCTTCGATGGCACTCAACTTTTCAGTCATTTTTACTTGTTTAACTCAAACTTGGATAACTCAAATTCCCTGCTAACTCAAGCTACCCAGTCACTACCCAGATCTGGGTAGTGCTTCTGATTGGTCTTGCTGCGTGGGAAATTTGATTCAACTAATCAGAAGCACTACCCAGATCTGGGTAGTGATGCATGATCAGTACGGAATTTTTGCCCTTGTTTCTCAGACATCATTTGGCAGGGAAACCAGTGGTAGAGTCGGCAAATGTCGGCTGTTTTCTCAGGCTATGTTCTCACATCTTTGAAAAGTATCCTAAGCAGTAGTCATGGCTATATCACAAATAGATTTGCTGTATATATAGGTAATGCTTTAAAAGAGAAAGTTTAAGGGAGACCAGTGCTTAGAACCAGTGAAACCCAGTTTTTTATGAGAAAACTAAGATTTTCTAGTTGCCAATTGAAGCAAAATTTTCTCCGGCTGCTGCAAGAGCACAGCATTGGGCTAATATGTTAGAACCAGGATTTACAAAAACTTGCAAGATACCTACACAAATATTAAGACAGTACACTACTACTCTGTCGTATGAGTTTTGGTGTTAATCATGTTTTAGTGAGTTCTGCACCCTCCATAATTAAATGTCTATTTTAAACCCCCTTTGAAAAAATGCCAAAACTACACCCCTGGTATGTTTACTCTAATCGAATGTTACTGCCCTTGTTGAGATATGATTCTACCATATTTTGGATAATAAATCATTGTAACCAGAGATTCCAACCCTGTCAACTAAAAAAAGTGAGGTTTTAGGAGTGGTATAGCCCCTCCCATGAGCACCAAAGGGGGATCCGGGGTCATGCTCCCCCAGGAAGATATGTGCCTCTAAGATGCCTTTACCAGCATTTTGAGACCACAAGGGAACGCACACCTGGTACAAAGTCGAGGCAATCCAGCGTATTACCGCACCCAAAATTATCATAGGCTCATGCTCAAATGCCATAAGGGTAAAAATGGCTGAAAAATCCCACAAAAAATAATGTCAAAGAATCGTGCTAAAAAGACTGGTTAAACTAAGAAAGGAAGAGTTTTAAAACCGGGAGGATATTAAGTGAAAACGGGACGTTTCGAAGTGGGAGGGTTGGAGTCTCTGTGTAACTGATTGTGGTTGTGTTGTTTCCGCAATATACTAATACCAACTTTGCTTCTATAGGGTGTAGTCCTCAAAAGTTTCAACACATCAGACATTAAATCGGAGGAGGAGCTTTTCCAAATGTTAAATATATCCCTTCCTAAACAGCCTGATGGTAACTATCTATCTATATTCTTTATGAGGGCTCATAACTTTGCACCCTAAATGAAGAATTCTAAGTATATACTTTCCAACATTTTTTCAATTTCAGTTAGTCTATGACAATTTTAGAAATTTGTGCCCCCCCTCCCCCCCATACCTTCACTTCTTCTATGTTCATGACTAGTATTAGAGAGTTCAAGCAACCACAATGTTGATGGAAACAAAAATATCTCTTACAAAGTGAATTTGTACTGTTTCAAATGTCATCGGTATTATTCTTTCTCATTCAATTTGTCAAATGTTGGGAAATTTTTTTGGAGCTGATTTCTAAAGGACTGCATCTAAGTGCAATAGGCAAACAAAATGAAATCTTATAGGCTCATAAGTGTTTGGACCATTGGAGTCCATTGGAGTTATTTTGGAATAACACAGTGTGCTGAGAGAGTTACTGACAAGTAATTTTTTTCTTCTAACATCATAGGAGGTAACTCTCAAGGTGGATCGCATGGCAGTTCAGGTAAGTAAGTAAGCTTACACGACGAGGTCATTTATGAGAGATTCTGATTGTAAGGCTTTGACTGGGAAAATTTTCTGGATAAAGTTGTCTCTTAAGGGAGGTGGAGGTTGGCACATGAAGGTTCAACTGTAGTTTTGCGCAAAATAAGGATGATAATTCTTTTAGCGAGCAAGTATCCCCAACTGGTTAATAAGTGTGACAGATGAGACGTTCTAGAATGACCAGTGGTAGGAGTATAATATTACTGGTTAAAATTAAATTCTGGTTAAAGTTTTTTAACCTAGGTTGATTCTCAGTTTCCTTTGTCTCTGATCTAGCTAGCACAAAAATCAAGAATCAACATAGGTTAAAAAGTTTTAAGCTGAATTTAATTTTGACCTGTAACATAGACATGCAATGTGTGTGTGGCCGACCGGTTAACACCTCAAACTCCAGATCTAGAGGTCTGGGGTTTAAGCCTCGTTCATTGCGCGGTTTCCTTTGACAAGGAACTTTACTCCACTTTGTCTCTCTTCAATCAGGTGTACAACTGTATAAATAGGTACTGGCGTCATGCTGCTTGGGGGTAACCCATCCAGGGGGGGGTGGAGGGCAGCAAGACTCCTTAATTGGCATGATTCATGTTAAGGAAAGAGGGATAAGCTCCAGCTGTTTTCGACCTCTTTACCTTATCTTTTACCTTACCTTTAAGAGCAAGGGCGTAAAAGTTTGCCGAATGCAGTCAGTAGTGTCTAGTGCTCCTCAATTTTCAAGATATAAGTAACAAGAATTCCTGGAAATAGGCCCCTAAACTGGCCATGAGTATTCAAGAATTCGTTTTAAAGTTTAACCCTTTAAGCCCCAGTATCCACATACAAATTCTCCAAACTGATCTCCATACATTTCCTTTAAGAATTGGTCGAGAGAATTTAATAAAACATAAAGGCGTTTTCTCATTCATGATCTTTTTTTTTATATTCTCACAACCTTATCTCTTAACAATGTATGGAGATTGTTAGGAGAAAATTGCTGTTGGTCACTATTGGGACTTAAAGGGTTAAGAGCTTCTGAATTATTTTTTCATGTTAGCATGCTCCTAGTGTTCAAATTCCTCACAAATTCACTATGCTTGATGATCAGACAAATAATAAATTGATACAATTATGTCACATTTCCAATCTAGCTTGGTTAATGAATAATTATTCAGTATGGTATATTA
>OZ037784.1:3997500-4035000 GCA_964035525.1 Porites cylindrica
CTTAAAAATAACGGCTCAAAACATCAAAGAAGTTATAAATAACAGCAAATTCAAAAGAAGGCACTGGTGACAAATTTAAGACGGATTGAAACAAAAATATTTCAGTTTTTGAAAGCTTGTTAGCCTAACAATTTTGCTGTCAAAGCTCATGTTTGATGTTTGTAGCGTTTGATATCATATAATGCCTTGAGAGCTATATTTGTTTGATATAAAGCTATGAATTTGTCATTTACAAGTAAATTCCTTGCTAACGTCAAGTTCCTTAACGAATAAAGGACGCGTTACATGCAAAATTATCTCAATGAACTTGACAGCCCTGACACAGTCCCTCTGACACCAAGTAAAGGGGTTTACGGTCATCTCGCCACCAACGACATCAAAATAAATCGACTGTGTACTCACCTGGGACTACTTAGCATTTTCTACTTCTTCGCCAAGCTTATTCGAGTTGATGGCGGCGAATTGACTTCTCAGTGGCGACTTTGTTGATGGCGAGATGGTTTGGTGGCGAGATGACCGGTTACCAGTATCGGTAGTGATAAGAGAACGAATTGTAAAATTGGTTAAGGAGAGAAGGGTGCAATATTAAAGTTAGATTGTTGAGAAAGTTGGCCTCCTTGATGGTTATGGCTGAGACAAAAGATCTGCCATCGGCATACAACTGCGGAGAATCAACCTTTGGGCTAATTAATAGGTTTTCATAAGGCTTCTGATGGGAAAACAAGGTCTTAAATTAACAGCTTAAGCCCAAGCAGTTTCTCGGAGTTTTGGGCGACCAAAGTAAAGCAAAATCTTGCCTTTGGAAGGCATTTTACTTTATTTTTTTCAAGTATATTTTTCTCTAACCCTTTATAGCAGAGAGGACAGTAGAAATGTGTAATGGATTTTAAAATATTTTCCTAGGATGTTAATTATTTTTAACTAATTGTTATAATTTCAAATTTTGTTGCAAATGTGATCCGCGATCAACGTACCATAAATGACCTAATAAACGTCTTGGGCGTCTATTTAAGTTTAGGGGTCCAAGACGGGGCGTGATTAGATAGGGGGCGTTTAAAAGAGAGGCCGGCGTTTATTCGCATAACTGTAACGAGCTCAACCAAACGAATAAGCTTTGGACGAAAATATTAAGAGAGTTTAAAAACAGCGGAATATCCACTCCATCAATTGATATGTCTGGGCCGTCTAGAGATCCATATCTCCCTTTGAAATCCCAACATCGTTGTCAGAATCCTCGCTCAGGGTTATTGTGTTGCCGTCGTTCAGTCTATCCTTACCTTTAACTTGATATTGCTCAAGATTAAATGCGCAAAGCCTTGTTAACCAAGGAAGAAACGGAATGAATTGAATGATTTTGCTTAATCCTAGTATTTTGGAGTAATTCTCATAGGGGGGCGTCTATTACAGAAGGGCGTCCAATGCAATTTTAACAGCATAGAGGGGACGTTAATTAGATGAGAGGCGTGTATTTGGAAGTGGGCATTTATTTGGTCATTTACGGTAAGCTTATTACATATTATGGTAGAACTTATTTACAACCGATATATTTTTAATATATGTAATATAATAAGTTTGAACAGAAAACCCGGTTTTTAAATAGAGTTTATTAAATCGATAAGATAGGGACTTTCTTGTAAGAGTAGCCTGCGTAGCTAGCGCCTTTTTTTCTTTTTTTTTTTTTCCGTGCGGTCTCGTTGGCCAAAACTAAAAATCCCGTTCCTCGGTCATTCTTTGCTCCGAAACCACACGGAAACGCTTGCTACGCAGGCTATTGAAAGAGCTGTCAGGCTACGCGTGTATATGCCCATAAGCTTTCATTTTTAAAGAAAATTTAATAAACTTGAAAAAAAAAAAAAAGAAAAAGTGTTGCGTTAATGTCCTTTTCTCACATTTGCGTGTTAAGATCGCGAAAATAAAACCCCGCGAAATATTCTCTCGCCAAAATCGCGAAATTAAATACTTGCGAAATTTTAAATTAGTAACAATAAGGTATTAAAGGCCTTTTACGCTCATATTTACAGAGACAAAAATCTGCAATTTACCCCACCCCCCACCTTCCCCAGCCACTAAGCGAGACGACGAACGAGCATCCCTTGCGAGTCCCTCCGCCGCAAGGGTACAGTCCATTACTATTATATGATGGCGTATTTCATTTTGTTAACTGATACGTGACAGGGTTACTTACACTTGCGCAAGATGGCGGGCAAAGGGCAAGTAGATCTTGAAATGCAGAAATTTATATTAGCAGAACAAGAAAAAGCCAAGTTTCAGGGCCTTGTTCATAACTTAACCGATACTTGTTGGGATAGGTGTGTGGAAAAAATAGGATCAAAGCTGGATTCCAGGACAGAAACGTGTCTTGTGAACTGCGTGGAAAGGTTCATAGATGCTTCAAACTTTGTTGCTAATCGCTTTGCACAGATCGGTCAAAATTGATTCTTCGATGCCTAATTTATACTACTTATGAGGGAATCTAGCGTCTGGGAATGAGATATTTGTATTCGTTCGGAAAACTAGCATAAACACATCAAAACAATCATTTATGGCCAGCTGGTCGATGAAGGACTGGGAAGCAACTGAACTTCAGGAGTTGATAAATATTCAAGTTTCGATCCTTGATTGTTCATCACCTTGACAATTTTTGGAATGCTGCACGCCGAGAACAGTTTAGAAAAGAATCAAATAATCACTGTTTAGTGGTCTATTTCAACTGTGGTGTCACTGACTAACCTGATTCATCTCTCAACGGTAAAGGCTTAATCCGTCGGTTATCTCATTTCCTCATCAGAAGGCTTATACCAACATCTCATCTTCAAAGACTGTAAAGTGCTTGTTACCTCCTCCATAATTATTATTGTGAGCTACAGAGAAAGTAACTGAAATGATGAATATATGAATTTCAAGAAGATGACTGTTAAGCAAATATTACTGTCAAGCCAGGTGGCTATCCTTACTTTCGGGGAACATTGTTTTTTTCGTTGCATTATACTTGTCATTTTGCTTGCACTTGTTTTCCTCTGTAGAGTGACAGTCCCCTAAAAGTAATGAAAGCCAGCCGGGTCAAGTGTACCCTATCCACCAAGATTCCATTATTAGATTGTTGAATCTGTTGGTAGTTGCCTGGGGGGTGGGGGGTGCTCCCTATGATAGCCTATACGGGGAGGCTCCGCCCGAAAGGGGTATCTTTTCCAGGCTTCAGGTATATGAAAGGGTAGGGATTTCACTAGTTGGAGTACATAAAAGGGGAGGGAAAAATCTGTCATTTGGGTCTATGGAGGGCCCAAAAGGGCTAACAGATGAATTTTATGGCTTTATAAAGTCGAGAAAACGTTCCATTTTTGTGATTGATTCCTATATAAAAGACAGGGCATTTACAGAAGTTAAAAGGGATACAAAGTTCTAAACAAGGTATGTGAAAGGGTTACCATTTGTCAATGGAAGGTGTACAAAAGGGGTACCTTTTTCGTGAAGAACGGTATGTAAAAGAGGGTGAGGGGTTGGACCTTGGGGCGGAGCCTCCCCATACAACTATTTGTTGAGTACCCTTCCCCCCACCCCCCTGCGGTAGTTGTAGATTTCAGATTCATCTCTGCACTCCCGCAGGCGAAATGAGCAGTGAATTCACACGTGAGGTAGTAATGAAATTTCTACCCACTCAGTTTTCTTGAATTTGATGTAAATGTCTTTAAATTTATTTTATCCATTCAAAGGGTTTTCAAGGTGACCAAATACAGATAGATCATCGTTAGAAAAATTTACTGTTCATTATGTATAAAGGAATGCAGATTTGAATTTGATAATGATTTTAGCAACAACTAACAGATTCATTTTTCAGGTAATTGATTCCTTAGTGACATAGATGAGGGTACGTCTTGAATGATTGTAACTATTAAGCAAATATGGTTAATAACTCTCTCTTAAGAGATACCTCTACAAGATATAAATCTCACCAAAGTGGACATCCAGAGCCCTGGGGGGCATCAAGGGAGGTTTTGGTAGAGGTGTACTGCTGCTAAGGATTTCAATTCCTGACCTCGTTTAAGACAAAAATGTACCACGAATGTAAGACAAAGTTAAATTTAGTGAGGGGCACACATACACCAACCCTCAGCCTGGCCAGCACCTCACACAAACTTAAAACAAAGGAAACACATACACCAACCAAAAGGGCAAAACAACTGTCCATGGCTGCCCCTGCCTGGGTGATATGGCTGTGCGCATGTGTGAGGTACTGGCCAGTCCGTGGGATGGCGTATGTGTGCCAGTTACTTTAAGTTTGTCTTATTGAATTTACTGGCACACAAATCAGGGTAACTCCTGATATGCCTTCCCCGCGCATGCTGTGGGAGGACTGCGATGTGGTTCCCAGCCAATAGCTCCCACATGTATTGTGTGGAGCTGGCGCTTGAAGGAGTGCTTTGCACTCGCCTTGGCAGAAAAGTGTCTTTGAGACACAGGTTCTCCCTGTTCATTGAACCGACAGCTATGCCATGCTGATGAGCCCCAGAAAGGGCGAAACAGCTATCCATGGCTACCACGTTGTGGGTGATATGGCTGTGCGCATGTGTGAGGTACTGGCCAGGCCGTGGGATGGTGTATGTGTGCCTCCTTCTTTAACTTTGTCTCACCACAAATGTAGACCCCTCATCACCAACCTTCACGGTCATTTAAAGGCTTCTGAGCAAATGGTCACCCTGTTGTGAAATTGTATACCCTGTTTTTAAAGACTCAAGACCATGAACACCATATCCTGTTGCATTGCACATACCCATTTAGCTCAATTAAGGGAGTGCCCCACCACCTCAGGACCCAGAGTCAGGCATTCTCTGGTCATCTCCTTTCTACAAAGCAGACGCCACTTGATAGATGTGGTGGCTGTCTTAGGTACCATCTTTTGGTTCCCATCGTTGTATTAAGGAGATTCATGCCTTTAGCATGATTTCACTGCATGTGCACGAATGTCAGTGGGCAAGGGGTGGGGGGAATGCTCAAGAAAGTTATTGTTGGGAAGGTTCCACCCCGAGGACCAACCGCTTACCCTTTTATATATCATTTTGGATAGAAAAGATACCCATTTCTTATACATTTAATTGAAAAAAGGTACCCCTTTTGCATACATAGTTTAGAACTTGGCATCCCTTTCAACTGCAGCTGTAAAAGCACTTAAAATAGGAATATTATAAAATCACAAAACCAGAATGTGTTCTTGAGCAGTTCCCTTTTGGTCTCGTTACAAACCAAAATAAAAGATTTCCCCGCCCTTTCAGGTACTTCAACTAGTAAAATCCCTACCCTTTCTTAAACGTGAAGCCTTAAAAAGGTACCCCTTTCAGGCAGAGCCTTCCTGTACAGGCCATTATTGGGGGAACACCATTTGTAGGGCTCCGAATTTTTGGCATGGATTCTTTGCGGGTTAATGTTGTTGAAGGCCTAAATGTAATAAACGGTCCTAAATGTAATAAAGTCATAAATGTAATAACATTTTGTCCTAATTTAATAAAGTCCTAAATGTAATAACAATTTGCCCTAAATGTAATAAACTCTTAAGATGCCAATTACAGTAATTACTCGAATAAGCCCCGCCCTCAAATAAGCGCCGCATTTAGGGCGTGGGGGAGTTAATTAGCGCCACAGCACTTATTCGAGTAAATAGGGTACTAAGCGGTATTGCTATGGTATTAAGCTCCGCTCTCAAATAAGCGCCGCGGCGCTAATTCGCGTAAATTCTGTACATTTCCTTATGCACTGTGAATATTAATGTTTACAAATAATTTGCTTGTAAACGGCAAAGTAACATTATTTTTGTAAAAAACCAATATTTAAGCAATAGAAAACTTTTTTTCCTGTGTTTGCATAGCCTGATGTAAACACTAGAACACTAGAGGGGTTGGGAGAAATCGAGACAGTTATGCAAACCCTCGACGTCGTCTCAGGTTTGCATAACTGTCAAAATCGGATAAAGAATAAAGTCCTAAATGTAATAACATTTGGCCCTAAATGTAATAAACTCTTAAGATACCAATTACCGTATTTATGCGAATAAGCATCCCTCTAAAACAAGCGCAGCAATTGGTAAAGACGGTACATTACCAATTACCATATTTACACGCATAAGGGCCGCCCTCAAATAAGCACCACCATTGGGAGAAAAAAGTAAATGGACGTCGCGGCCCTCATTCGAGGAAAACAGTACTGATATATTTTCTTAATATGCAACGCTGAACTTCTCGTTTATGAATAAATTTCTTCAAAGTGACACATAACAGTTTCTTCATCTATTAAGTATACTTATACATTCATTCATTCATTTTATTAGTTAATCCATATTGTTTACAATTATTTAAATCATAACAAGTAACAAAAATGAATTATTGTACCTTTCCACAACGGCCACCTTGGGGACAGGAAGAAAGTGGCCACGGGGAAAGTAGGGGAAAAATAGGAAAAATAGGAAAAAAGGAAAGGAAAGGAATAGCAACATTAACGAGCTCCACTGTAAGTCTCACTGTAAGAGAATCAAAAGAGCTGTTAATGCTTTTATACAGATATGATGTTGACCTTGTGTCGTTACATAAGTTTTTAAGGAAGCCCTACCTTCGTTTGCGTTTGTTGCTGTTGGAAAAAGATGACAACAGTGACAAGGCAGAAGAGGAAATAGAAGAAGAATTGAAGAGAACTTCTGAAATAAGAAGCCTTGCTATAAAGGAATCAACAGAATTGTTTTTGATGTTGGAATGCTTATTCGCAACAGGCTCCTGACTTAATAATTACATAGTTTTTAAGTTTCACAGTTCATAAGAAAATGTACAGAATTTACGCGAATTAGCGCCGCGGCGCCTATTAACTTTTTTCTCCAAAAATGCGGCGCTTATTTGAGAGCGGAGCTTAATACCATAGCAATACCGCTTAGTACCCTATTTACTCGAATAAGCGCCGCGGCGCTAATTAATTCCCCCACGCCCCAAATGCGGCGCTTATTTGAGGGCGGGGCTTATTCGAGTAATTACTGTGATTGGCAGCTTAAGAGTTTATTACTTTTAGGACAAATTGTCATTACATTTAGGACTTTATTACATTTACGACAAAATGTTATTACATTTAGGACCGTTTATTACATTTAGGCCTTCTACAAATGTCTTGTCCATTTATTTTTTTTCGGTTTAGATTTTTGCTCCCATTCAAACATCCCTGTCACTTGAAATACGGAGTACCCCTCCCCTAATCTCGTACCCAGATCTCCCACGTAAGACAGAGTGAGATCTGGGTACCAGATTACCCCTCCCCCTACCTAACCCCCTACCTCCCTAGGGTAACAATTTAACAAATTCATACTTTCCGCATGATGGATCTCATCTCACTCATGTTATCAGCCGAGGCCCCCTGGGGTAATAATTTAAGAAATTCGTGCTTTCCTCATGATGCATCTCATCCCCGGGGGGGTACTTGGGCTAATATTTGCTGGGTATGTGCCACTGGCCTCTAAGAGCCCCTACCCCATTATAGTCTAATTTTTGGCCAATTATAGACCCTTAGTCACTTTTTGGAAAATGTAATTTTCACGATCCCAACTTAGTCAATTTCTATTTATGCATCTGCCTCATCAATGTGGTTTCAAGCGGTGAAATGTAATGCGGTCAATGCCAGCTTACTGTAAAATTAATAAACAACAACTTCCTGATTTTTTAACCGAGAATCTTCCCTTTTGAATCCCTACTTACCCCAAAAAATCCGAAAATTTGCGACCCCATTCTGATAAATCTATTGAAAATGCGTCCCCCCCCCCCATTAGAGTCACTCCAGTCGTGAAAATGCGACCCCATCCAGCGGCATATCCCTATTAGCTTCTTGTATTAAAGGGAGTATTCCTCCACCCCCCCCCCCCCCCCAACCCCCCGATCTCATATCACTCATGTTATCAGCCGAGGCTGGAAATGCAAAATAAATAAAGCTTCCAAAGGTATGTACTAGTTTCACATTGTTAAAGGACATACATGTATGGACAGCTTTCCCAAAAATGATTTGTTTTTGGTAAACAAAATTCCGTGACCAAACGTGACAGCCGATAACGCGCCGTTGGGAAACTGGGAGTGAGGAACATGGTGACGTATTAGTTTGTTTGATTGGAACCGTCAATATGGCCGCCAAACGATGGCCAGATTTCTCTGGCATATTTAGTGTGTTCTTCCTAAGCGAATTAGGCTGAACTGAGACGATATGACAACACAAAATCAGCCCCAGAAGAAGGTAGGAGATTTAAAATTCATTATTCTTAAAACAATGTCCGTGGTGAAAACTTAATTTGTACGTTTATTGGTCTACCATTAAACTAGGTCAAAATTTTACAACTTCTTCGAACAATTCAAGCCGAGCAGCTATCGAAACTGCAGCAAAAGTTCCAACTTGAACAGGACCTTCTAGAAGATGTTAGGTACGAGACATTTTTTCTGTTTTGTTTTGTAATTTAGGCCAGGAAATGATCGAGAACAATGTGAAATTGTACCGTTTTATTTTGTTTAGAACCTACACGAAACAGAGATCGGCAATCGAGCGGGAATATTCCCAGGTAGGTTTTCTTATGTGTTACAAATGGAATAGCTTCTTGCCCGTCTTTGAGAATCTTCTATCAAACTTTTCCTCGAAACTAAACGGTCTGTGGTTTTGTTTGACCAATTAAAGATGATGATAAAATTTTTCGCTCATAAATTAATTAATCAAGCTAAGTTTTCATAAACTTAAATTGCTAGCATGTCTCCACACTTTTTTTTGTATATTTCAAAACAATGGAAGCCTCTTTTTTGCTAACAAAACACCTATCTCCTTTAGGTCGTTGTCTAATAAGCTAGTCTTCCCAAAAGAAACCAACATTTATTTCCTTAGTGTTCACAGATTTTGTTTGCTAAAAAGTATAGAATTTTGCATAATATTACTCGGGGCGACGTATGGAATTATTTCATAATAAAATCTGCATCAATATAATCATTCTAATTCGTTCTAGTAAGTGATCGTTGTTAAAATTGTCCGAGTTCTTTTAAGTACACGCAAGTTGCTGTGGTATGTATGGATAGTTGTAATATTTGATATTGTTTAACTTGTAACGAAAGGAAATATTTGCAGTTTATGCTGATAATTTTTAATTTTAAGCTTAACGTGTACCAAGTTGTTTCTTTCTACTGTTATTTTCAGTTTCACTGCCTTGCAAAGCTGTGCCAATTTTTAATATCATGATACGTGACTAATTTTGTGGTATTTATGATTCTGGTTGCTCTGCAATAATGTATAATTAGGACAATCTTTTTTTTCTGGAAATATGTATCTATTGCTTCATTTGCCACAGACTTGATATATACTTTCTTCATGATTAATTTTAACTCTGGCACAATGGTTGAATTGAAGTTGTATTATTATCAGACCTGGCAACCCCTGATAGAGGAAAATCAGGATACACATGAAAAAATATCAGGAGATTCTACAAAAATGAGTGAGATTCTATTTCTCCTGATCAAGATTAAACGGACCCTCTTTTCCATTAGGGGTATTAACTGTTAAGTTTAAATATAACCCGGCGTCAGTGGCATTCCTCTTGTAACAAATTAGATGCACTGCCGCTTTTTCTTTTAAGAGGCTAGAGAGTAGGTCATCACTGAGACAAAACTTACGGCAAAGAGTCCTTTCTCCTGGATAAGCCAACTTCATGGCTAAAATGTCAGTCAAAGTCCCATCAAGTCTTAAACAGGCCCAAGCAGTCCTAATTAAATTTCAGCGTTTTTTTCTTCAAGAACATAACATTTCATTGCAGAATGATATTTCCCAAAAACACTGTGATGGGAGTCTTGTTGTAATGCTGTAAGAAAAATTAAAAAATCGTTCAACTCACAGCAGAATCGTGCGAGTTGGCAGGTCTGTATCATTATTGATTTCGGCATGTCACAGCCTTCCCTCTCCTTCACTTTCTTAAATAGCAATGTTATCACAAGGAGAGCCTTATTTTCACTTGTTTACACTCAGGCCTTATGACAGAGAGCGAAAACAAGTATCAGAAAATTATGTAGTGTTTCCAGTAGGTGGTATTTTATGGCTTAGAATAATAATAGTATCTTCAGTACACAAATTATCGCATTTCATTTTGTAGATTTGGAATATATCATCAGAATACCTACTCTCTTAAGATTTACAAAACTATGCACTTATAAATGCTCTGCATGCCATGTTTCTGAAGCAAAATAGCTGTAAATTAGGCAATCCACCTGTGTCTTCAGATTTCTTCAAGTACCAGTAGATGTCTGCTTCATAATTAACCAGCTTTGGTAGAATTTAATGTTACATACATTGTAATATTTCAGGTTGTAAAGCCTGATTGTTTATTTTTTTACCTTCTTGACCCCTTCAAGGCATTGCAAAAACTTAATTCCCAGTTTCTTCAAAAGAAAGAACTAGAAGAATCAGCTGGTGGAGAAAGTGGAAGCAGGTAATATTGGATAACCTTGTTTGATTTTTAAATGGTAAATGATTTTATTTTCAAGTTGATTTGCGAGATTCAATGAGGATGTCACTAAAAGCCAGCTGCCAGCTAACTTCACCAGCTAAAAAAAAGCCTACCACCGGCTGATATTGCAAAGGAAAATAAAGACGGGGGGGGGGGGGGGGGGGGGAGGGGAAATTCTGAAGATGTGGAATTGATTAAAAAACCTGGTTTGAATGATAAAAAGCCTTCTTACCTTTTTCTTAGCAACATCCCTGGTTCAAGTTGTTTCTCTAAGTTGTTACTAAAAGCTTCAAAAACCTCCTGGGCTTTCAATGAAAGGGGAATTTTTTAGAACCATGTTATTCACCGGGTATAGTAAAATTCATTAATTAAAGCTAATATGTTTTAGGCGAAAGCCTGATGTTAATCAGTAGTCTCAAGGGACCTTAGATTAATTGCCACATTTTCCTTTCAATTCTCCTTGTCGTGAATTAGAGATGAGAATTTGACGTTAAATCAGGACTCATCTTAGACTGCAAAACAGTCAGGTTTTTTTTTCTCAAAATCGGTTTAGCGTAGTGAGAGAGTCTCATGTGCGTGAAATGAGCCTCACATGCCTGTAGGGCTTGCTCTCCTTTTTCAGCCTCGCTCCAGACCTTTTGCCTGACTGTTTGCGTGCACTTGAATACACAAAGATATGGACTGTTTTGCAGCCTAGACTCACTTAGCCTTGGCCCTCCATTTTATCTGCCTCAAAAGCATTCTTTCAGAGAAACATAACGCTAATTTCACTATGGAATGAAATAGTTATTTGTTGGCTTGAACTGCTGCCTGGTTAGCTGGTTAGCCCAGGCAGATAAGTGCCAGTCTCCTGAGTGGGATGTCATGGGTTCGAACCCCGGCCAGACCAAAACTCAGGGTCTTTAAAAAACTGAGAAGTAAGTGCTGCCTTTGTAATGACATCTGCAAACCATCCATGACTCCTTCCTTCCTTTTCTTCCCTTTATAATTCAAGTCAAACTATAAGAAGGGTTTGTATCTGAAGTCATGAACCTTCAATGCAGGCTCATTTTTTTTGCAGACAAATTTTTTCAGTGGGAGTGAAACTTCTTTGTTTATGTTTGTAACTCTATAAGTATAGTTTCCATCTTGATTCTTTAACTGAGGACCCATGGGGTACTCAATGGGGCGAAAGAAGGAGTCAGTGGGGGCCCCTCCCACTTTCCTTAACTTCTCCACTTTTTTGCAAATCAATATAGCCATGGTTTTAACATGGTGATTTAACACAAACAAAAACACTCACATACCCAATAAAAAATGCCTGCAATGCAGGCTATGGAGTCATCAGAGCATAAACATTCTAATATCTCACCACCAATTTTCACTCTGAAAAAGCTGGTTTTTGGCAAGGACGTAGTTTTAGTATTGCTGTATTAAAAGAAAAAAAAAATCCCATAATGTATCAAATTTTAACATTTTGTGACTTCACACTTTTTTCCCTATTCCGGAACACATAAAATAATATTCTCACACCTTCGACTCCAACCTGCTGGTGTGGCATGGTGTTTGGTTACAATGGCCCTTTTATGCGAGAGGCATTAAAGCGGTCTTATGTCCAGTGTAAAAATGATAACTAAGACCAATGCATTTAATGTCTGATGATAGCATCTGAACAAGGCATTTAATTAACAGACACCTTTAACATTGTAGATCATGTATCCACATGATTTCCAAGAATCTTTGTTCACATAGGTGAGCAAATTAGGTGATATGTGTTCACAGTTAACAATGGCCACCTTGGGGACAGAAGTAAGTGTCCATTATACTGGTATAAAAACAGGACGTTGTAAACTGTGATGTATATATGCAATGTTGTGTATTTTTGTTGTGTATTTTTTTCTGAAACTCTTTTTTTACAACGTTATCCTCTTCTTTTATGCATCTCATTTTTACACTGGTCCACTTAAACTTCTCATATGTTAAACATCTAGACAACTTTAACATCTCCACCTTAAAAAACAGCCATTGTTCTGAAGTGCAGTAAAAGATGTTAAATCTGAGTTTCCTTTTTACGCAGAACCCCTCAGGGTGTATGGAAATCTCTTCTTGATGAAGCTGAGAAGAAGGCTAAGCAGCGTCTGGCCATTTCAGAAGAACTCCAAGGACAAATGGGAGAGAGTATGAAAACTTTGAAATCAAACAGATCACAAGTTTATAAAAAGGTATGTTAATTATCAGCAGTTGAACAAATTATTATATGTTGAAGCTGAAGCTACCTGTTTAATTGTTAATGATTGGCTTGTGAAGCTCAAACATGTGGTTTCTGTACGACCAATTAAGTGTGTCTTGTTAGTTCCCTGTAGCGCAAAAAAGCTTTTAGAAAATCTTGCTTTTTACCATAAGATGTCACCATGATGATAATTTGAATTTGTAAGAAGAGATATTTTATGTCTTTTTCTTCTAGTGTGAAGAACTTACAAAGAAAATCCATGAGGAAGTGTTTGAGACAGTTCGTGAATTATCTAAGGTAATTGTAAGAAAACATTTAGACCATTCAGCTTTACCTCAGTTTAATTAGGTTATTTGCAATGTAACATGAGGGCGGTTACCAGAAGCCTTCATTTGAATATTTTTTTGTTTTTCTCAGGCATACTGTTAGGTTTATTTGTGGTAATAACCTGCCAAGAATACTAGTCTTTAACAAATTATGAAAAAAAATTACTGTCTTTACTCTACTAGTAACTATGGTTACCATGAAAGAAGGTACATTTGTAACCATAAATGGCCAAAGTTAGCCTTGATTTTCTATGTTTCAATAAGGTTTCAAGTGATGTGCACCAGCAGACTGTGTACAGCATCATTTTTTTTTTCAAATTATACTTATTTGATTTATTTGGCAACTGACTTGATTTATGTAGCACCGAACCCCCTTATCCAGGATGGTGGCTTCAAAATTGAACCATTTAGCAGAACAATTTTTGACGTAAAAAATAATTGATACTGGTTACTGTTTCAGGGGCGGATCTAGGGGGAGGGTGCAGGGGGTGCGCACCCCCCCCCCCCAACTGGTATGCTGAAAAAAAAAAAAACGCTATGTGGTTTATTGGTGTTGAAGTAGAGCAAGAGACTAGTGCACCTCCTCCTAAAAAAAATCCTGGATCCGCCCTTGTCTTTGTAGTCTGATCATTTAGTTGCGTGATTAAATTATGTGATTTTTCTTTTCAGGCCAAAAAAGGATACGAGGAAATGGAAAAGCTATCCCAGGCAGCACGGGAGCAAGCTGCTGATGCAGAGGACAAGTATGTACATGTTGTTTTGTGCTAATTTGTGTTGCGTGTGTGATTTTGTCTGCTGTGGTCTCAGAAGTGAAGTGTGGTTCTGATTGTTTCACCTACCATTTTTTATTCCACTGTGTTTGAACTTAATCATGGAACAGACAATCATAGTAGATTACATATCTATAGCTAGTGTGTATTGCAGTTGGTGTAGACAGTGTAATCAACACTTCATATGCCAAACAAAATTAAACTTGAATATTTTAGGCTGAAAAAGAAGAATGTCAAGTTTTTCCAGTCCAAGACATCACTAGAAAAGAATCTAAACAAGGTCAGTACACTGTACTAACTTTAATGTTGGAGATGGTATCTAATAATATTACTTTAAAAATAGCTTACAGTTTATACAAGCAAGAAATATCAGATCTCAGCACTTTCTGTCCATGTGGAAGACTCTAATATTACAAATTATTATAATTACATAAATTCTAATTCTGTTTACAGTACTTATTCTTGGTTTGCAACCTCGTGATAATTTGGCCATATTGGTTGAGAAAACAACTTTACAAGCTTAATTAGTTCCCATGAGAGGGTAGCCTGTGCCAGGCTCTCGGTCAGTGCAGATGAGTGAAAAAGGCGGGGGAGCAGTGGAAAAGCAAACGAGCAAAAAACGGCACAGAGAGAAGGGAAGAGCCTGTAAGCATCTTTTCAAATACCTCAATTCCCCCACTATGTACCCCACCCAACTCCAGAAAACCGTTTATTTTGTCAAAAAGAGATGTCAAAATTCCAAAGTGTGCCTTGCAGGAGGGTTTCATGTGTTCGCTATGTTTGTTCTTTGTCTCTGCGTATGTGAAGTCAAGTGATTGGGGACTTCAAAATCCAATGACGCAACAGGAATAATAAACATCCCTAAAACACTGTGTGATGCATGTGTGAAGGTGCTGTTTAACTTATTAAAAAAGTTTTCCTTTTGTGTGTTTTTTTGACTTTCTCGCTGCGGTTGTGTCATTGGATCATAACGTCCCTATTGACATGGTTGATGTAAAATGTCAAAATTGACCAATCACACGGTATACCAGGAGCTGGTATACCGGAATGATGTATTGAAAACAATGCTTACAGGTTCCACTTACCCGTCTCCACAGCTCCACCAAGGTTTTTGCGCAAATTTTCTCGATGTGCTTTCCCCACTATCTTGGAGCCTGGAACAGGTTAAGGAGAGGGGGACACTTTTAATTTATTCTTCACTGTTTTGTAAGCTGTAACCCCACATTATCTTACCCTTTGTTAAAAAAGGTGCATACCGTACCAGTATTTTGGAATAACAGTAAGCTGACTGGTCATCGTCTCCTCTTTGACTCTTAAAGGTTGAAAATGAAATCCCTGCATGCTCCATTATGATCCCATTAAGGTGGCCTCAAATTAAACAAGTGCCCTATTTTAGGGTATTTTTTGGATTTGCATTTACATTAAACATACATGCATATATAATGTATTTGTTGAATTTATAGCAATGTATGTGTTAACCTTTCACAGAGTTCTAGTAGGCGTGATGTTTGTGAAAGAAGGTCAGCAATGGCAAGAAATGATTACATAATGTCACTTGCTGCCGCTAATGCACATATGACGAGATATTACTGCAAGGAGATGCAAGACATCATGTCTGTAAGTTACTTACCACTCTTTAAAATTGCATACTCTTTTTGGTCAATAGATTTCCACTAAAGTAGTCTACAGTTCACAGCCTGTAGATCTCTTTTCTTTCTCTGTCTTTCTATCTTTATTTATTAAAGTCATTTATTAATTGTTATTTTATTTTATTACAATTATTATTATTATTATTATCATCATCATTATTATAATATGGTTTCTTTTCGAAAATTAACATTTGCTTGCTCTACATGTATTTTTATATTAAATTCAATATATGTTTAAATAGTTTACTTATAAAATTCTACGTGTTGTGTAGCTTCAAATTAAAGCATGCTTTTGTACATGTATTTCTATTTAGACTCTAGATGGGGACTTTTTTGATCAGATGAGAGGCTACTTTGCCACCTTGGGTGAATTGGAAGTGGATGCCTGCAAAAATGCCAGAGCAGGATTTGAGAGTGTTGTTTCTCAAGCAAATACAGTAAGGATTATGCCTTTAAACTCTAAAAGAGACCTTTAGATTCAAGGACAAGGGTGACCTATGGGATAAGATTTGACTTAAATAATTTTATCATGTATTCTTTAAATGTATGCACCCACAACCAATTTTCCTTTTTCTACCAGAAAAGTTAGCACTGTTATACTTGTTGAAGGAGGTAAAGACCTCTCCTGAGCTCACAAAATGATAATAAAAACTTCTAAAATTTGATAACTTGTTTCAGTATCTATAGAATTTTTGCTAAAACCTGTACTAGAATGATGATGGATATCCCATTTTCCCGCCAAAATGTTGCTGATTCATGTGTGTGCACTACATAATATTGGGGCAATCTTGTCCTCATAGTGTTCCTCAGCTTAGAATCAAAAGGTCACTAATGTCAAACTAAGAAAACCGTAAATGCCTAGAAAAATTTTCCTTTTTGGGACTGATGATTATTTTTACAATTCCCAATAGAAATCAGAATACATTGGCAAACCATAAAACACCAAATTAATTACAATAATATTGCCACTGATGGTGGTTTAATTACCTGGCTTTGCCTGATGGACCCAACCCTCCAAGTTGCGACCATTTTAATTGCCATGGCGCCTAAAATTTTGAAGCTGGCAACTTTATTTGTAAAAAAGTCTCCCTAAACCAAAAGAATTGGTCGCCAAGTGGTAACCAAGCAAAAACTTTAACTTTAAGGGTTGGGACCATTGACATTCTGGAATAATCTCTTGTGCTCACGTGGCCATCATAGCTCAACAGCTCCAGCTGAACACAATCACTATGACACAATGCAGCGATGTTTAGTTCAAATAAAATTATTTAATGAAGGATAAAATACAGTACACAAAAGTATTATTAATGCACTGGTTGTTAATTTCTTTCAAGATTAACAGAGATGTGTCCCTTCAAGCTTTCCTGTTTAGAAACAAAGTCTTTTCAGAAGTTGTTCAATATGACTTTGAACCTTACAGACATGATAACGTAAGTACTATTTTTAAATGTAAATCGAATCATACATCTTTTGGTTGCCAACATTCACATACGTGTAGGTACGATATAATTCACAGGCTGAGTTTCTGATAACTAGAGCCTTCCTTTTTCTTTTTTTTTTTGCATCAATTTTGTTCTTAACTGTCAGCAGGTGTATTTTGTTTTGGTATTCTTTTTGACTTGAATTGATGGCAAAGACAAATTTATTAAAAAAGAAAAATAGCAGCTGGACACAAATCAGGCTGTGCCTTAGGCATCCCGGTTGAAAAGTTGCTCGTCTCTTCTCTTATTCACTTGCTGTCTTTCTTATAAAGATATTCATTTTCTGGTTAGGTGAGAAAGGTTACAACAGAACACAATGCTGGCCTGGCCTTGAATAAAGAAGCAAGAAAATTAGCAATGAAGCTTGCCAAGGATCAGATGAATATAAAGGCAAAAATGAAACTACTTCAAGGGGTATGTGTGTACATATGCATGTTGTACTGTAGGTAACATCCTCTCTCAGGCTAAATCAGTGTTCAACCTTATTTGATTCAGAATTTTTGTTTGTTTCCTATCCCTACTTGTGTAATTTTGTGATGTGGAAATTTCATTAAAATGTTCAAAGATGCATGATGATTATTGTATGGCTGAGTGTGCAAGTAGGCAAGATGAAGTAAATCCGGTGTTCTGAACATTGGCCACCTGAGTGGGCAAGATGGGTGTGTCTTGCCCTCTCGGGGTTTCCCATGTTTGTCCAGCAAGAAAAAGTTATCCTTCTGGCTAATAATAAATCCTCATTTTGCCAAGCTTGTTCGGTCAAGATGGTTGGATATCGGCATTGCTCTGTTTTGCCTTTATTATTGAAATTACTTCTTCACTTTCATAAAAAAGCAAAAAAGAACATGCAAAATAATTGCATCCAATACATGTATCCAACCACTTTGACCTCATGTTTGGTCGATAACACATACTTATAGGATTGATTGGGCCTCTACATTGGCTTGTCTTCAGTCCTTTAGCTTCGTTCCAGGCTACTTTTAAATGAGCAACTCAATTAAGACCTATACAGTAATATATTTATAACAAACTCTACCTTTAAACTTGGTCTTTTGACTTCCTTTACAGACTGAAGATTCACCAACAGCATCAGGAGATGCCACTCAGGATTCTGAGCAAAGTGCTGAGGCATTGAAAGAAAGCATAAGGCTGACTGAGGTTTGTTTGGTCGATATTGGAGTAACTTTATGTTGTGACTGTGACAAGTGTTCTAACTTCAATGAGTGTTGACGAGTGTTTCACAAGTGTGACTGTGACTATTCTAATTAATTCATTGCTTAAAGGATACTACTTTCTGTTGTATCCTTGTTTTAATAGAAAAATGTAGCTATTGTTGATTTTAAAGTTTTGTTGACTTTTACATATATTTCATTTTACCGTGCAGTTTTTAAAATTTTTAAGTTCTAATTTGTATAATTTTTCAGTCTTAGTAAGGACCTTTCTGAAAACTATTTGCTTGAAAATTTCTTAATAAAAAATGATTTTGGTCATAACTAAAGGATGGTAGACTATGTGTGATTTTATTTCAATTTACTGTTTTCATTGAGTTCAAATATTAATGATTTTTTATACTTTCTCATGCATCAGACAAACAAGCTGAAGACAGAGGCATGTTTAGAAGTCTTGCGTGAGGCTGGGGGTGAGTTAAGAATATTCATGTTGGACATATTGCATGTAAAAAGTGGGAAGGTGGTAAGTTAAACGCTGATAATTGCAAATAAAACTCCTGCAGCATTGCCACCCTTTTGCTGCAGTTTTCTTTGCAATATCAGCGTTTAACTTAACACCATCTCACTTTTAATACACACAAACGCTAGGCAGGAACCAACCCCTCCCCCCCCCCTCCCCACACACCCCCATATTGCATGTAGCCTATCAGGAAAGTACCTCCCAAGAAATGTGCAGTCTTTTTGTTAAAATGATTCATACCAACCATAAAACCAAAGAACTCTTTTTTTAACAGCTGAAAGGACTCAGATTGGCTTGTTAAAATAATTTACTACTAAGTTGGTATAGTGTAATACCTTTTGCCATGAATTCAGATTTTGTGTGAAGTTCCCTCCTTGGTTTATGAGCAAATCCAAGGTAATTGGGGAGGAGAATCTGTTATTTTATCAGTCAATTCACTTAGACCTTTTTTCTTCTCTTTCAGTCAATGTGGACGAATGGCTAAAGAGTGCTAATTCCTTGTCGCCTAATGACATAGAAGCTGGTAATAATTGGTTTCATTCCTTTTGTAGTAACTATATTCATGATATATAGTAAGGGCGCATTCGATTGATAATATTTCAGAATAAGAACAGGTAAAAATTTGAGGCAAATCTCTTCCACCAGAAATTTTTGAAACATTGGAATGCTGCATACATCTTGAATGTGACCATCAGCCAGTTTTCTGGACTTTACCACGCAGTGAAAGCAAAAGAAGTACGTTTATTTCATGCATTCCATAATATGGTCAACTGAACATTCCTTACATTTTCTACTGCCAAATTTATGTTTATGTACAGTACTATAAGCTGCTGGTAGTTACTGAAGTCTGTCTAACATGCTACAACTCCTTCATGACAGATTCAATAAGCCAGAACTCATTCAATGATGACTTCGCTGACGATGACTGGGATGACCTGGATGACACGTTCACAGCAGATTACTCTTCAGATGAGGATTCCAGGAGCGTGTCATCAAACTGCTCTATCCCAGTCTCTTGTATTGCCTTGTACAATTTTGAGGTATGCATCCTTTAGCTGGCCTGTAAGTAACTGGAAATCACTTTAATAGCCTTGATGCATGATACCTGCCATCTTTGCATGCCCTTTAGGATTGATGATAAAAACCATGTGGCCTCTCAGGGGGCAAACAGGTGATAAAATTTGTTAATACGAGAAATCACAGTCGCGTTTGTTTATTCCCCCGAAATGAGACAGCAATTTTAGTCAAGTCAAATGTACAAAACAATTTTTGGACAAGTTTTGTGTCATTATTCTTTGCTCTGCCTATATGTATGGTTGTTATTGCATCCAGAAAAGAAACAAATATCACTTCCTCCTATAACTTGCTGTTATCATCGTTAAGATAAAAAGTTGTTCGATTTCTGTTGTCTAGAATAAAGATGATGGTTATCATGAATAATGTCTATTACGGCTACCTCCATGGTCTCCCTCAATAATCTAGCTCAGCGGGTATTAAGGGGACCATTCCTGATGAGTAAAGCAAAAAATATACACCAGAGGCGCACTTTCCTTGGGGGAGGGAGTGGGGTGAGGAACTGATGGGCCCACTCTCCTTGGAAATGTGTTAAGAGCTAAGTTCTCTGAAACTTCATTCTCTTATTTGAAGACCTTTTTAGGCTAATATGCTGTTGTAAGCTATCGGCCTTCTGATTTTAAAATTTACCTTTTAAAGAGCCACAATATATTATTCTCAAAGACCCCTCATAAAATACAGTTGGAAGTATACCTTTTCCCTTCAAGTTTATTGTTTTAAATGTTTTCTTTCCATAAGGCGTGGCAAATACAGGAAAGAAGACCACAACTTTTCATATTTTTTAAAACAACTTGTTTAAGTTTAGTAAACCTTGCAGGCAGTAAGAAATCACGCTTCAAGCATAAATTTTACTGGTTACTGCCTCATAACTGGGAGAACACTGTTACCTGAGGGTGTCTTCCATGCTTTGTGCAGCCACGGTTTATTTAACTAGTGACTATTCTTAACAGGCAACAGACTCAGATGAGCTAACCATAACAGAGGGTGAAGAACTAGAAATCTTAGAAAGAGATGCTGAAGGATGGTGTAAGGTGAGTTGAACAATATTTACAGTTTTTCTAGAAAGGTCTTGTGGGAAATTCATATGAGAAGCAAGGATATTTGGCTATAACTGGCACACTTGTTTTTTCTTTCTCATTAATCTCTAGTAATCTCAGTAAGGTTTAAGAAACAACAGTCCAAATTCCCCAAGAAGTCCTAAGTATGCATTAATTACTAAAAACTGATGTTGTGTAAATGAAATTCACCTTTTTCCAAAACTAAAGGAGGCTGAATGTCAAAAATGTTCCCCTGGTGCAAGATAAAGTGCATCCAACTTGTGATAACAGCTGTTTTGTCTGTTTTTTTGAGGACAAATTTGCAGCAGATGCATTGGGCAATTCCAGAAAATATCCATACCCAACCACGGACGGCTTCCATGTTTTAACCCCCCCTTTCCTTCGGAAATTCCAAAATGCGCTACCCCCCCATGCCCTCAGAATTCCATAGTCGTGAACCCCCCCTCCCCTTCAGAATTTCCGGTTTTTTTTGGAAGTACATTTTCGACTTAGCAACGCCTATAAGAACAAACGAACATGAATTTATGCCTCCTCAAGGCTGTGATCTAGCGGCGCCAGGTGACAAGCTTTACTCTTCAGTGACAAGAAAAACCTACGCTAGTTGCCAGGCCGTGCAAACTCCTTTTTAAGTCCGAATTTGGCTATAAAAATAAACACCACTTAAGGTAATTTTACTCCTCTTTGTTTTCTTGTGCTGTTTTGACGTTTACAAAGGAAAATAGCTCAAACAGACTGTTAAAATCTTTTGGCGGTCAAATATACCGTCGAGTCGTGTTGCGTCCTTTTATACGTCATGTAGTGCGCACGAAAAGCGTTCTAATCTGACAGGCGTTCCTTGGAAGTGAGGGACTGGTGCGAGTTTTTTACTGTTTATCGGACAGTTTCGGACGGGAGTAACAAGAAATTTGCAAGGGGTATTAAAAGATACATTTTCAGTTTTTATTCACATGACAAGAAATTCATCAAGGTAAATGTGAAACCAACGTTTTACTGTTCACTTCTATAAGTTATGAGCGTAAACACGTGTCTGATCTATCGATGCTTGTCTTCTGCTTCCGCGGTCATACGTTTGTGGTTTATTTACGAACTACAAAAGTCCACAACAATAGCGTTTTCCAGGAACTTACTCTACACTTTCTACTCCAGAAATCCCACCTGTGGAATTCCCCCATACCTTCGCATTTCAAATCGTAAATACCCCCCCATGCCTTCAGAATTCCATAATCGTGAATCCCCCCTCCCCTTCGGAAATCCTTAAAGCCGTCCGTGGTATGGTATGGATATTTTCTGGAATCGCCCATTTGGACTTTCGATCATTGTTGCTAGTTATTACTAGTTTATTAATTCTTAATTTGAACAAGACCCTAGCCAATAAATTGTGGACATTTTATTTCAATAGGGTCGTAACAAAGGTGGCCAAGTGGGTTTTTTTCCAGAGTCTTATGTTGAAGTGGGATCAACGTCAACTGTTAGTACTCCAACTAGTTCCTACACTGATGGTCCTCCTCTTGGTTTGCCAGTCAGTGTCGCAAGTGTAGGACAAGCAACATCAGGATCAACAAAATACTGTGAGTTTGGCCAGATAGTCAGGCTTTTCTGGGGGGGGGGGGGGGGGGGGGGGGTGGGGGTGGGGGGGAACCAGAGTGCAAATGAAGTCAGTTGTAAAGTTACAGCTTGTCTGTTGGGCAGGCTGTAGCTAGCATGTGCTAGCCCAAGAGTCATTTTATTCAGCCGAAGAAAAAGTTTTGATGTGCAGGATCAAGCATGGTTTTTTTGTAATATGAACACCCCTAAAAAATTTCAGTAGCCCTGAGCTACTGGACACAACTTTCTTCGCTTGCTGAGAACAGGGACTGAGAGCAGTGAAGAGGGGTCTCTTGCCCCCAGCCACTTTGTCCTTAACAATCTCCTTAACCCTATGGAATACCTGATATTAACTCTAAGCACAGCATAGTTAATGCAAATATGATTAGGGTGGAGGGGTCACCTCAGGTACAAAATCATTGGTCTTTCACGGTATTTAGGGCAAGAAGACGGGGGAGGGATGCATGAACACCTTCAGGACCTCCACCAGATCTGATCTTAAATTCTCATTAATAATTAGTTATTTCTGCCTGCAGTAAAAATTATAATCTCCAGTAGGGGTGTGAGGGTGTGGTTTATGGTGAGGACATTCCAGTGGCTATTGGAAGATACACAGGTCTGTAGACCTTGGGAAAATTGATTTGGGCACCCATACTCAACAAAGTTATGTGTGGGGAGACTCCACCCTAATTTCCAATCCTTTACCCTTTTTATATACCATTTTTCACAGAAGAGGTACCCCTTTTCTATATCTTCCATTAAAAAAGTTACCTTTTCAAATACCAAGTTAAGAACACTGCATCTCTTTCTCATCTCTTTAATGAAGTTAACAGTTTTTTTATGGTAATGTGGGAGAACATAAACAATTGAAAGGATATAACCATACACTGAAAGTGCATCTGAGCAAAAATATGTTTTAATAAAAGTCCCTTTAAAATTTCAAAGTTCAATTAAATGACAGATTTCCCTACCCTTTTGTATACTTCATGTTGCAAAATCCCTTCCCTTTTATACACCTGAAGCCTTAAAAAGGTAGCCTTTTCAAGTGGAGTCGCCCTGTATAGGTCTTAATTGGGTGTACACACCCACTCCCCTCCCCTCCCCATTAAGGCTAACCCAGCACAGCCCTGCTCAGGCCTGAGCCCTGCTATTACATGTATGTCAGACATGGAGGCCTATGGGAGATTTTTTTTGCTGGCCTTAAACTACAGACTATTACCTGTAAATAATGATTGTTCAACTGAAGATGTACTGTTTTGCTTTTCAGTGTGTTATGTGAAGGCCCTTTATGACTATGAAGCTATGGGTGATGATGAAATATCTTTCAAAGAAGGAGACATTGTAGGGGTGATTTCAAAAGATGACAATGACATTGATGACGGCTTTTGGTATGGGGAATTCCAAGGCCAAAGAGGAGTTTTTTCATCATTGGTGGTAGAGGACATGCCAGGAGAATTTCCATCTACAGATACTAATATGAACATAACAGAGCCTTTACCAAGTTCCTCAAGAACCTCATCTTCCAATACTAGGGCCGGAGATTATATAACCATTCCAATAGACTACAGAGCAAATGGATCAGCATCATCATCATCAAACGCAATACAACCGGTTAGAAAAGCACCACCACCCCCTGCAGGTTCATCTCCGCAGATTCCACGGAGTACGACAATGGCATCAGGGGGAGCTGGCAGGGCATTGCTGCCTCCAGTTGAACGTCAAAGAGCAAGAACTGAGAATACAGCGACCATGAGGAGACCAGACAGTGCATCTTTTGCAAGAAGTCTTTCTCAAAACACATCTCTTCAAGCAAAAATGTATGAGAATATAAACCAGTTGGCACCTACAGCATCAAAGCCTCCTGATTATGTTAATTTCACCGACCTATCGTCAAGGGTAAACGGTGCATCATCCCTCTCAGCAACTGCTTCCTCTAGTGCGCCTAGACCTGCGGCAAGGTCACGTCGCCCAGCTCCACCCCCTAAACCTCCCCCACCAACTGCTTCCAGCAGAACTACATTTAGGTCTTTATCTTATGTTTAAAACCTGTGCCTAAAACGGAGGTTATATAGTGCATCCCAGATTATAGGCAGGGTTGAGGGTAAAAATAAGCTCCTTTGTAGTTAAATCCAAATTTTTAGCTTGTTTTGTAATAATTACATGGCTGTACACAGGCTGCTCGAATGCTTAAAGATAATAACAAGAATCTTATGATGTCTTGTCTATCTCACCTTTAAGTCGATTTGCCTTGAAGAGTTACAAGTATTCAATTACCTTGTATAGCTAAGTTAGGTTAACTCAAATTTTTATATTAAGTAAGTATTCTTTCTAGAGCAATGGCTACCTCTTATCACTGTTATGGTAGAAGCTGATACGATTGTTCAGCTAAAGAAGAATATTTTTTGCCCATGGTAAGCTCTATTAATATTGTTCAAAATATTGTAAATATAAAGTTTAATTGGCATCATGGCCTTCATTGTTGTTTTGGGACATCCATTTTAATAATTATTATTATTACTGTCAATAATATGGCCAACAAAGTTTTTCTTGTACATGTACATTAATTTGTTGATAATATCAGCAATGATCTGTATATCTTGCCATAGTAATATTACTCTCTTCTTGACTAGTCATCAGCTAAAGGATGTTGGCTTTGTTTGGAAAAATACCGACAGAATTAATAACAGTGGTAATTGAAAGAAACTAGTTACAAGCCTAGGAATAAAATCATATGTATTTGATTATTAGTACAAGTGTTAATGATCAACATATTTCAATGTTATCTGTTCAGTTGTGTTATTCAGTTTCCTGTCACCTTAAGTTTCAGGGCAAACAGCTTGTAAAAAGTTTATTATATACATTCTATTGCTTTGCTCATTTTTGCTAACTTAATTTTGTCATATTGTATGTTTAATTTAGACTTTTCTTAGTTAATGGTTTTCCAAAACCCTTTTCCGTTTTTAGGTTATAATTGGATGAAGATTAGCTTGAATCTCATTTGTTTACTTCGAGTCATTATTACTCCCTCAGTAACGACATTGCTGAGAGGAGAAAACGACTTGAAGCAATCAAATGAAATTCAGGCTAGACTAAGATTTTTTTTATGTAAAATGAGGATTTAGCAGTGAGGTTTCCACAGAGTTTTATGGAGATAACGATAGGCCTGTTGACTTTTGATTGTGATACTCTGCATGATGTTTACAAAAAAGTAATGTACTAGTTGTAATGGTAACCCTTGCATTCTAAAGAGATCTAAAGAGAAGAGACTAATAATATATTGATGGGTTACCAAAAAAGAATGTTTTAGGTGAGTGGAATTTGTTTAAGGCCTAGAAAAAAGTCTGGAAATGTTTCTGCTCTAATACAAGTATGTGGCAAAAAAAAATATTACAATGTTTCCTTAGAATTAAACAATGATACATAATTTATTTCATACAACTCCACTTATTTGATATATCAGTATTGTTGTTGTTGTTGTTATCATATTATTATTATTATTATTATTATTATTATTATGTCATTATGAAACCCACTATTAATTATTACTTAAAAACAAAATCTGATGAGTTTGTAGGTTGATTCTCAGTTTCCTTTGTGTCTGAGGTCTAGCTGACAAGGAAATTGACAATGAAGTAATAATTACTTAATAGTGGGTTTCATAATGACATAATAATAATAATGATTATTATCATTATTATTATTATTATTATTAAAATGGCTAGCTTTGGAAAACTGTTCACATTTTATCCTTAAAAGGTTTTAGTTTATCCAGTGCCAGCAGCTTGTTTGAAATATCAGCTGGTCTGATTATTCGTGCCTGGTCTGCAGTGTTTTCTCGCTAATGCTGAGAATTTGGATAGACTAAAATTTAAGGAAGTTCTTATGATTAACATGTATTTAAATAATCAAATCATTGTGTTAGCAAACTCAAAAATTAACTGTCACAGAAGTGCGCAGATACAAACTGATATGAGAAATCCAAAATGGTTTTAGACTGTCAGAATTTATTTAATAAATGCGTATGCCATGTGATTAAAGGCTTTGAGCTCTTTGGGTACAGAAAACTCTAAAAGTCAAGTAACTAATTCATGACAAATTTTTTTTATTGAAAATAATTCCCTTGTCTGGTGGATGAACTGTGAAATAAATAAATTTATCAGTTAAGTTGGAGTTGTCATTCTTTTTTTTTTTGCACTCAACGGCTACAATACTCGTCACACTTGTTGAAACACTTGCCATGTTCCGCCCTCCCCAATAAAAATAAGTATGTTGATTCATGTATCACCTATTTGCAAAATGTGCAAATCTCAACATTGTGGAACATGAGAGGAAGTGCACTCAGGGAAAAGTTTAATAGGTTTGTTGAGAAGGTGTGACATGAAAAATCCTCAGTTTCAGCCTAGTGTTTTAACAAAATCTGACAAGTATGTAGGTTGATTTTCAGTCTCCTTTGTGTCCTAGGTCTAGCTGACAAGGAAATTGACAATCAACCTAGAAACCGAACCGAAAAAAAAATTTTCTTGAGTAAAATATCGCAGCTACATTTGTGTATCATGTTACTGGTTTGTACTTCCAGATGAGTTTCTACAGATCTGAGTTGTTGTATACCAAGTTCCTACCATTCTCAAGTTACTACTGCCTTGAATCCGTGGACTTAAACTTTACACAATGTAACTATTCATATTCTGGGAACTGAATTTCTTGTTTTAGATTGTTTGCTGTTGTTCTCTCATTTTCATCATCCTATATGTGGAGTTTTTATCACTGTTTGTTTTCTGTCCACAATTATCCTCACTCTTCTTTCATCAAAATTCTGTTTGACAACACTGTTTTCTGGAATGATTTGAATCTGCAAAAGAATGGATCAAAAGTGAAAATCTCCTGAAAGTTTCTTATCCATGCAACATTCTTTTCCAAATGACTCCAACTTTATTATTATTATAATAACCCACAACTAAGTTTGATAATGAATGATTAACATTTGTCATTTCAAAATTTTTATTTTGAACATTTTTTAAATTAGCTCTTTATTATTATTATTATTATTATTATTATTATTATTTTATTATTTTTTTGCATATACCACATTTCCTCTTGGTTGAGCCCCAAGCCTTGACTAGATAAGCCCCCTTCCAAAATAAAAAGACTAAATAAGCCCCCTAAAAAGTCAAAAACTAGAGAAGCCCCCTTCCCTGATAATGATGATGAGATCTACTTCATGCAAAAATGAATTGAAATGTTTGAGATAGACAGAAACTGGTCAGAACTATGTAAATACAACTTCAGTTGTACATCCAAACACTACTTTTTTTGCATTTATTTGAAAATTTATGAAGCCCCCTCTCTTCCACCACCCTGTGAGTGGACTCGTACCCAGTCACTATTTATGTGTTTCTGGGGTGAGAGAAGATTGGGGTTAGGTTGAGGCATGGGGGGAATCATGGGAAGGGACCTAACCCCAATCCTCTCACCCCATAAACACATGAATCTAGCAACTGCATACCAATCTGCCCTGTGAGCAAAGGCTAGATTTTCCTGGTGTGAAAACCTCAAAAATGGTAGCCTCTGGTCACAAAGTATCCTTCCACAAATAGGCATCTCACTGGTCAACTTTTAATAAGTTTCCAGTCCCATGGCAAGAAATATGGTGTTGCAATGCAATACAGTCATTTCATGATTGAATAACATTTACTTTTAATCCTGGATGTTCTTTATCAATTATGGTTGTTGCTTCCTCAGCCCCCTGGGAAGAAAAGTATATAGTTGTGGAATTAATAATAATTATTATTTATTTTTTATTTTTATGTCCATTTTTTTTTTCACTTATAAGCAATTTTGTTCCCAGAGCCCTCAGGGTTTTTGGTTGGCATGTTATCACTTTACAGCCAGTACATATTCTGGGTACAAGATTGCTTTTTAGCATTAATAAACTGTTTTTAATATTATTGATGTAAGGAACGCTTACCGTTTGTAAGGAAATTTCAGTAAAAAATTTCTGACAAATAGTACGAAAACGTTTTTGAAAGAGGAGTGGGTTAGAGTTGTGCCTGGGTTAAAACAAATCATGCACCAACCGCCTCAAGAGGAAGTCTGGCTGCACTGGTTAACCAGACAAATGGTACAAAAAATTTTGGTCATAATTTTTTTCGGTAAAAACGGGAAAAAGATAATATCTTGAAAGGTGTTACTTTTATCTGGAAAATTTCCATCGGGATGAACCATTCCATTTGAATTCTCCACGGAATTACTGGGTTTTCAATACAATTCGTAATCGCTCAAGGTTTGTTTAGCCTGCATAACAGTCACATCCTGATGTTCAGAATTATTTTCATTTTTCTTGTGATCAGAAAAGTCATTCTCCCACAAATATTTAAATGTTTATACTTTTTACTTTGATATTGTTTCTTTAAGATCTTTTAATGCTTCATTATTTTTTAGATTAAGGTTGATATATTTTTAGATTATTCAATTTATTCTGTTTATTATTTTCAAGTATTATCTTTAACTTTTACCAAACTGGCACAAGTAAATGACCACTTAAAGTCTCAATTAGTGACGTCACAAGCGCACCTGACATTTGACACTGGGAAGAAATATTTAAATTAGCTACAGTATAAAGAATATTCACGATCGTTGTATAAAATTACCAAAAAATCTTCTGAATTACAAAGAAATAATCAGGATATAAGTTGAGCGTTCAACTACGAAAAGATACTATCCGTCCGATACTTTTTATATCTCTCATTATAAACGGTCAATCAATCGTCGATAGAAGTGCTTTCCGATTTCTCTCAGCTTTAGAAGACTTTTATTTCCCATGTACGGTCAATCAATCATTGATACAACTGCTTTCCGACTTCTCAGGTAAAAAATCCATTTATCTGATGCAACCAAATCCTTTGTAGAAAGATGATATAGGTGGTTGGAGCCTTGAAAGAAAACTGCATATTTTTCGGTGCAGTTGTGCTCCTATGAACACGACAAAGAAAATCTAAGCCATACCTTTCCTACAAGTTCTGGCCATTCCTTTTTGGGTATTTTTTCTGCCTTTTTCCATCTGAATAATTTCTGTCCGATCCCAGATATTTTAGACATTTTAAGTAAAATTTCCAAGGGAATTAAAACCCATAGCTGAAATGAAAATTTTGAGTCGCAAATGTAAACAGACGAGCCGATGTGAAGAAACTCGTTATCATGTCGAGGCGAAAGTTTGGCGGGAAATAACAGGATCCGGAAGTTTCTTGTTTTTTTGTTTTAATTTTTTTATACTTTTTTGCAAGTTCGGTGTTTTGTTTGATAGCTCGATTACCGAGGCTATAAATGATTATTTGAGAAAATATATCCATGAAAAAATCGGGGAGAGAGAAAATATATAGCAACAGGACTCTTGGCTGACTGACTGCCTGACAGAACAAAAATCTCCGGACCCCTCCCCCATCCATGCCTTCCCTCAAGCAGTCGGGTTTGTGCTTGTTTCACGAGGTGTCTGGTTACGAAGGACACTATAAAAACTGAACGCCAGAGATATGTGAATCTCTTGCCAGCTACCATAAGCATATTGAACTTATGGATAACCCGAATTTCAGTGCAAGCTATCACCGATCCGGTAGCGAAGAAAAACTGGTTTATACAAAAATGAGCGACGAAGGGGACGAGGACGATTTCGACAACGAGGAAGAAGACGAGGATGATGAAGATCTCAAAGAGGAGGAGTATGACTTCGCACAGGTTTCTATCCCCACCAAGCATATCCGCTTTGTAACTGATGCTTCTCTGAGCTCCTGGAGTGAGCCAGAAAAACACTGGGAGAAGACCAGTTGTTTAGGGTAAGTACTTGGCTAAATTTTCGACATATGCCGAAAGTTTAGCATTAAAAGTTGATATCTGTTCAATCGCGCGCGGCCGGCCATGCGTTTGATTTGTCAGCATATCAAGCTGAGTTGTGCTTGCAAGTCATTTCACTCTGTTCATGACCCGGCAAATTATATAGCCATTAACATTGACGGATTAACTTTAGAGCGCTAAACATGAATAGAATTTTACTGAGTTTAGGATTAATTCTTTCCTCTTGTACATATCCGCCTACCGGTCATGAAATTATCATATAAGTTCCACAATGAGTGATCGATACAATAACAAATTTTAGGGTCCTTGTACTTAGTAGTGAACAATTGGCATGACCGTTATGTTTCAAGGTTGGCTAAAGCTTCAATTATTATATCACGAGGCGAAGAGTGTTCATTCACCATTTATCCACCATTCGGCTTTCAGTGTCTAATTCCTAATATTATAAACTTCAGATATATGTAAGTCCTTTGCACGTGTGCACTCGAGATGATATTGGACTCATCTTTGCTAAAATTTACGTCACACAAAGCACTTTTTAAAACAAATATTGGATATTGTTTCCCACACATTAAAAGTCTGAAAAACTTAGGCCACTTTTAAATGTCATTCTACTGCTTTGTAAATTGG
This sequence comes from Porites cylindrica, assembly GCA_964035525.1. Taxonomy (NCBI): domain Eukaryota; kingdom Metazoa; phylum Cnidaria; class Anthozoa; order Scleractinia; family Poritidae; genus Porites; species Porites cylindrica. Next base: position 4,028,296 of record OZ037784.1, read on the forward strand.
GCTCTCTGTAGCTCAACGCCAGCAGCCCAATGGCACAAAACAGTGCCCAATCCAGACCTTGAGATAAGGGGGGGGGGGGACCCGGTCATCCAAAGACCCTTAGATAAGGGGGGCTCTCCAAAAAATTTTTTTCAGCCTTTCAGGCCTAAGTTTGGTCTTAAAATAAGGGTGGGGTGGGGGTGGGCCCCTTCCCTAGATCAACCACTGTAAAAGCACAACTTGGTTTCAGATCTTGAATTTTTGTTAGTCAAATTAAACAGCTTTTGTCAAAAATAACATACACGACATTTGACATGAAGGCTGTTTAGCGAAAGCTACTGCACGTAAAGGCAACGTGAGCAAAATGGTTGACTTTTACGAAAGTGCTGTAAATTCACTAAAGCCCAAGACTGCCCCACATACGATTAGTGGTGGAGACCACTGGCCAGCATTGTCTCATGTTTAACCTCATTTAACATTCATGAAACTCACCAATCACAGAGATGCCTCTTTTGGACTACCACTGGCCCCCCTCCCCCTCCCTGATATACACAATTTGACCCAGTCTTGGTGTTTTTTTAATTCTCTTTATTCTCCTTTTGTGTGACTTGCACTTTGCACTTACATGTATGTACAAAAACCCACCAGAGCAGTGAGCATCCATAATAATGCCCAGCGTGCAGGCTGCCAGCAAATTTCTCTAACAGACAGTAAAAATGTTAGAACAGGTGACTGACAGCCCACGTCACAGACATAATCTAACCCTGGTTAGTAGTATCTGAGAAGCACTGCCAATATCGTTGTTTCAGGGCCCTAATGGACTCAACAAATTACCGGAAATGAGTGTCGAATATCCCTTTAACCTGCTTGGGAAATCAGCAATGGTTTTTATAATGGGCCAATCATGGTGCGTTTGTCTCAAATCCTGGTACACACAATTGGCCACAAAATTGTTGAGACATTGTACTCAAATAGGGTAACTTCAGAGAGCAAAAGAATCCACAGCCCTCCCCTGTCCCCTCCATTCAAAGTTGTGGTGTTTGTTGTTTTCTATAGGTAGCACCAACAGTGGCACAATATTGCATGGAGGGGATGGGGGAGGAAAAGCTATATTTTCCCCTTTTGAAGTCAGTCAAACATCAAAAGGCCCCTTTAGGGCGAAGTGTCTCAACTCATTTTGTCGCTGATTCCAGGTGGGGGCCCAGGCTAGTAACTGCTGGCAGTTCTAAGAGGAAGTCCCAGAGGGCTGAGCTTCTAGGGGATCTGGGAGTACGCTCCTGTGGAATATTTTAAAATTTTACTCTTTGCGAGATTCAGATTCCTGCAATGTCCGGCCATAATACTTGTTCAGACCATTACCTTTTTATGCTTGAACCCCAAATGACTTGTTTATTGAATGCAAGATGTACTTTGTAATTTACTAAGAAAAACAATCTCCCTTCCCTTGAACTTCAAAAAACATGCTTGTGTCCCCCATTTACTTACACTGTAACCGGATGGATTCATTCATTGTAAGAAATTGTCTCCGTTAGCTTATTTAACTTAAATTATGTAAGAGACAAAACTAAGATTATGTTGAGATCCAACTGAGAAAATTTACAAAGTGTTATTCAAAGAACCAATTCACATTGAACCATAATGAATTGAGAGGTGAATATGGTCCTTTTAACATCCCATGTATTGTATATATTTGTAGTGTGGACAGGAGGTGATCTTATAACTCATAGCCAGCAGAATTCTGTTGGTTGCCAGCTTCTTTTGGGAACCCTACCACTAGCTAAGGTGCTGCTTGAGCACATCTCTGATTGAGCCTCTGCAGTAAATCTGTGAGCCTTATTATTCTGACCCATTCTGACCTATTGAAACAGCTCACTTGAGCATTGGATTTTGTGTACTTTGTGCCAGGAGTAATAATACACAGTGTTGTTTAAATTTCACAGGAAATTTAGAGAAAATGTTAGGAAAATTGTGGAGCATTTCTTTTTCAGGTGAGGGAATTAAAAACAGTTCAATTGATAACATGAGCAAATCAATCTACAAGTGTAATTACAACAGTTACAATAACTTATAACCTTGTTTGGTGCATTATTTTATTTCAGAGTATTTAGTCTGCTGTTGGTTCTGGTGGACATTATTATTGTTATAGTAGACTTGGCAACTGCAGGAGAATCAGAAAAGGTAACATTGGAATGTACATGTATTTAAACTTGCTGTCAATTGAAAGGGTGTATGAAATAAAGCCTTATTTCTCTCTTTAGTTCACAAGAAGATACAAGATAATTTATGACAAGAATCAAGGAGTTTATCAGAAATCACATTCCTAAAATAGTAGTAATAATATTAGTTATAATGATAGTAATAGTAATAATAACATTGATAATGATGATGATGATGATGAGACAAGCATTAATGGACCAGCATTAATGCTGAGGTCTTTGTTGCAGAGTCTGGAGATTATTTCTGTGATAATAGTAACATATTTCTTGATGGAACTTCTGCTGAGAATGTATGCGTTAGGGTAAGTGAATCATCTAATTTAATAATGGTTTCAATCGAAGAGTACAGTGCCATCATTCTGTATCAAGTGTGATAAGGTACCATAAACAGCTGCATATGAGCCTCCCCCCCCCCCCCAAATTAAAAGTCCCCCCAGTCATAGGCCCATCTACCTGTAAACAAAAAATACATCCGATTATAAGCCTCCCCTTCCCCCCGGATGTAATCCCCCCTCCAAATTTATGGAAATTAATTCAGTTTATTATGACGTTTTGAAGTTCAATTTAGAAATCAGTACAATTAGCCCTCCTAAAACCCCTTACAGAGATGTACAAGCCCTGGGCGTTGAAGCGGCAGCTTACGGTAAACAGTCTAGGGAATTAAAAGGCAAGAGTCATCAAGTGTAGTCATCAAGTTGCTTGTTGCAGAACTTAAAACAAAGCATGGCATGCTTACTAGCATTTTTACTGTTGTTTTTATTCTTTTGCTTGTTGCAGAACATCATTCTTTCATAGATGGCTGGAGATCGTAGACATGATTGTAGTCATTGTCTCATTTATTCTCACGCTTGTCTTCTCCTGGCTGACTTTACAGGAACATGGTTATGCCAAGTAAGCACTGCAGCTTAAAGAAGAAACAGTCTTGAGTACAAAGAACAATATTATTCCCCCATAACTTAACATAGTTATTCTGCTTATCCTTGATTATGCCTGTTAGCATTTTACTCTAAGATGAGACCTTCGAGGATTATTTACACACATGTAAACATTTAATAGAATTGAGAAGAAGTTATTTTTTACAAAAAACTTTACATATTAAAATAATCAAATATCAAAAGAGCCTCCTCATTTTATGTGGAGGAAACAGGTGTATTTAAAGGTCAAAAATACACAGAATGTACAGTAAAAGTACCTATTTTATTTAAAAGTATTATTTTTAATCCAGAAATGTCAAGATAGTCACAGGTTTCTGCCAGAATTTGTGACAAAGTCAGCCAATATCATTATTCTCCAATCCATCTGTTTTAGGCTTGTAGTTGCTGCTCGTTTTGTGCGTTTGCTGCTGTTTATAAGGATTGTTACTGGGAAAGATCAGCTAGAAAGAGCAACAAGAAGAATGGTAAGTAAGTCACGAGATGGAAATGTTTGAAACTGAAAAAATTTTTCCAAACCACTGATAGAGCTGAACAGGCTTAAGGTAGTGGTGTTCAAACGGATGAAACAACTCCCAACAATGTTGGGACCTGCAGTGCATCGTAGGAAGGATACAACCCATAAGTCTTTGTAAACCATGTGTAATGAGCATGTGTGGCCCCAACAATGTTGGAAGAGCTGTGCAAACGGATCCAACATTGTTGCGTCACGCTTCAGCAATCACGGAACAAAAGAAATGTTGGGAGTTGTTGGCTGAAAAGTTTGACCGGTATCAAACTTTGCGCAACGACATGCAGCAGGGTGTGCAAACGGACACAAGATGTAACATCCAACAATTTTGGGAGTTGTTGGCTAACAATGTTGCGTCCGTTTGCACGGGGCTTAAGTAACTTAAATGATGACTTAAAAAAAACTTGGGAATAGTTTAGGAAAGACAAATCAGTGACTGCAGTTGACAGTGGGTAGACTATAGGACTTTGTGCCAGTTAGACTGCCATACATATTGATCGGGACTCTTCTGGTTTGGCTGGCTTTCTGGTATTTTAAAACGGCAATCAACTGACTAATCAGTGATCCTAATTTGAGGCACTGTCATTGGAATACCAAACATACATTAACTGTTAATAGGTAGATCTTCTCAAGGTCTCTCTGAGGCACAATGAGTGAACTTGAAAAAATAATTAGAACTTTAGATTGTCCTTTGGCCAAGCAGAACCCAAATTTTGACTGCCCTTCTAAGTTTATTTTTCAGTTTCAAAATGAATTGCTTGGGTCTTCACCCATCTACGAAGTGAACTTGAAAGGTTACTTGCCTGACACAAAAGTTTACTTGTCACAGATCAGAAATCTGTATGGGACTGTTTTTTTATGCCTTGAGTTGAGGCAAACTATCTTACTAGTCTTTGCATTGTGTTTGTGAGACATGGGAATGTATCCTGACACTCTCCTTGTCTCATTTGGAAGTGAGATCGGGCAGTGGGGTGCAATTTATAGAAGTACAATAAAAATTGTAATTCCTGGTGGGAGGTTGGAAACTTCATGTAAAAATAAGTAAATATAATGTTCAAAGTAAAATGGAAAGAAATAGTTTGTTTCTTTTGTTGTGGCTTGTAGATATCACAGAACAAGAGGAGATACCAAAAGGATGGTTTTGATCTAGATCTTACATATATCACAGGTATTTTTTTTTTGAGAAAATAATGGATATTTGCTGGTTTATAAGGAAAAATGATTGGATTGTTGATGTATTTGGAAGTACAGTGAAACCCCGTTAATATGGTCACTAATGGGCCAAAAAAAATTAGCCGTATTAACGGGTGACCGTATTAATGAGGGTTTTTTTGTAAGAAAATGTATGGCCATTTTGCCAGGCGGCCAAAAAAGGGGCCAAATAACGAAGTGAGCATGCTGCTGTATTACTGCTGTGGCCATAAGGTGGGGTTTCACTGTACTGCATGGACTTTAAGCATATGGCAATAAGTTTTCATATATATTTTCTGTTTCTTTGTTTGTTTGTTTGTTTCTTACAGAGAAAGTTATTGCTATGTCATTTCCATCCTCTGGGAAGCACAAGATGTATCGAAATCCAATTTCTGTGAGTTTGTCAAGAATGTAACGTACTTGCAAGCACTTGAGAAGTGCTCAATGAGCTAACCAAAGGCTAATTTGTTTTATTTTGTAGCTGTTTAAGTTTACTTTAATCCCTTGATTTTTGCTCAATAATTTTTATTTATTTATTCTGATAACGATTATCAATACCCACAAATGAAGGCAAAGCTTAAACCACAACTCACATATGTTAATTTTGATATCCTTCCAAATTTGCACATGGTACATGACGTAACTTTCATTTTATTATACCCGTCCTGTGAAAAATTCTCAGACTATTCGTTATGTAATGTCTGTACTTTACAGCATACTTAATAATACAACTGGTAATTCAGGTTCAAATGGTTTTAACTTGGTAGAGTAAAAAGTAGTATTCATTCAATCAACAGGAAGTTGTGCGGTTCCTAGACACCAAACATGAAAACCACTACAAAGTGTATAATTTATGCAGTAAGTTAAACTATCTTCTGCTTTCTGATCTTCAAGTTGGGTTTCAAGTATTAATGTAACTTTTGTTATGAAGTAGCCAATCAACCTTAATGTCTCGTGATAATGTTACCGATATTTCAAAAATTTATGAACATCTGCTGTGGTGGGAAATTTCTCCGTTTCTTTAAGTTGCCATGAAAGGACAACCCACACTGCACCTGTTATAAACGTCACAATTTGGAGGGATTCCCTGTATAGGCAGTGTCTTGGAACTCCAGTTTTGAGTATCATTTTACTCAGTTCCTTGTACCTGTACCAGTCCTTGTTATGACTATTTGAATACATGCATGAAGATTTCCCTTACCCTTTATTTGAGGAGATTCCTATTTTAAAAGTCAAGTCTCCTGCTTTTCCTCTAACCCAGGCAGGGGAGGGGGGCAGGGAATACCTTGCTCCGAGGGAAATTGCTCTGTTCTTGTAATCTATAAGAGGTCACTTGTTGGAACTATAAATGTCAGGGAGATTTTCCCTGCCCTTTTTTAGTAGGGGAATGCCCTAAGAGGGGATTCCCTGGTCCTCCACTTTAGTGGAATTACTCTTTTCCTGGAACCTGTACAAGTCCATTTATGACCTTGTTTAGTAGATTTGCCCATTAAGGCCTTTCTGCTAAGCTATTACCTCGCTACTGATCCATGTTATAAGGATTACACCTTTGTGGAATGTTGCGCTGTCCTGGTTGTCCGCAAAAAGTACCTGTCATTACCATGTTAGGGGAATTCCCTGGTCTTCCCTGTTAGGCTGACTTCTCTGGTTACTTAATATTTCCCAAAGGATAACCCACATGTCTACAAATGCCCTTGCAATGATTGTTTCTCTTAATACAGTATTTTATTATTGTATTATTGATGTTCAGGTGAGAGAAGCTATGAGCCATCTATGTTTCATAACAGAGTGGAGAGAATTCCTATTGATGACCATAACGTCCCTAGACTAAGGTTAGAATCTGACTCGTCCCCAGTCATCTCTCTCTATCTCTCCC